>LPNX010929313.1:0-15331 GCA_001517045.1 Pseudotsuga menziesii | reverse complement strand
AAGCTCATGCACTTGGTCTATAGTCTCTTCGATCATTTTGTGTTTGTTCTGTATAAGCTCTGCCCATTGTTCAATATCCAAAAGATTATTAATGGCATGGGATTTAGCTCTCTGAACTGTACAAGAATCTATATTAACACATCCCACTATGGATGGAATATATAATCAGAGGCTGTAGGTGTCGCCCACACTCTGGAGTTTCCAATAACGCAGAGAAAAGTAATGCTGCTCCTTCCTTTAACTCTAACGAAAGAGACAATGTCAATTTTTTTATAGGTTTTCTACAGGATTTGTTTCAGTGTATGCAATGTCAACACCTTTGGAGGATTCTTTTAAATGACAATTTGATTAGTACATCAATTAGAGGCTGTTATTTCTGAGACCATACCCTGAGCTTGTCTGCTAATGGTTGAATAGATTGTCTTGCAACATCACTATATTTAATATTTTCAACATCAAAGAGGCCTTGGGGCTTGAAGAACTTAAGCTGCATTGTATTTGGTAACCTTTGAAGTTGAACACAATCAAAGAAGTGCCATAAGACAGTTTACAGCACCCATTACAGTCCCTTTAATCTCCCTTTAATCTTCCCATATCTCTTTTGCTAGAAGTTTACATATGTTTTGAATCTTGAATGCACATCTTCTATTGGCTAATGTACTGTATACCAGGACTTAATTTTGTAAAGTGGTTGTCTATTACATAAATACAATTTAGAATAGGTAAGAATTAAACAGAACAGGACTTCTAGCAGTGAGCAATGAAAAAAAAAATTAGTAGCATTGTTGGTATGGTTGAAAAGATTCATCTATTTGACATTTTTGGTCAGTCCCAATCCTGGTGCACAAGTCTCTTGAGTTCAAATCTGGGATTGCAAGGATGGATGCCTTAATTCTGGAAACTAATTCCTTTCCCACAGATAACCCACCCCTTTAATTACAGCAAAGTAATGCCCTGGAAGTTTCTATCCCATCTTATTAATGGCATCTAGAACTGAATTGTGACCAATTGTATAGAGGAAATGCTTCATTCCATTAAATATGTTTCACTGACAATGGATCAGTCCCCACATCCAAATTATATTTAGGTCATTTACTGAAGCTTCTTGTAAGTCATTTCTCCAATAAAGGTTGTAAACAAATACTGGTCAGTTGGTTCTCTACGCAGAAACTTGTCAGAAAAAAAGTATTTTTTTTTTAAATTCACCAACCGTCGATACAGCGACGACAATCCGTGGATATAGCGATGAAGACGCGTGGATACATCGACGACACGCCGTGGATACATCGACGACGAGCCGTGGATACATCGATGACAAACCATGGATACATTGACGACGAGCCGTGGATACATCGACGACGAACCGTGGATACATCGACGAAGCGCCATGGATACATCGACGACGAGCCGTGGATACATTGACGGCCAGGCAGGGATACATAGACGGTTAGGCGTGGATATAGCGATGGCTTAGGCATATAAAAAAATCTAGAACATTGTCACTCTTGCGACACAAATTAGGGGTCATCGCTATTGCGACGAAATAGTTTCCACGGAACAAAAAACACTTAGACCTGGCAATATCCATGCTTTATCGTGGATATTGCCATGTTTTTCCGTGGAAAAATTGATCACTTGTACTAGTGTTGGCATGGATTTATTGAAGGTTGTTGAATAATGTAGGATGAGTGGTAAAATACTTGCTATATTCAATACTACTTTTATTGCTTTTATCCCTAAATCTGATTCTCCTATGTCTTTTGAGGAACTTAGGCCTATTTCGTTATGCAACTGCATCTACATGATTATTGGAAATTTTATTTCTACTAGAATTAAGAAGGTTCTAAGTCACTATATATATGGGGAGCAATTTGGGTTTCTTTCTGGGAGGCAGATTCATGATGTTGTGGGGGTGGTACAGGAAGGGTTGCATACTATTTAGAGTAAGCATATTAAGGCTGTGGTTTTAAAAATTGACCTATCTAAGGCATATTACTGGGTTAACTGGAATTATCTGTGGGTTATTCTATCTCATATGGGCTTCGATATTCCCTTCGTATCTTGGGTGATGGAAAGTATTTTCTCTGTATCCTTTGCGATACTTCTAAAGGGAGCTGCTTCTTCCTTGTTTAGGACCAACCATGGTTTATGATAAGGGTTTGCTTTAGTACTGATTTTGTTTCTCAATGTTGTTGAAGGACTTGGTAGAGCAATTCTTGTTTCTTGGGATCATGGAGATTATACTAGGATTTCTTTTGGGAATGAGATTTTTCTATCACATGTTCTTTTTGTTGACAATATTATCATGATTACTGATGGATATTGTAAGGCATTATTCACATTACATGATGTTTTAAGTTGTTTCTGTAAGGCATTAGGGATGGTGATGAACACAGAAAAATCAATTTTCTTTATGTAGCATGGATGTTTTTGAAGTAAATGTCGTCAAGAATGTTTTTCCTTTTACATTGGATAATATTGAGGTGGGGTTGAAGTATTTATGTTTCATATTAAAACCTTGCAAATATTTTATTAAGGACTAGGACTAGTTAGTGTCCAAATGTAAGAATCAGATTAAAAATTGGATCCATAGATGGTTGTCTAAAGGAGGGAAGTTGGTATTGATTAAAACTGTTCTTGAAGCAATTCTTGTCTACTGGATGCATTTCTGGATTCCCTTGGGTATCACTAAAAAGATTAGGAATATTTGTTTAAGTTTTTATGGTATGTTATTCTTGAGCAACAAGTCCTTTCTTGGATCTCATGGAAAACTCTGGCATGACCTAAGGTTTATGGTGGTTGGGGATTAAAATTTCCTGCTATTTTTTCTAAAGCTCTTGCTGCAAAATGTGCATGGACTATTGTTCATGGATCCAGTTTATGGGTACAAATTTTTATGCAAAAATATATTCATCCTATGTCTATTTTTTGTTGGATTAGAAGTTCCTCTATAACCCAAAGGAATATATCTATTTGCTGGAAAGCAGTGTTACAATCATTTGACTGGATTGGAGAGGGTCTTATGTGGAAGATTGGGAATGGGGTTGCTGTTAGAATTGGTATTGATCCATGGGTAGGTTGTAAATGGAGACACTTACTGCCTTCACATTTGGTTGATTGTTTACATAATCATGGATATTTTTTCTGAAAGATATTGTTAATCCTAGTATCTCTACCTTTCTATATCAAGGATCAATCTCTTCAGAATATGTTGGCATATTGGATGTATAGGATGGAAATATTTGGAAGGATTACATTGCTATTTTGAAATCCATTAATATCATATTATCTGGGAATGGAGATGAGTTTGTTTGGATCTATTCTAAAACAAGTAAATATACACCAAAAGAAGGATACACTCAATTGATTAAGGAAAGGGAAGATCAAGAGTTAATTTGGTGGTGGAAAGAGGTCTAGAAATTCAAATGCCCCTTGAAGTCAAATATTTTTATGTGTTGTTTACTCTCAAACAAATATTTAACATGGGATACTTTGCATAGAAAAGGAAGGGAAAGTCCTGGTAGATGTTACTTGTGTAAGGAAGCTGAAGAACCTAATATATATTTGGGGGTGGAGCGTCTTTATATTAAATTTGTCTAGTTTGAAATTGAAAAAATTATGGGTAGGTGATTATGTGGAGATGTGTCTTAAAAGCTAGAGCTCCAAAGAGGAATTAAAGGATTACAGATCTCTTCCTTTAATTGTTTTATGGTATATATGGAAAACCATAAATCTTTCATGTTTTGAGGATAAACTTTTATTACCTATACAAGTTACTCTTCAAAGTTTGGGGACCTTGCAATCCATTCCACAAGATAATATATCTATCAAAACCATATTAGTTGCTGAGGAATTTATAGATAAAACGTTTCCTTGGGGCTATTTTGATGGGTCTATTCTTGGGGAAGAAATATCTTGTGGTGCAGGAGGGCTCATTTTCTTATCAGAGGATCACTGGTATAAGTTCAAAGCTAGACTTGGTAAAGGATATAATAATTTTGTTGAGCTTAATGGTTTAAAGTTGCTCCTTAGATTGCCTCATGAACTGCATATTAAAAAGATTCATATCTTCAGAGATTCTCAAATTATCATTAAATGGATTTCAGGCTAGAATAGGATTCACAATATATAGTTGACAGGTCTCTATTGAATGAGGTTCTAAGGTATTCTGAGAATGGATTTTTTGGAACTCAAGCATATTTACAAATAAAGAAATGATTTGGATGATGAATTAGCTAAATTTGGTACTCTTTCACATGAGGGTATATGGAAGATCTATGAATTCAAACACTTTATAACATCTGAGTCTACACTGTCTTTCTAATGTTGTGTGTTTTTCTTGGTTATTGTTTTGGTAGGTTGTTGCCATACTAGACTTTTTCTCAAGATTTTCAAGACAAAACTTTGAGTCATAGTTTTGACGAACCATTTGTGCATAAGAATATTACTATCGAATCTGCTTTTTGAAGCTTGATTTTGTATTAAGCTATATATCTGAATTATGATCTTTGTTATTAAATACTACTTCTTATATGAAGGACATTATAAAGAAGGTTTGGAGGAAAAAATTAATGGTTTTTGAGTGATGGACAATGCTGAAAGTATTGATGCATCTGAAGAATGTAATATTTTATAATTTTGAATCGAAGTTTATGATTTTTTCTGTGTAAAAAAAAACTTCCAACAAGATACATGGAGCAATATCTTGTTAAGCTAAATAAATACTCGTGATATTAATCCTTTGAGGTGAAGATAATGGCATAGTTATAGTTAAGTTATATAATTACTAATTTTTTTTTCAATTTATATGGTTTTTTTATTATGATGGTGATTTTTTTTCTTGACATAGTTGGAAAGTTTTATAAATTTTCGTAGGTTTGACAAGATTATAAAGTTTTATGTTCAAGCAAATATAATAATATATTTAATAAAAAATTATGTTTAAACAATAAACTGTATATTAAAGTTGATTTTTATCAGAAGAAAGGTGATTTTTAAAATAAAAATATTAGTTACACAATAGAAATTGAGCCCAAAATCCGACACCTTGCATGTCTGAAATTTGACACTTCTCTGTCACATCTTCGACACATGCACTTCTTTTGGCTGTCGGTGGCATGACGTCGGATATTCGACATGTAATCAATGCCGGTCGAAGATACGACGCAACCATGGTGTCTAATATTTGATAACTATCTGTTTCAAAGTGCCCTTAAAACTTGCAAAACCCATCGAATATCCAACGCCGACCGACACTTGAAGTGTCGGCCTTTTGATGGGCTAAAGTGTCGGAGGCATGGCCAAACTGTCGAATATCCGACACGTATCGACACTTGAAGTGTTGGCCTTCCAACGGGCTGAAGTGTTGGAGGCATGTCCAAACCATCGAATATCCAACACTTACCGACACTTGAAGGGTCGGCCTTCTGACGGGCTAAAGTGTTGAAGGCATGGAAAAGCTGTTGGTGGTTTTTTGGAAAGTGTCGAATATTTGACAGGCAAGGTGTCGGGGCTTCAAAAAAAGAGTTGGTTGACCATCAACTGAAGGTGTGAGAAATTCAACAAAAGCATCGGAACACGATCATAAAAGCGACGCTTGGTGGTAGAATTAACAATTTTTTTTTTGACAGGTTTCCATTTAGGAAGAGGTGTAGTGTAGTTCGCTTAAACATTTAGTAAAAATGCTAACATTTGAATGTCTTGAACACACGAATATTTTGTGGTTGGTCATAATGAGGAATGTATAAGTTGACGACTTCCATATTACGTACAATTTTGCATAAAAGTTGAAACCACCAAGTGCAAGCCCAACCTGAATAAAAGGTAAAGAAGTTGTGTAAGTAGGATTTTACAATTCTTATGACATTCATAAACATGAAATCAATTAGAGACTTCTTTGGATAAAAAGAAATTAAAGGATTACATTCTAACAGTCAACATGATCAAAGTTGCTTCACTAATGTCTATGAGAAATTGATCAGTATCCCAACCTAGACATGTTGAATACAAAATATAAAATATTAGCTCAGAAAGGGATGTGATCCATTATTCGAAAGTGGATGCTTATGAATTCAATCAAACAAAACAAGACTATAAGCCCCATTACCTACCTGGGCATCTCCAATGTTTTCGTCAATATTACCAAGCATCCCATAAATTTGGGCCATTTCCAGATCGTGATGACAGCTGAAAAAAGTCATCATATATTAATTCCCAAAGATATTATCCATTTTACTACTGGACTATAAACATTCAGAAATAAACATTATATTTGGTCCTTAGGAGAAATCACAAAGAAATAAAACTATCAAGGGGCGAACAACTGGCAAAGTTTACACTGAATTTACCAGAATCCAATGACACTAGAATTAGTGGTTTGATAGAACGTTAGTGGGAAGTTTGCTTACCTATGCCCAGAGAGGGTTGCATGGTTGCGCTCAATGTTTAGTTTAAATCATATGGATTGTAGTCTAGCCATGTCAAATGCAGAAATTGATTAGAAATTTAGCAACTAAAGACAGTACATGTTAGAACTAAGAAAAACAATTTCAAGAATCATTCCCAAACATGGTTTACAGGAGACTGCAAAAATACAGGGAAAATCATGAATCTATGAGACAAGGAATATGCCCAAACACAATCCCTTAATATGCACATGATGGTGAAAAGCCAACACTCCAAATAAATGACACCAGAAAACATCCAAGGCCAAAGACCTTGCAGGACAAGGAATGGCTTTATTTTGAGAAAAAAAACCTACAAGAACTATGTGCATGAAACATTGTGCAGTATTAAAGTGTGGTTTTAAACAGGCATCAGCAAAGTCCAACCATATAAAATGCAGTGGAGCTGGAAACTTGATATTACAAAAGAAAAGCATGGCAGTCCCTTCTAAATTACATGAATTCATTAATAAAAAAACTCAAATGTCCAGCTGTAACCATAGGATAATAGACACAATGTTAAGATGTTAAAAATATGCTGTAATCAGGGATGAATTACTTCAAATTTCAAAAAATGCTATGTGTAGATGTTGGATCAAAATTCAAAAAAATGATGTGTAGTTAGGAGGCTAGAATACTTTACATAACTATATGCAACATTCTCACAAAAGAAAAGCATTCAGGAATTGAAGATATTTACACCTGCAAGTCCATATCTCTGCAGGAAACCCATTGTTGTTGTAGCATCCCAATCATACCTAGCAAAAAGGATAACCAAATCTTAAATTACTGTTAAACCCGTCAACTTCTAATAGTACAATAGATGGAGATTTCCAGTGAACTAAGTACCTCATGGTCGAATCAGGATATTGGGTGAAGTTTATTATAAATTCTAAGAAGCAACCGATAGAGAAACCAAACATCCACTCTTCAGGATCGCCAAGAACTAACATCATTCAAGTGAAGGATGTATGCAGACTACTGCAGACATTATATCTCTACGCATTTGATTTCCTACAAAGTGTTGTAGCTTGCTTAGTGTTCCTCTCTGTTTATCATTTAGGTTCAACTTCACGGTGAAATCAACAAGTCCAAGAAAATCTTCTAGTACATTGCCTTTACAGTAATGGACAAATAATGATGTTGAGTTCTTGGAAATACTGTAGAGTGGATGTTTTAACCTCTTCAGTGCTACTTTGTGGTGCATAAACCAACACTTCAGAGGCATATTTCCCAATGGTAACCTGCAACAATAATATATATATATATAAAATCCATGGTGGTGAAGAGCGGACATTTCTAGATCTGCTACTTGGCACATTTAGGAATGAAAATAATGTTTTAAATACATTTATATTAGTCTATAATATTTGCTGATTTATTCCTTTTAGCTTGTCATGATTATGCTTGTTTTCCCATATTAATTTTCAACCCTAAGGCAATGCTAACTTATTTTCCCATACTAATTTTCAACCCTAAGGCAACCCTAAGGCAATCCCATAGTAGAAAGAACCAAAAAAGACTATTATGCACAATTCAAAAGGCTCTTGGATTAACTATATCATGCCATCCTCAATGATTTGATGAAACCAAGGGGATGGAAAAAGGGAAAGGAAACATCAAATATCACTCACACCAGGGAATAATTCTAAAGCTAACCAACTGTCTAAACCACAAAGGCCATCTTATCGTGTTAATTGTAAGAGGGGAAAAAAAATCAGACAGGTGAAAATTGACATAAAATGTTTAAATAAAAAATGGAGGACATCAAAATACCTATTACTTGCTTCAAGACCCAAAGCATAAACCATAAGATTCATGATTGTCTATTAATGGACAAGTATTACCTAACCCAATTTCTAGTCAACTAAGCACCTCACGGTCGAATCATGATATTGGGCCAAGTTTATTATAAATTCCAAGAAGCAACGGATAGAGCAACCAAACATCCACTCTACAGGATCGCCAAGAACTAACATCATTCAAGTGAAGGATGTATGCAGACTGTTGCAGACATTGTATCTCAACTCATTCGATTTCCTCCAAAGTGTTGTAGCTTGCTTAGTGCTCCTCTCTATTTATCATTTACGTTCAAATTCACGGTGAAATCAACAAGTCCAGGCAAATCTTCTAGTACATCACCTTTACAGTAATGGGCAAATAATGATGTTGAGTTCTTGGAGATCTTGTAGAGTGCATGTTTTAACCTCTTCATTGCTACTCTGCATCGCATAACCCAGCACTTTAGAGGCATATTTCCCAGTGGTAACCTACAACAATCATATATATATATATATCTGATCCATGGTGGTGAAGAGCGGACATTTCTAGTTCTGCTACTTGGCACATTCAGGAATGAAAATAATGTTTTAAATACATTTATATCAGTATGTAATATTTGATGATTTATTCCTTTTAGCTTGTAATTATGATGCTTGTTTTCCCATATTAATTTTCAACCCTAAGGCAACGTTAACTTGTTTTCCCATACTAATTTTCAACCCTAAGGCAATCCCATAGTAGAAAGAACCAAAAAAGACTATTCTGCACAAATCAAAAGGCTCTTAAATTAACTATATCATGCCTTCCTCAATGATTTGATGAAACCAAGGGGATGGAAAAAGGGCAAGGAAACATCAAATATCACTCACACCAGGGAATAATTCTAAAGCTAATTCTAGAGAAAAGAATAAATATATGGGCTAACCATTTTTTATCGAGGGGAGGAAGATTATTTTTTCTAAAATCAGCACTTCAGAGTATCCCAGTATACTGGGCCTCAATAGCTTACATCCCTAAAGGAATTCTAACAAAAATAAGAAAGCTATGTTTTTTCGTTTCTGTGGACAGCCAGTAAGCAAAATGAAGGAATAGCTCTAGTAAAATGCCAAAGACTTTATCAAAGCCTAAAAACCTAGGGGGGTGGGGCATTAAAAACTTAGAATTATTCTCGAAAGCCTTAGCTGCAAAATCATTATGGAGACTAATTCAAAATCCGAATAAGCTATGGAGCAAGGTCACCGTGACTAAATACCGTCCTGACAACTATATATTGGAATGGATTCGAACTCCAGACAAAACCTTTAAGAACGGATCTATAGGGTGGAAGGCAATGGGAATGGCTTTCCCTTTAATTGGACAGTGGATAGGATGGAAGATCAGAGATGGGAAGAAGGTCAGAATTGGGGAAGATCCTTGGATGGGGTGGGGGAAAAATACAAATTATCAGTGCACCTACTCCAAGCCCTAAAAACACACATAATATACACCTTAAACGATGCCTGTAAAGACGCACAGAGCAAAGGAAGAGGGCATTGGAAAAACGCACATGATTTGGGACTGATAGGAGAAATCATAGAGGACTGGAACAAATACTTAAACCTATTTTTATCAAACCATATTCACCTGAGAAGTGATCAGGATAAGTTGGTGTGGACAAAAAATCCAAATTTAGGTCATTACACAACAAAGCTAGGATACCAGGTAGCTTCTGAAGAACAAGAAGCAACAGGGGACAAGCCGTGGTGGTGGAAAAAGTTGTGGAAGATTCAACGCCCATTAAAAACCATAATCATGAAGTGGCTAGGTCTATCCAACAAAATTTTAACTTGGGAAATGCTCCAAAAATGGGGCTTTGAAGTCCAGGAATATGCCCATTATGCAAATCTAGAGATGAAATGAGTTCTCATCTGTTCACTTACTGTTCTTATGTAGGAATCATTTGGAATGGGATAATAAGAAATATGGAAGCAGACAAAGATCATGAAGCAATGGTACCATTGGAAGAAAAAACCAAAGCCTGGTGAAATGACAAAAGGGTAGGACCTTTCAAAGCTTTCCCATTTCTATTTGTATACAGTATATGGGAAGCCAGGAATAAAACCATTTTCAACAATACATGGATTTCTCCTAACATTGTTATTTCATTGTTAATGAACAAAATATAGGAACACAAGAGGGACATAGCAAAGACCAAAATCAAAATAATCAGAATGCATGCAGAGATAAACAAAGAGATACCGTGGGCCTTCTTCGATGGAGCTAGTCAGTGGCAGCCTCCTTTAGGAGGAGCTGGAGCTGTAATTTTTTTCCCTTCAACCAAAAAGATGAAGATAAAATTTGCAACAGGGCAAGCCTCAAACAACAAGGCTGAGTTATCAGCTCTATGGGAAACATTAAAGGTGGAAAAAAACATACATATACAAGAAATTCAGATCTATGGAGACTCAAAAGTAGTGATTTATTGGGAAAATGAAAAGAGCACTATAAGAGCCCCACATTTACAACATTTGCTAGTAGAAATTCAGACATTAAAACTCAGCTTGAGACGAATTTCTTTTGGCCATGTCTACCGAGAATTAAATATGGAAGCGAACGCTCTTTCAAAGGAGGCACTAGCCTATCAGCCCGATCTAATGGAGACAGAGGAAGTGTTAGATGGCACTTCAACAATGCACTACGAAACTTTATAGAGAGGACATAGTATGTATCAAGCAAGAAAAATTGACAAACAAAAAGGATGATACTGAATTTTGAACAATCCTAATAGGGATTGTGTTTTTTGTGACAGCACGAGCCTTACAGAATGAAAGTGTTAAAGCACTAGAAAGTGCCAATCCATTGAGATGGGGAGTAATGAAGAAGCTCAAACAAGGAGGTTCCTTGGTTGAGACTTGTTTCTTTGGAGAACCTGTATTTTCGAGAGCATAGTTGCCTTGCTTAGTCTATCCTTGCATTTTTCATTATCTGACCTCCTTCCTAAGAAAAAGAATAGGAAGAAGCTTAGGGTTAGATGGATGAATTTATTGAGTCTCTTTGCGAGGAAAAAAAGAGGAAGAAGGTTAGGGTTTACACAAAGAGATTCTTCGAATATATTTCATAGGCAAGAACAACACGAAAGATGTTAGGGTTTACATGGACATATTCTCAGGGTCTCTTTCTTAGGAAAGAGAAACATAAGAGGTTAGGTTTTCATGGATAGTGCTTTAAGTCTTGGAGTTCATACATTGATTGTCTATTTCATTGTAGCAGGCTCCACAACCCATCTACAACCTAGACATTGGGTTGTTTCAATATGTTCCATTAGGATTGGGGTGGGTTATGTGGATTTCCCCCTTTTCCATGGTTTTGAGGATGGAGGATGATGGTAATCACTAGATGGAATATCAACTAGTAACCCCAAGGGACTCAATGGGATTTGATCTTGAGGCCTATGTGAGCTTTCACATGAGTGTCTACCAATTGACGGCCCTTGAGGCTACAAACCATAAAACTATCATGGTATCAATTAAGGAGGATCCTTGGGATTAGCAACCATAAAACTATTAAGGTATCTAAAAATTTGAAGGTACCAATATCAACCTTAGGATGCCAATCTCCAATATTTTTGCACCGATAACCTCACAAAAACTCCGTGAAAACAAAGAGTTTGGAATTTGTAGGTTACTAGAAATGTGAAAAAATTGGAGGTACCAATAATAATAATTTTGATAGTACGTTGAGATATGTGAGGCATGCAAGCCATGCATGTAGCGGAAGATGTAGGTACAATTATCAAAATAGTTTATTTAGTCAAACTTATTACCTTTCTTTTTTGCATTGACTTAGCCACTTTCAATTCACTAACTCTAAAATAGCTAATAAGTGTTGGCTAATAATGGAGATGATTCATGGTATTATGTTTCATTAGGTTGCAACATGGAAAACTTGTGAAACATAATACCGTGAATCTTCACCGTTGCTTGGCTGAACACTTGTTATCTTTTGTGAGATATAGTTCATGTGGACAGAGTTCTTGAACTCTGTCCTCATGGATAGTTTTGTTTGATGATGATATTTACAGGTATGTAGAAAAAAATTTAATATTTTGAAAAAATAGTTATTGTAAGTGGTTTACTTCATTCAATCACTTAATGAAAATATATTGTATAGTCCAAGCTCTCATGGTGTTTAGAGCTTGGGAATTACTGGGTTAGGTTCGAGTTGCTTTATAGTATAAGGTTTCTATAATAAAACACCTTAAAGAAGAAATCCATAACATTTGGCAAAATTATGGCAAACCCCCGTTGTTACTACAGATTGGAAAATACTGGAATAGGTTCTAGTTTCTTTCTAACCTAGGGATTTTATAATGATCTTGAATGATATAGGGGTTAGGTTCGAATTTCTTGCTTATAAAAAAATATGGCTCAGAAATCCGAGTCGGGGCAGCGACCGATTTTCATCCTTCTCCACTGGGCCAAGCATACATGTGAGTAGAAAAGCTCTATCTATCATGGCTACGGGGGAATTCAAATCCTTCTCTAAACCTCCCTTAAGCGTCTCATTTCGGTGGGGTTGGATTAATAGCTTATTTGGGAACCGGTTGCTGGGATAACTCACATAAAAAAAACCAAACCAGTTTGAATGCGAACCAAAATGTGGTGGGTTTGTCCATAAATTGTAATGCTCATACTGGCCAGACTTCAGAATACATATCATGCAATATGGGTCAAATGCGGGTCAAATGAAACTGTCAATTGCAACTCTATTTTTACCCCCATAGCTATCTCTATTTGAAGTCCGTACAACATTGTAAGTAATTTTAGGGCATTACAAACAAAGGTTAAAAAAGGAAGGATTCAAGTTGGTTAAGAAGCAGGCAGTATAGATAGAGACCCTTTGGGTTGTGGGTAAAAGTAAAGTAATCAAGTAGGAAAGGTATATAAATGAGGTGTCTAAGTGCTCACCCACACAAGATTTTGTTCACCATAACCGAGTGAGAAGGAACACCACCAATGGACGAGAGAGTGAGAACCATTCGACCTCGTAAAAATGGGGGTTTGCTTTATCCAAATCCTAAATTGAGAAGGTAGGATTGAAACGTACCAACCTTGCACAACCTGTGTGTAAGCCTGCTCTAATAGCCTCTGCCTTTCCTCTATTGGCTAAGAAACCCTGGATATTTGCAAGCATATCTATTTTTTTTTAAAAATAGACATGAATTAGGGCATGGTACTCACAATTTTGGGATGCATTCACTACTACATTTCGATCCAAAATCCGACGGTTTTTTCCGACGGCGTGTGGATTTTTTCTTTTAACCGTGCCAAAAATCAGGAAGATAATTTTTTTTTTGAAATGGTGGTGATAAGCATCGCTTAAGCGACGGCTAGGCTTGATAAGCGTCACTTAAGCGACGGCTAGGCTTGCAAGAGTCGCTTAAGCGACGGATATCCTCCTAAGCGTCGCTTAAGCGACGGCGCTTAAATTACTCATTCATTTAATAATGTCTTATCAATCATTTAATAATTTGTCGTAATTGGTTAATTATTTAAAATGGAAAGCGACGGTTAAGACATTATCCCACACACATTAAAATGGAAAGCCTAGGTTCATTTTTCATATAAATAGATGTACGGCTAGGTTCATTATCTCACACACTGCGTCTCGCACTTATCTCTTGGTTAAGAAGTGCGAAATTCCTAAGGGTTTTTTTTTGGCGTTGCTCTTTTGTGGGGATCTTCCCACTTGGTCTTGGATTTTGGCGTTGCTCTTTTGTGTGGATCTTCCCACTTGGTCTTGGCCGATTTTGGCCTTGCTCTTTTGTGGGGATCTTCCCACTTGGTCTTGGATTTTGGTCTTGCTCTTTGGATTTGGTTCTAACCCTTGTGGAAAAGAAGACTCATCATATACTTGGGTTTGCTTGTACTTTGTTCTTAGGGTTTGAGTAATAAAATGTCACGTAACAATGATGTTACAAGTCATCAAGATCCAGCAGAACAAAATCGACAATTGCTTGCTAGGTTGTGGGAGGGAGTGGAAAGAAGGGGTGATGGAAAATGTTATTGTCCTTGTAGTCGATGTAGGGGCTTTAATACGAGAAGGTTACTGATCAAAACAGCTAAAAGACATTGTAGAGAACATGGACATGTTGAGGGGGGGCATGAATATCATCCATTGGTAAGTCAATATAATTCATGATTATATATCATTCGGTCTTTATATTGAGAGTTTTTGTAATTGTATATTGTATCATTTTTATTTTGGTTACTTAATCGACATGACTAATGTTTGTTGTTTGATGTTTTAATTGTAATTATAAAGCAAGGGCCTCCTAGGGCTGTTCCGAACATGGAGAATGTGGTAATTACGCAGGAACAACTAGTGCAGGAGGAACGTCAATATGCAGGTTTTGCGAATACTGATCATGATCAAGTTAATGATGACATGGAATTAGACGATGATCATGATGATAACATAATTGAGGATGATGGTGCAAATGCATTAATCAATGATGCATTTAATGTTAGAATGGACGATGATCAACCTCATGCGCCGCCAATTGATGACTTTGAAGATCTTCATGATTTACCTACACTTGAGAAGGTAGATGAACCGCTTTTTCAAGGCTCCCGCATAAGTGTTCTCTCTACTGTGTTGCTGATAATGAACTTGAAGGTTAATCATGGTTTTTCAAACACAGCCATCACGCTGGTGTTAAGGTACGTATGTGATTATATGTTTCATCGATCGCATATATATTATTTGATTTATGTTGCTATAATATTTGTATTGTTATACGTACTTCATGATAAAAATAAATAAGGATGTATTTGTTGTCGTTAATATTATGCTCTTCAAATATTTATATTAACCATTTTTTTAAAATTTGTTGTAATAGTTTGATAGGCGAGTATTTGTTACCGCCATCAAATAAATTACCTCGCACATACCGGGATTTAAAAAATATCATGAACTATGTTGGAATGGACTATCAAGTAATTGATGCATGTCCTAATGATCATCTTTTATATTATAATCAGTATGAGTTTGCAACAGAATGCCCTATATGTCATAGCAGTAGATACCGAACAGATCAAGTAACCAAAAAGGTGTCTCGTAAGGTT
>LPNX010929264.1:235129-255443 GCA_001517045.1 Pseudotsuga menziesii | reverse complement strand
TGCCCTAAACCACATGGTTTCCAAAAACCATGGGCAAGCACTCCACCACTCAAAAACTATAAATAAGTGGTGAATCCCCCTCATTTCACATCCACAGTCATAGCACTCTTACTCTGCCAAAACATCTCGTGAAACCCTAGCTTACCATCAAGCTATTTTCATCATTGAGAACCCTTTTGGCCTTTTTTCCACCATCGGAGAAGGAGAAGGAGCAGCTTGGAGCTCGAAGCCACCGACATCGGACCAGCGCAACGGACTCCACCAACCTCCTCATTGGAGGTAATCTTAATCAAAAACATCATTATTCATTTATTTACAGTTTTGCTTATTGTTCTTTACTTTTACTGCTTTAACTTAGTTTTTATTTCAGTCTCTTTTATTTGCATTATTGAACTGCTACTAAGGAATCCAGATTCCTTAGTAGGTGCTCATCAGCACAACCTAGGGTGAAAACCCTAGCTACACCAATGGATGTGATATACAGTGCTCTGTTCGAAGGCGACATGACTCGACAGCTGCCAAAGATAACATCTTTCCTTGTTCGAATTTTTGGTTTTTTGATTTTTTTGGACTTTTTCAGTTATTTGAAAAACTTGAAAAAAGAATAAACTAGCTTTATAGTTACAAAATAGGAGGAGACGAGTGTCATAAGGGAAAACAAACTAGTTCCAAGAAGTGGAACATACCTATGCTCAATGCAAGGATACATGTGTAGGATATCGACACTCGGGGGAAAATCCCCTCCCGGTAAAAAGGGAAATCAAGCTACGAAGGATATAAAAAATGGCTCTGCATGGCTAGACATGAGACAAGATCAGGCCATATGGCTGAAACGCAATGTCAAGGGAGCTGGCATAAATCTCAATAAGGCAGGAAAAGTTCATGATAATGCATTCACAACTTGACATAAGGGAGTCCTGAGGGAAATAGGCCAGCATAAGATCAAGAGGAGTATGAGGCTCTTGTGAAATGTCATGGCGGCACTATACAATGGACTCCCACACCCTAAAGGAGAAAATGTCAGCATGGGCACCAAATGCAAATAAGGCGCTAACTAGGGTACCCATGTAAGGTGAAGCTCTACCACTCGTATCATGCCACTTCTAAAGTAGCAAGAAGGTTCCGTGACATAATAGAGTGGGTTCATACCTAAGGTCATGATGATACGGTCATAAGGTCATGCAAAATGCAAACGGTGGTGAACCTAACCTATATGCCAGTTTAGACATGATACTTGAGATTGGCACGAACAGGTCAATCCAAAGACTCAAACGGTACTGCAAAAGGTCTTCTACATCACAAATTATGTCAAAAATGGTAAAAAATGGTTAGAAAATGTCGGAACTATAGGAAAGGGGGTAAAAATTTTCAAATATTTGAAATTTTTTCTATAAATAGTAAAAAATATAAATCATTTGAAACTTTTACCCATTTGAGATCTGATTTTCAACTGCAAATTCCAGGAGATCCAGTCAGCGGAATTCACAACCGTTTCTTCCAGGTATTTACTCATGCTCTCCTCTTGCATTTTGATATAATTTTTGTAAGTTTTCATGGTTAAATGAATTTTTTAGGCCATCTCTACATGAGTGCTGCGGCCCACGTGGATATCGAAGCTTTTTCCATGTATAGGGCTGGCTATACACGGAAAAGGGGCTAAAAACCGCGTACATATGTGGCTGTTTGCAAAATAGTCGTGTATGAGGCCGCGCATAAGGTTTTCTAGTAAACTAATGGGAAATTTTGCAATTTCTCTTGTAGGATGGTGCTAGAGTGGAGAGAATGCGAGCATGGTGAAGTAGAGGAAGCAGTAAGGGCCAACTTAATGGCTCAACAAGCTTTACGTGCATGCGGACTCTACAAGTTTTGGTGTCTTCGTGGTTTGAGGGCCAAACCAAGATTGCTACAGATGCTGGTAGACTATTTGGATCTAGACTCGGAGTCGTTCCATATAGATGGGATGTCCCTCACCATAGAGGTGGAGGACATATACTTTATCATTGGTATTTCTAGACGAGGGGAGATGGTGAACCTTCATTCCCAGGGTGGGCCAGGAGGTGGCCTTACTATCAATGAGTACGTAGCTGTGTACTACTACACATATACTGAGAAGGTGGGGAGTTAGATCCCCATCAATGCTATATAGGTGCTGGGCCTAAAGGCCATATTACTGACGCTGGGTAGGATAGCAGGCTTAGCATCACTCCATCAGGCCTCACGGCCACTTATTTTCTATGTGGTGGAGTGTATGAGACCGACCATATATGACTGGAGTACCACACTACTGAGCAACATGAAACACCTTCTCAGTGAGTGTAAGGTAGGCAGGGTACGAAACTTTGGGTTTAGCAGCATTCTGAGCATGTTTTTCTTCGAACGTGTTTTAGGATTGAGCCCTAGAGTGGACATTCCTCTCCATGGGGCTCGAGATTCGGCCCAACGACATTGGGCAGATGCTATGCGCAGACTGGGGAGTGGTGGGGTGGCCAACCCATATCCAGCTGAGTTCTTTCCATGGTGGCGACGACAGATAGTTTCCATAGATGACTACCCCTATGCAGGGATAGACTTCCAGGGAGATCCGGACATGCCATTGCCACCAAGATCGGCATATGGAGACATAGGTAATGAATCTCGACCCTCACTCTTTTTAAAATTTTTGAGTTATTGATTTTTTTTGTATTTTCTTGATTATGTGGAATCAAAAAGACATGTTTTTGCGCGACAATACATAGTGACATCTACCATTCATGTGTAGATGTGGGACCACGACGACCAGAGGGCTTCCCTCGTCATAGATGGAGGGGAAGAGGAGATGACATCACAGGTGTGGATGCGGAGCGAACGCTCTAGAGCATTCATACCAACTTTGTGAGACTGACTCATAGAGTTCCCATGGTGCAAGTCGAGGACTTTCTTGAGGCCATGCAGCGGCAGGTGGTGGGTGTACCACGCGCATGGGTGAGTTTATTTTGATGGCTAGCTAGAGCCGTGGTGAAGTTCCATGATCAAAACCCTCTTCCTCCTCCACAGGATTAGACACCTAGGAGTGTATATGTTTTGTATGATCGTGTATTATATGATGGTGGCTTAAAAATCCCCAATTTTGTATTATGACACTATGTATTACCACATTTTTGATGTATAATTTTTTTTTATGGTGATCAATTTATTTATTTACATGTGTAAATGTGTGTTTATGATTAATTTATTATTAATGAGACAAATTCCAATATAACACATAGTTAGCATATGAGTCAGCAACTTGATTATTATTTCTTGGAATGTGTATATATGTTATACTATCAAATTGCTGTTCTAACAATCTCACACGCAAGAACCTTCTCAATAACGTCGGATCTCTAACATGGTACAAACCATTAAGCTGTGACGCTACTAACTCCGAATCAAGACGTACCTAAAGAGATAGAATGCCATGTAGAATGGCATCCTGTAGAAGCTCAATAACAGCGCTATATTCAGCAACATTGTTAGAATATGGCCATAGACATACACCTCTTGAAGACAATACCTGACCCATAGGAGTATAAATCACCCAAGCAGCAGAGGCTGAGTGTTGAGTGTGACGGCTTGTACCATTCACGAATCCTATGTAGGTGGAAGACTCCATTGACATCTGCCAAAAGAAACGAAAACTAATCACAAACCTGATCACGATAAAAAAGACCTAACTATGCAAAAGCTGTACAATAATATACAACAAGTAGCCTTGGCTAAAGATCATGCATAGTATTTTTTGAGATAGATCCCATTTCTAGGCTCCGCCAAAGCTATGCCTTCGTAATCCAGTAGCTCATAGGAACCCTTCTCTAAGACACGCTTGACCATGTAAGGACCACGCCACATAGGATTAAACTTCCTTGGCCCCAAGGGTTCTTTCGGTTGATCCCACAAGAGGACCTTCACTAAATTATCACTAAACACTCTTGGACGGATAGAATTATCGTACTAGACCTTAATGCAACATTTATTAACCTCTAGAGCCACCAAGGCATCCCGACACTGCTCATCAAGTTGCTCAAGGTGAACCAAACGTTCCTCCAAAGGTGAAGCGTCTGGTAAGAGTTCCACAGCTAGCTTCAACGAAGGAATCTCACATTCAACCGGAAATATTGAATCCACTCCATGTACAAGCCGATATGGAGAAAAACTAGTGGCAGTCTTAACCGTGGTTCGATATGCCCACAAAGCAGGATATAACATAATGTGCCAATTCGTCTTGCTTTGTGTGATGGTTCATTGGAGAATGGATTTGAGTGATTTATTCACTACCTCTACCTGTCCATTTTCCTGAGGATAGTAAGAAGAGGAGTGGTCTTTCTTATATCCTAACTTGGATTCCAACTCTTCCATCATACAGTTCTTAAAGTGCGAGCCATGGTCAGTGACAAGCTTTTTCAGAATCCTGAACCGAGTAATGATTTGGTTGAATACAAAGTGAGTGGCTATCTAACCTTTGGATTTTACTGTAGGCATAGCCTTAGCCCATTTTGTGAAGTAATCAACAACCACTATAATATGATGGTGCCCCTTAGCCGAAGCTGGGTTGCAATCCATAAAATCGATCCCCCACTTAGTGAAGGGATCGGCGATGATAATGGGATGTAATAGGGCAGGTTTCGAGCGCATATTATGTGCGAACACTTGGAAAGGGTGACACCTCTTGACTACATCAACACAATCTTTAAAGATTGATGGCCAGAAATAACCCGCTCTCAAAATATTTTGAGCTATAGAAATCCTAGATAAATGACCGCCACATGCCCCTCTGTGGAAATCATTCAGCAAAACCTCAGCCTTGTCATGAGTTAAACAACGTCATAAAATGGAATCTACCCCATAGTGGTACAAAGTATTTTCCACTATAAGGTAGTTCTTAGAGACGTGACGTAATCGTCGTCGTTCATCTCGCAAGAGGTGAGTAGGGGTCCTCTGTGTTTGTAGATATACTATGATATCCCCATACCATGGGTTTGACGTTGAGATTAAGAAGATGTGTTCATCAACAAACGTATCTTCACAAACTAACTCCTCAGCCTCACTTGGGAAATCCGATATAAGCTTTGCAAAGATTAAAGATTTCTTCGATTTTGCCAAAACAAACTCGAGATCAAAATCTTGCAGAATGACAATCCATTTATTATATTTTCCCCCAAACATCCTTCGTGTGAGGACGAACTGAAATGGATTGACATGGGCCACAACCAAGTTCTGGCGAAGGAGAATATAATGTCTCAAACATTGAACTGCATGTATGGTAGCTAAAGAAAGCTTCTTGACATGAGAGTAACGAATCTCTACGTCAATAAGGTTTCGGCTCAGATAATATATGACATGCTCTTGGAGCTCCTCATCCTCTTGAACCAAAACCATACCAATCGTCTCTAAGGATGTGGCCACATATAATAGAAAATCACAGCTATAATCTGGAGGACTAATCACCAGGGCCGATGCTAGGGCTCGCTTAAGTGCACCGAAGGACTCCTGGGCTCGCTCATCCCATTCAAAGGGAGTATCCTTCTTCAAGAGATGCATGAAGCTTCTAGTCAAATTGGCAAAGTTGACAACAAATCTTCGTAAGAAGTTTTCCATGCCTTGCAAACATTGAAGATGACGAATATTCTTCGGGGGAGACAATTGAAGTATTGCCTCAAATTTCAAAGGGTTGACTCTTATATGCTCTTTCGAAATGATGAATCCTAACAAACGACCTAAATTCACGCAAAATATGCACTTATGAGGATTTCATCTAACTAAATAGTGCCGGCATCTTTTGAATACCAATCTCAAGTGATAGGGATGACACATTCTCAGATGAGAATGAGCAGCGAGGTCATCCAAAAATACTTCAATAATAGACTTGAGATTGTGGAAGACCAAGGTCATCGCCCATTGAAACGTAGCTCCGACGTTTGTAAGGTTGAAAGAAATTTTTCGATATGCAAATGTTCCCCAAGGACAAATAAATGCAGTCTTGTGTTGGTCCTCAAGTTTAATCTGGATTTGATTATACCCAGAAAATCCGTCCATGAAGGAGAACACCTCTCTACCTGCACACTCATCCAAAATATGATCTATAAATGGTGTGGGGAAGTTATCCTTAGGATAGGCACAATTCAAATCGTGGAAATAAGTGCATATGCGGATCACTCATTGCTTCTTATCCACCGGAACGGGGTTTGAAACCCACTCCGTCAAGGGATCGGGATAGATGAAACCGGATTTCAATAGCTTCTCTATCTCTGCCTTAATGGCGGGTGCTTTCCTAGGATTCATGGCGTGTAAGCGTTGTCAAACAAGATTAGCGTTGGGGTAAGTATTAATCTCATGTTCGACAATTCGAGGGTCAATACCTGGCATCTCGTCGTAAGACCAAGCAAAAAAATCACGAAATTCCTTGAATAGCTCAGTATATTCCAGAATCTCAGCATGGGAACATTCCACCCCAATATAGACATTCTATGTTGTGCCAGGATTGCAAGAAATGTTGATAGGAATCATTGCCGATATGTTCACCATGTTTCCATCAGCCATCGGACCAGGAGAGCTTAATGGAAGCACATGACTACCAAATTTTTGACTAAGAATCTCCCTATAATCCTCATGCTCCAAACGGTCAAGCGGTGGAAGGAAGTACGATCTATGATGAAGTTCCTCCCATGGTGTCTCAACTCCCGACATAGCCTCGATAATCGCGTCATCTGAAGGGAAAATCATATCAAGGTAGTCATGGGCATGAGAAGACTGTACTGCCCATGCCAGTAGCACATAGGGGTCTTCCTCCTCTATCCATGAAGAGGAAGAACAAGGCTCTGCAACACTATTGAGATTGGCTTGATAAGCTATCATAGCTATAGGCAACGACATGCTTGTCTCAACGGGCTCACTCGAAGTACTTGGTGTAGGAAGAATCCAAGGATCTTCCATATGGTTTGTGTGAAAAGACACTAAGGTCGTAGATGTAGAAGCCTCATCGGAACAAGATCCTATCATGAGGATTGGTGCAGGACAACTAAAGCTTCCCATGAGGGATGGATACATGCCTACACCCACACTCCCAGTTTCCAGCTGAGAGTGGTCAACGATCGGGATTGAATCTCCTGAGGATGCTGTAATAGATGGATTCTTGAATGCCATTTGATCAATAGTTACAATCTTCCCATTATGTGGAAAGCATACAACACAGAACAAGGAAGAAGCAATGGATTGCATACTATACATCCAGTTCCTACCTAGCAAGAGATTGTAGTCAAGGGGCGCATCAACTACCTCAACTTCTATCGCAACGATATTCCCCCCCAAATGGATTTTAAGGGAAGGAAGGATGCTGTGTAGCCTAAAATATCTCCCATCAAACACAGTTAACATAGTCGCTATTTTAGACAGCTCAGGAGAACCCAGACCTTTCCAACAGGACAAAGACATCACATAAGTCGTAGCACCCTCGTCAATCATAGTACGCTTGACGATCATATTAAGACATTCTACGTGCACCAAAAGAGACACATAGTAGGGCAAGCGAGGCTGCAGTCCTACGGTTTCAAATTTGATCACCAAGGAAGAATCATCTCCGTTCACACGAAGGGCAGAAAGAAACACCTTCCTTTGCGAAGTACAACTCTGAAGCACTTCCAATGCAGACATCGCACAAGGAGTGTGGCCCAAATCCTCGACAACTGAATAATTCTGGGTGGCTCGGGCATTTGGATTATGCCCTGAATGCTTAATGACTCCCTTAGGAATGCAAGGTGCAGCCTCAGGTTTATCCGCAGGTTTCTCAATACGCAAAGGTGACCCTGGTGGATCAGGCTCTTTTCCTAGGATGGATTGTGACAAACTATAATCTTTCGCACGAGTCACAACTTTTGTAGCATGAACCATGTTAATGCACCCACGAGAACTAGTCTCTGGTGGATCATTCTCACTGGACTATTCATGGGACTTCGAGTTCATATTCTAGTTATTCGGTAAAGGGTTTGTTAGTATAGCTGGGCCTTGTGCTAAGAATCTCGAAGCTTCATCAATCCGAGGGCACAATTAAGTGAGGTGATCATCCTTACATAACTTGCAAGGGAACTTAACCTTATGTTTAGCTTGCTTGTCCCCCCTAGCATTTCTACCGTTCTTGTCATTATTGCTAGCATTCTCATTCTTATTCCCACCCTTTTGATTATTATTCTTACCCTTTTTTCTATTCCGTCTGGGCTGCTGGTTACCCTTCTGGTCTGACGATTGCACATAAAGTACATTCACCATTTGGGTGGGTTGAGATGAAGCTGTAGCTTGTCCCGAAGCAGATTGGTTGAGTGGCAACTAACTAACTTGTTTTGCAATCGAATCTACAGGTTTCACACTTGCACAGCCCACAATGCCATCGGCATGTGGTCTAGGTTTGACCTTGGGATCGAAACTAGAATGAGGAGCGTTGGGAATAATCTCATACAACAAACCAGACTGAGCATAGATCAAGTCCAGTTCCTGTGCCCTAAATATTGCTTGTTCCTCATTCTGCACTCCGGATGTGGAAACATCCTTCGCTATATATGGAAATAACAACTTGAGGAACCACTCGAGAAGGAACTTCGGTGGTATAAAGGCTTTAATTAATATCTTCCATCTACGCCACTCCTGAATATGATTAGAAATATGGGTGTCTTTATCTTGCCGAAATGTCGACAAGAGTTCAGTACCAACGTCATAGCGTACTGGTAGCTAGAAGTGATTAAGAAAAGTCATCGCAAGATCATCGAACAAAGTAAAAGCGCCCCTAGGTAACTCTATATACCATTTCGCAGCAGGCCCTGTGAGGGTGCGTTGAAATAGTCTCAAATGGACTGAGTCCTGATGTAATTAATTCAAAGAGCACCATAGGTGAAACGTAGTAATGTGTTCACTCGGATCCTCTCCCATTTTGCCTTTGAACTTAGTTATGTTCGAAGGAATCTTGGTAGGGACAGCCGGCCAAGCCGGGTCATGAGCCACAGGATCGTTCCTAAGTCTCGATAAGTCAGGAAGATTAAGCGTCGTGAGGAAGGGGAGCCTAGGATGATGAGGTTGATGGACCGCTCCGTGATTCATATAGGTTTGGTTGCCACCATGGCCTTGGCCATAGTTCCCTCCTCCCGTATGACCCATATAGGGTGGTGTGGAAGCACCATAATGAGGTGGACCTTGACTAGTAGGAGCTACAAAGCTGTAATTAGGAGAGTAAGTAGGTTGTGAATACCCGCCTCCATAAAGTGAAGAAACCTATCCATACTGGGTCCCATAATAGGGTCCATAGGTCATCGCATGCGATGCCCCATGAGACACTCTGTAGGTAGGAAGATAAGTTCCAGAAGTAGGAATATACATACCGGAAGTAGGGATATATGCCGCGGAAGTAGTAATCTGACCTCTAGAAGCATGAACATAACCTCCCGAAGCCACGGGTGGTATGTAGACTTGAGACACAATTGGTCTAGTAACCATAGTACAGACTTGACTCGTAGCCATGTGCCAACTCAAAGGACCACGTGAATAAGGTGGAGGGTGGAAATTTGAAGAACTAGGGGCTGAGGATGAAGGAATCTGAGTAATAAGATATGTACTAGCACCTATCGTCACTCGTCTTGGGTCTGGTATCCTAATAGGATCGCTAACTCTAGACCTAGGAGGGATATAAGATGTAGCTTCCACCACTGGGACGGAAGATGCAATGTGACTAGTGATCCCAAACCTCTCCACATGGTAAGGAATGAGAGTGCCCCCAGACATAGTGCTAGGCTCAAAGTTGGATTCGACATGAAATGTCAAATCATGCATAGGAAAACCAGCCATACCATAACTACCATAGCTAGTAGTGGCGGGTTCAAACTGAGTCTTGGCATCCTCCGGCATGCCATACTGGTAACGCGTCAATAGGGAATCATCCCTAGAGTGATTAGGTCTATCATGAATGGCTCCTATCTCAGAAATCATAGGACTTAACTCAGCTAAGTCGGGTGAAGGATCGTAAGTAGGAGTGAATTCCCCATCATCTACACGAATGGGAGGAGGTGGTTCAGGAATGCCTTCTGAAGAATATTGCATGGTGTGTGAATCAATGTGTGACATAGTCTACTTGGACCATCTAGGTCTCTCTCCCAAAGGAGGAGGATAAATAGAAGGCAGAAGCCCTACTAAACAACGAGAACGACGCGAAACCGCACCCGAATCCATAATGACTCAAAAAATAGCAAAGACTCTCTATTTACGCAAACCCTAGGCCAACTATCATGCATAGAGCAATCACTACTAAAATCTAAATCCAAATGCAAGCAAACAAGGGCTGGATAAGTGAGCTCCCGAATGAAGCAGGTATGTCTCGCCTAGGAGAGGCTTGAGACTCCCATACACAACAAGCGGAGGTACGTAACCAATTATTGTGGCCCTCAGCTTCAATGTGTAAAGAGACTGTGTTGTCTGACCCCAACTTGGCCGGGACACCCATAGAATAACCTCTACAAGTACCCCCTCGATATCCTAGGTAAGGCCACTAAGGTCACCTCAATATAATCAATGCTCAAGTGGACAGTCGCAGGCGGGATTGACCGTATGGGAAGGGTAGCAAAGCCCAAAAATCTCGAAAGAGCCCCCAGATATGAATACAATCTTGGAAATATCTCCGGTGCTACTCAGCTATGACTAGGAGTCATCCCAATCAATAACCACTCACACTGCCTCGTGCTTAACTCCCGTTTGAGAGGAGGATCCTGAGAACAATGGTTATACCAAGGATTTCACACACTCACCTGGACAGACACCTAGATGTTGTTGTTTAGTGATCTTGGAGAATTAACTTACAATGAACTATTCCAAGATCCTAAAACCTAAGCTTGTTGGTGCACCCTAGAAAAGAAAAGAGTGTAATTCATTTTATTTAGCGTTGATTTTAGTTGGCTTTATTACTCAAAAATAAGATATGGTCGTGCAACTAGTGGTGTTATGATGCAAGAAGAAGTAAAATGGACACCTAGCAATCAATGCAAATGCATTGTGTCCATGAAAACAGGGTATGCTACTACATGAAATGCACAATTTTTATTCAAATGATGAATGCAAATTTTCCTATATGAAGTCCTAACTAGTACTCCAAAGCCAATCTAGATCTAGTGCAAGTACAATGCAAAGTGCAAAATGCAATGCATGATGATAAGCAAATGTTTTTGGATTTTTTGAAAATAAAAGAGATGCAAAAAGCAAAAGAATGATTCTACGACCCCCAGACTCTGCAAGCACACATAAACAGCATTCAAGCAAAGCACTAAGGTAAAAGAACTCTAATGCACTAATCTCAAACAAAAAATCGAAAATGCCATGACAAGAACTTTCCTAAAAAAAATTTAGGCTAAAAAAATGTTTCTAGTTAGAAACAGAGGTCTAAACAGACTCAGGCAGTACCAAAGGAGACTCAACAAACATCAGAATTCACCCATCAACCAATTATCTTCCACAAAAAGGCAAAACCAAGGGTATACGTGATTGTTCGTAGTAAACCAGCGTGTATACGTGGAAATCACAGAGGAATCCACGTGTATACGTGACTGTAAGTCAAAAACCCACGTACAGGAAGAAAATGTGGATAAAACCAAGGCAAACAGATAGGATGAGACAAAATTTACACCAATCAGACTCTACTAGGCATACATACCCCCAGACCCTACACAGAAACAAGAGAGAAAGAGAAATTCAAATACATTGAATGCCGAGAAATCAACCCCCAAAGGACAACTACTAGGAAATCCCTATCGGAGTCGCCAATTCTGTTACGGAGAGAAATTCCTATGGCTTGGGGTACCAAAATAGACAGCTTGACTCTAGAAATCAATCCTTTCCTATATGCAATAGAAATTAAATGTCTAACACTAAAGGATCAGACTTCGTACCTTATTCCGGACAGTTGAAGTAGATCCCCGTTGAGCTTTCCAATCTTCAGCTTGAATTGTTATATCACTTCCTCAACAACAAGTAAACAATACAAGCATACTATATATCATGTTGTTAGATCTATTCTAGCATATATAATCAATAATGTAAAAGCATTTGACATAATCCCATGGATAAAATATTTGTTCAAATACACATCATTGGACAGGAAAAGATATTTCTATTAATATAAATCAGATATTACAAGATAGATACAACCTCTAACGGCATGTCTGTGATTCGGAGACACTAAATCCCCCACTTGGGCCTCCACCACTTCAATCCTCCATCTCTCGATATCAAGCTCACAAGCAAAAGGCAAGCTTGGGAAGAACACAAAAGTGCTCCAAGGGACAAATGGATGCAGACTCAAGCATAAGTTACGGCAACAATGGACTATAGTTTCTTTGCTCACAATTCTCTCTTATGCTTTCAATGTACCAAGGGATTCCTTATATAGCTTTCAAAGGGATAATGAAAGGTCGAATCCATGTGATCTCAAGGCATATGGAAGGCCAGGAGTCATATGAGTCGGATCCATGTCAAGGAAAACTCCAAAAGGATTTGGATTATGCACACATCCCGATGTACACGGTTATAGAGGTCAAACCCACGTATGTATGCGGTTATCGGGTTAAAAGTCACTTATATCATTTTTCATATGTTTTTAGGGATGATCAAGGAAACATCAAAAGACAAAAGTGGTCCATAGGGGCTAATGAGTCTGCAGCGGGACAGGGGAAGGCCATACAAAGTGTGATTCACCTAGAGTGGTGAAATCCACTATGACATGGGTATTTTCTTCCCCGATGTGCTTGTACCTGGTACACAGTGCCGATCTATGAGCTCTCTGGTGGTAATGTCCCCGCCACGGGAACCTGTCAGTGAGATGGGGGTACCCTGTCTCGATAGGCCAATCAAGAAGTAGATATCCTCTACCTCCACTGTAAGTATGTGTGCCCCCACCTTGAAATACTGCTGTTCTGGATTCCACATTCTCAGTATGTGTTCCAGTAGTCTCTCATGGGATACCATGCTTGGTGTCTAAAAGAACTTTAAAATCCCATTGTCCCGAAGTGCAACAATACAAACCAGATTCCTTTCAGCAGCATCATCCTTGTCATCATTTGTTATTTCCTTCCATATCACCATATTTTGGAAGCCTAGACATGCCAAAAACAACAATGATATGCATTAATATCATCCTTAAGTCATTACAAATCAAAATAATTAAGAAATCTTGCCCATATTATTTGTTTAACTTCTCCACAGCCAGCACCACCTATGCCCCATTGGAGATAGGTGGTGGCACCGCCTGTCCACTGTATTCTTGGCGCGGTTCTCGGGTGGTACCACCTATCCCGCAAGGGGTAGCTGCGGTGCCCACATATTGGATTTTAGGGCTTGACAAATAGGCCCAAAAACTCACCAAATCCCAAAATAGAAGCTATGAAATGAAAGAGAAGGGTTTTAGCTGTTACTTGCAATTGACGAGACTGAAAACGGACAGTGGAAACTCTCGGTATCAGTTGTGGAAGATCTGGCTAGAAAATTCTCCAAGTGGTCTCTGCTAGAGGTAAATAGTGAAATGTTTGAATTTTTTACTATTTACTTGCCTTATATAGACATTTTTGGGTCTGAATTACTATAGTTTTGATATTACATCATGTTCTGGTCAAAATCTATTTGTCATAATCCCTTAATGTTGAATACATTTAACACTTGTTCATGAGTCGTCTGCAGGTTGACTTTAGTAAGAAGCTTTGGAAAGTTTGTTTATGGAATTTTTGTACTTTCACAAAATGGAAAAGGTCATTGAGCATTTATTACGACACTTTGTCACGCTCATAAAAATCTAGTATCAAAGTTCCGAGTCCAGTTCAAGTTTCTTTCAAGGCTCATAAAATATGAAATTGTGTAAAGAAGCATCATGGAGTTCTCTTTTCACCTCTTTTTTAGGATTCTTAAATACGAAAAAGTTGTTGAGTCCGTTTCTGATTCTTTCCAAGCTCGTAAAACATTACGTTGTGTAAAGAAACCTCATGTAGTTCTCTTTAAACCCTTTTAAGGCTCCCTAAATACGAAAAGATTGTTGAGCGATCTTGTCTTCTTCATGCTCGTTAAAGTATTTGAAGAGTCATTCGTCCGACAGTAGGTTATCTCTTTCTTGGTTTGGATAGGACTATTTACAAGAAAGAAACACTCCATCCAATCATGACTAGAAGAGTTCTCTAAGGTATTATTTTATACTTTTTCGAGCCTTAGAGACTAAATCATACGAAAAAGGACCCCCATGGAGTTTTCTTCTGTATTTGTCCAGACTCTCTAAACATGAATGATACCGAGTTTTCTTTCAGTGGACTCATTAAATTAAACATTGAGAGACTCATTTTGAGAATGAACCCCTCCTCTCTTAGGTTCGTAAAACATATGAGACTGGACTTGTCTTCTGACAAGCTATATCGAGTGTTTGTTACCCTCTTTGAACTCATAAAACCGAAAAGAGGCACTCATCAATCATGATGGGGGAAATGGGAAGGGAATCATTTTGTAAATAATGGCAATTGTTTATTGTTACCTTTGAACATGGCACTTTTCTGTGTTGGAATATAATCCATTAGGATTATATGTTAGTGTACATAATAGGAATATGAATAGTTACATAGGAAGGTGAAAAGGCTGGTTGAAAGATGAATCTCAACCACCATATGAAATGTATAAATGTATGCATTAGAAATAAAATAGAATTGAATCAGGAGTTATTATCCAACAGTGGTATCAGAGCCACTTGCCATAACTCTTGCCTGCATGCCTACCAGTCTGCCTGCCAGACCTTCATTCTAACCTTTGTCAATTCATTTCTCCTGCCAGCCTGCATACATTCATTGTATGCGTTACTGTTCCAAAACAAGGCTCTTATTTTCTTTGTAAGAACGTTTCATATCCCTCGATCTAGCCATTATTCTCTACCTGCAATTTGTTTCAAGCTGACTGCAATTTGTTGGAATGCCTCTGCGTTTCTCATAATCCGGTGCGTTATTCTGCAACGAGTCTAATTTGAGAGACTTCATATACCTTCAATCCATCGTGAGGAGTACGCGTGTATCACAATAGTGAATATTTGAAGTCGTAATAATATTGTGCGCTACAAATTCTAAGTGTGAGCTGCTTTCCATAGTTTGTTGAAGAGGCCAGTGATTAAATATTCACGCCATTAAGTGGAGACCGTGAAGACTGCATTGACAAGAAGATGTGATATGCTGTTGATTGAAACTGCGTGAAGTGTGACTGTGTTGATGAGTCTGTGTCTGCTGGAAACCTGAAGTGATCCTGTTCTCTGCTACGGCATTGGTGACTGCCTTGGTCCCATTCTGCCTTTGCGCGTGTACTAAGACTTCCTCCATCTACGTTTTTGTGCTGCGACCTGCCAAGAAAACTGCTGCGAGTTCTTTGAAGTTCAGTGACTGAAGATTGACAGTGCATATTCAGATCCTTTTTCAAGAGCGTGGAGGTAAAACTTTTGTGACAGTTGGGAATACAAAAACCATAAATTTACCCTAGGTATTTGCGTGAAGTTTGAAGTGAAATATTTTCATGTATATGCATCTTGTATGAGTTCGTGTTTGCTACTTTACATGTCTGCAAACCCTAATATAATATGTTCCCGAAATATAATGTGTTCTCTGTATAACACATTGTGTTTGAAGCTACATCCCCATTGTGAAGAGATCTGATAGTTGCCAATTTGAATATTTGAACTTGTCTATGGAGAAGTGATAAAGTAACTACATCTAGTTGTCCATCCCTCATCATTCTTACAATTCGCTGTAATTTAAGCTGCAATGCGTGACTCCTTTGTGGGCCAAGAATTACGTTCTTGAAAAACGTTGCGAGGGTATCATTCAACTGCAGTTTATTCTTGACACCATTCAACCCGATTTTCCAGAATCCTACGCTGCTGTTCAGGAGCTCTGCATCAGAATAAAAGACGAGAAGGTTATTTTCTCCAGCTGCCAGGATACTTCACAGATATGTGTCGCACATCAGCTTTACATACTGAGAGGCTGAGAAATTGAATTGAAGTTCTAAATAAATTGAAGAATGCTGAAAGTTGAGAACCCATTCATCTTGGGTGCTGCTACAACTCTGCTACAATACATTGTATTAATATATCATTGCGTTTTTTCATAAGATGTTTTGAGTTGTTCATGTAATGGAACTCTAAAACAAATGATATATGTCACATCCCTGGTTTTGACCCCGTTTGCATGATGTATATATTGTAATTAATCAGGGCGAGGAGCTCAAGGAAAAAGCCCCACCATCGATTTGGCTGTGTATGTTTCAGCAATGGGGATAATTGCCGATGGTATGTTGTGCTATCCGGCACATTTTAATTTGGCATCATGTAAACCCGCACATCAATTAAAATAAACCACAACCAGCTACGACAGTGCAACGTTGAATGAAAAGGGCATGGTTCCGAAGGATAAGGGGTGGGGGATGTCAAACCTTGGTTATGGGGGAAAAACCCATGTTTTATTACCTTGTTGATTTGCCACCTTTTTGTCTCACCCAACCTTGTCAACCTCTTTAATGCTTCAGAGCTGGTGGTTGAGGAGATATGGCTGAGTGGTTGAGGGCAGTTATTGCCTTTGGGAGTGGGGTGGCAGGGTTGCCAGCTCCATACCCACATCCACACTCCACCCACGTCTGCCCATTCTTCTCCCTCACGCACTCTCCCTGGTCAGTTCACTCACTCACCACGATTTTGGTTATGTTGGTTCCTCACGCACAGGTTTTGGACAAATTTGGTCTCACGCAGGCATTTTGTTCCTCTCCATGAGTGGCTGAGCACCCGCTGACTGCAAATTCGCATCCTCTCCATTGCTGTGCATTCTCACGAAGAGGGATTGCTTCCCGTTTTTGTCTTCTCCATGTTTTTTTGGTTAGCCGTAGTGCCCAATTCGTAGTGAGCCATTTTTCCTGCCGTGGTCTGCGTCTGAATTTCCCATGGCTGCTGGCTGAGTTTTCCATATTGTGGACAGGGGATTGTTTCCATCATCCATTGGGAGTTGTGGTTGCTGAGGTACCCTGGTTTGGGTTGCAGCTGAGTTGTTTTGGCCACGATTAGGGCCAAAAACCACTCTGAGTTGCCTTGTAGGCTGGAGTGGTGTCTCACCTTTTGTTTGGGGACTGTCACTGGTTGTTATGACTTCTTCACAGAGCTGTGAAGGGATTGTTTGGCTGCTGGTATGCAGTGGTTGAACCTTGGAATGTGCTGGCTTGGCTTGTCTGTGGAAAGCCTGTGAAAGCCAGCAGTGTTGGTTTGGCTGTTATGTGTCCCCTTGGCTATGTGTAAGCTTGCAATTGACCCTTAGTCCAGAGGAATCATGCCCAGCTTGGGGGTGGCAGTGTTGCTGAGAGATAGATGAGCAAGCTGGCCTATGGTTGGGTGGAACGTTGCAGCGACGTAGCTGGTTGCCGGTGAATTCTTCATCAAGAGATAAGTGCTGCTGGTTATTTCATCTCTGCAAATTTTATATTGATGTTAAATGAATTACAATGAACATGGAGATTGCTGGAATGTGTGTGTTTGCTTCCAATGTATGATTGAAGATAAATGTATCTGTGTATGCTTAATTCCAGCATTTGTTTTCTGTTTATGTTCATTGGGCATCTTACCCGGCTGTGTTGTTGTGTTCGTCGCGTCCTCTTCGCCGGTTGAGGGACGGGGACGTGACAGAATGGTATCAGAGCGCCATGGTTGCAACAATGGGCCTCTATGGGCCAAGAAGGTGCAGTGACAGAAGGTAGAATTACCTTCTCTGTTCAGCAGTGAGCAGACGAATTCAGAAAAATCGCCTAAGTGTGAGCAGTCGGACCACTGGAGGAAGTGGAATTCCGCTGTTGCGGAAGGATTGGAAAAGTTAATGTCCGCCGTTGCGGACGAGTGGGTGAAGTCTTCCGTCCGACTGTTGTGGAAGGATTTGTGGAGTTAACCTCCGACGTTGCGGGTGGCGGAGTGATCTCGCATCCGATTCGAGAACCGTCCGATCGCCGACGCCGCGGAGAGTTTGAAGATCCGTCCGATCACCGACGCTGCAGAAAAATTTCAAAAATCCGGCTAAGTATGGAACGGTCGGGCCGTTGAAGGAAGTGAACTTTCGCCGTTGCGGAAGACTTGAAAAAGTAAAATGTCCGCCATTGCGGATGGCAGAGCAATCCCGCGTCCGATCCAAGAGTCGTCCGATCGCCGACGCCAAAGGGAGATCGAAAATTTGGCTAAGTGTCGGAACGGTCGGAAGAGAGAATGGTCCGACGCCCGATGTTTCGAGATTCAGCCGACGCCCGATGTGGAAAGTTTGTCCAAGAAAGAGCGGACGTCGGAAGGATTGGAACTTCCATGGAGCCACTGTTGCGGAAGGATAGAACTTCCGGGGAGCCGCCGTTGCGGAAGGCTGAGAGTTTCCGGGAAGCCGACTCGGCGGAGGAAAGAATGGGAAAGGAGCCGACGTTGCGGCTGGGAGATCGAAGTGGGAGCTGACGTTGCGGCTGGGAGATCGAAGTGGGAGCCGATTCAGCGGCTGCGAGGTTGGTTCCGGGAGCCGATTTCAACTGTTCTCAAAGGGATTTTTCAGCTGTTTTTCAGGAGAATTTCAGGGCTGAAAATGAGAAAAATGGCAGCGAGCTAATGCGCAAATTGCGCGAAAAAAAATAATTTACAAAAAAAAAAAAAAAACGAGGGCCCCCTTGACCCCCGTCGTCCCCCTGAGACAGTCGCTCTTGAGAGAAGAAGACTCTATGTTTTGGGGCAATTTAGTCGAAGCTAGAATTCATAAAAGATCAATGATGCAATGGAAGTGTGGTGGCTGAAGTTAACATTCTCGGCCAAAATGCAGCTGTGTGTAAAATGCAAAGGTTTGCTGAAAGTCTTCATTCTTAGGAGGGGTGTGGTTTTCACATTCGAGGTCGGAATGACGCGTGTGAATAGGCGTTGGAAAGCTTATCCAGTGGGGAATAGGGATAAGTGACCAGAGTCTAAGCATGGAGCAGCAAAGTGCTAATGATGGCCGCTGTTGTCAATTGGACAAATATGGACAGTTGCATGCCCAAGGGCAGCAGGGACTATGAAGTCAACCAGCTGCTGCGTGGAAAAGGAATTCCATGAGAAGATGAGGAGTTTGAAAGGGAAGTTTTCATTAAAACCCTATCTTGCTGACTTTAACTACATTTCCTAAGTTTATGCTTGAAATGCATGAGGATATGTATTGCATGCATAGAATATTGCATGATTGATAAGAATATTGGAAATTGTATATGTATAATGAACCACTGATGATAATCATTGTTTTGATGTTGGCATTAGTGGACAAACCAACGATGACATGGACCTAGCTAAATATGTTGCTGATGCTAATGGAGTGTGATCAGCAACCCTCTGGAGAAAGGGATAAGGCAACAAGTCCATGACAATAGTTGGTGAGCAAATTTTGCAATCTCCTGCAAAGGACCAACCAAATTGGTCATGTCAAGGGTGTAAGTACGACCCATGCAGGTAAGAGTTGCTTATGACAGATTCCATGGATTGGTCCAGGTAAGAGACCTCATACCATGTGAATACTGGAATGTAGAAAGGAGTCCTGCCTATACATTTTAATGATATTGATTATAGTAATGCATCCTATATGAGGTAGTCATGGTTAGGCCATGGTATGGTTGAATGCATAGTATTCTTGAACCAATGCAAGGTAGCGTTGAATGGACATGCATTAAGAAGATTTTATGAATCTTGTTGTTATGCATTGAATGTATGCATATGAAGGGTGTGAGTAACTGATTGCCTAAGTAAAGGTGCAAATGTTGTGATGCATTGCATGAATGCATGTGATATTATGGAGAACTAATGGCTGAAATGATGAATTAATGATAATTCTGGAACCATTTCAGAGGTTGTTATGAATGTAGGATAGTCATGATCAATTGGCTGCCAGAAATGCTCTATGGAAGAGCAGGGTGGTGTGAATGATACGCTTGTGAAGTAAGGAGTATCTAACCACTTCATTTAATTGCATGAATGCTGTGATTATACCTTGCAATGTTAGTATGATAATGATTGCATGATGTAAATGAGCTTTGATAATATTGATGTGACTAACCACTGGAAGTATTTGAATTTTATAAATTCTGGAAATGCTTCAGTGACGGTTGTAGCAATGAGATAGTAGATGCATCCATACTTACCAAGTGTTTGGTTGATGGAAGCTCATGTATCAGGTAGATCAATTTGTGAATGGCATTGAGAGGTAAGACCCTGACCAATGCTGGAATCTACCATGTAAAAGCG
>LPNX010929264.1:211525-234892 GCA_001517045.1 Pseudotsuga menziesii | reverse complement strand
CATGGTAAGTGGGTATTCATGTTATGATAGTAAGCATAAAATTATAATGGGCATAGTAATGCTGCTTACAAGAGACCCACAAATGAGCAAGTCAATTTATATAGTAGATAGAATCGCAAATTCTTATTGAATTCGATTGCTGATGTCATTGCTTGGTTATGAAACGATCAATTTGGATTGTAGTATCAGGTAATGACTGACTGTTTGGATATTTGATGAACGTGTCAGGAGTACACGATGCAGGAAGACCATGTGTGATGGCCTGCAGAAGCCAAACTTCATGGGAAGGTTTTCCCTTATCTTGGAAATGGGTTTCGGGTGAAACGCCATTGGACATTTTGAAAATGTCTCGTCCACACTGCATGTTTGGTGATAACATGAGTAAGATGGTATGGATTATGTCAGTGAGACAGGTGTGAATATGAAACGTAAACAAGAAGCAGAGATGGGGCCTTGGTTTGCTTAAACCTGGTGATTGGAAACCACACAGACAGAGCTAGAGGGCTGGCTTTCTTCTCCACAACCCCGGGATAGCACTAAAAGGGAATGCAGGGCCTGAGGGACTGAGTAGCAAAGAAGGGACCGATTCCTTGTGCTGTGTGTGTGTGTGGGTGTTATAGAAGTCATGCTAGTTCTGGTGTAGGTGTTCCTAGCTCTACAGCGAGCTCACCAGCTTAGCATTCAGTTTTTTCCCAACTCCTTGACGGTGCCTAACAGATATAAAGGCATACTGCGACGGCAAATGGATAAGTGTTCTGTAACCCTTGCTATGAATATGCATGTTTAATTATTAAATTCCATATGCAGAACATGTTTTGATTTATTTCCATGATGACCAATTGCTTGAGTATGAACAGGACCTACATGGCACACACCGGAAGAGAGTGCACACTTTTCCGATGTCGAGTCATGAAAGAGGGTTTTCAATATTGATTACACTTTGGGGAGTGGACGCACTCCTGGTGTCTCAATATTTGATAGTGAATGATATGAAATGTGATTACAGTTTTAGAGCAATGATGCTGATGATTTGGCTTGTATTGCTTGTGTTGACAGGCTAAAGGTAAAGGTAAAGGTAAAGGTGAATGTTGATATAAGTGTATGTTGGTATAATTGCATGTTGATATAAGTGTATGTTGGTATAAGTGTATGGCGATATAAGTGTATGTGTCATTGTTGACATAAGTGTATGATGGGCTGTGATATGCCTAAGGATCCATAGTAGATCCTAGACCTGGAAATGGTCATGATAAAGTTCCAAGCCCAGTTGACATGGTTATGTACTGGCTGGACATTGATTATTCGATGTCGAGGAGAAGCCTGCATGCTGACCCAACATCTGAGTCCATAGGTGATCCCAAGGCTTGCAAAGCGAAGCAGGATCCTGTGGACGAACGAGGAAATGCACAATACAGATAAGTATTGGGTTATTTTGCTTATGAATATACATGCGTATATGATATGGGTTATGATGTTTTAAGCTCTTGTTCTAGAGATGAAAACTAATGAGAATAAACTAAACATGTGAATCTATTCAATGTTTGAATATAGGTATCGCTGGAAGCAAGAACTACGAGAGCATCCTAGGGGTGCATGGGGACATGTGACTGTCCTGGAAAGCTCAAATGAGCGGCAATGAAAAAGGTGCTAGTAGGACGGGGGAGTCCTAGCAGTCGAGACAAACCATGTGGAGAGACTCCATGGTTTAAGAGGTCTAGAATAGACCGAAGACACTAAGTTTCATGACCAGGAAGGATTGGTCCAGCATTCACGGTAAAGTGAAAGAGTCTGAGAGCATGAAAAGCCACAGCGATGGTGTGGGTTCCAGGATGGAACAAAACAAAGAGGGAAAAAAAAAAACTCTTACTGCTCTCTCTTGCCTTTTGATTATATATATATATATATATATATATATATATATATATATATACACATATATATTGCATTGTGAAAACAAAATATTGTTGAATGCATGTATGATTGAGAATGAAATGTGTGTTTTTGCTTAAGCAAATTTGTGAATGCTGGAATAGTTAATTCCCTGCCCAGGAATGGACATGAATGAGCTCATGTGCCTATTGGGGAAAGGCATGAAAAATATGAAAGTTTCCTTAATGAGACTTGGACTGTCATTGCAAATTGGGTAATTAAGTAACTGATTTTGATATCTATATTATGCTTGGTCTGATAGAATTTCAATGGTGCATTCCATAGGTGAGAAAAGTGAAACCAGGTGGTGCACGTTGATTATGGCAGCAGATCAAAAGTTGTTGGAATTGGATGGAAGTCTCCTTCAAGTGATTGCCAATACCCAAGAAAATCTTGGGGAGATGCTCAGGATACAGAAAAAGTAGAGTGAAATGAACCACCAGATTTTGCAAGACTCTATTGGTTTGCAAAGGGAGGTGAAAAGCCTTCTGGGAGCAATCAGCAAAGGAAAGGAAGGTGGACCAGCAATGGGACAATTGTCCAAGCGACCCGATAAGAAACGGTCCAGGCATGAAGACTCAAAGGAAATTGAGCAGGTAAAGATGAAGCAGCCAGTGAGATGCTGGAGATGCGAAGGACATCATTTACGCCGGGACTGCCCAATGAAGGAACAGGATGAAGGCAATAGCCGCAAAGTTCCTAGACTACGGGATCAGCTGGAAGCTGAGAACCAGCAGGAAAATTCCATGGAAGCCGAAAGGCTTGGTATTGAACGTTCAAAGTAGATGACTGAACGTGGGATAGATCTACAATTTTGAAATTTTGATGTGCAATTGTACATGTATTGTATATATGTATTGGAACACCGAGGACGGTGTTATTCCAAGGGGGAGGGGAATGTCACATCCCCGGTTTTGACCCCGTTTGCATGATGTATATATTGTAATTAATCGGGGTGAGGAGCTCAAGGAAAAAGCCCCACCATCGATTTGGCTGTGTATGTTTCGGCAATGGGGATAATTGCCGATGGTATGTTGTGCTATCCGGCACATTTTAATTTGGCATCATGTAAACCCGCACATCAATTAAAATAAACCACAACCAGCTACGGCACTGCAACGTTGAATGAAAAGGGCATGGTTCCGAAGGATAAGGGGTGGGGGATGTCAAACCTTGGTTACGGGGGAAAAATCCATGTTTTATTACCTTGTTGATTTGCCACCTTTTTGTCTCACCCAACCTTGTCAACCTCTTTAATGCTTCAGAGCTGGTGGTTGAGGAGATATGGCTGAGTGGTTGAGGGCAGTTATTGCCTTTGGGAGTGGGGTGGCAGGGCTGCCAGCTCCATACCCACATCCACACTCCACCCACGTCTGCCCATTCTTCTCCCTCACACACTCTCCCTGGTCAGTTCACTCACTCACCACGATTTTGGGTCTGTTGGTTCCTCACGCACAGGTTTTGGACGAATTTGGTCTCACGCAGGAATTTTGTTCCTCTCCACGAGTGGCTGAGCACCCGCTGACTGCAAATTCGTGTCCTCTCCATTGTTGTGCATTCTCAAGAAGAAAGATTGCTTCCCGTTTTTGTCTTCTCCACGTTTTTTTGGTTGGCCGTAGTGCCCAATTCGTAGTGAGCCATTTTTCCTGCTGTGGTCTGCGTCTGAATTTCCCATGGCTGCTGGCTGAGTTTTCCATATTGTGGATAGGGGATTGTTTCCATCATCCATTGGGAGTTGTGGCTACTGAGGTACCCTGGTTTGGGTTGCAGCTGAGTTGTTTTGGCCACGATTAGGGCCAAAACCCACTCTGAGTTGCCTTGTAGGCTGGAGTGGTGTCTCACCTTTTGTTTGGGGACTGTCACTGGTTGTTATGACTTCTTCACAGAGCTGTGGAGAGATTGTTTGGCTGCTGGTATGCAGTGGTTGAACCTTGGACTGTGCTGGCTTGGCTTGTCTGTGGAAAGCCTGTGAAACCCAACAGTGTTGGTTTGGCTGTTATGTGTCCCCTTGGCTATGTGTAAGCCTGCAATTGACCCTTAGTCCAAAAGAATCATGCCCAGCTCGGGGGTGGCAGTGTTGCTGAGAGATAGATGAGCAAGCTGGCCTATGGTTGGGTGGAACGTTGCAGCGACGTAGCTGGTTGCGGGTGAATTCTTCATCAAGAGATAAGTGCTGCTGGTTATTCCATCTCTGCAAATTTTATATTGATGTTAAATGAATTACAATGAACATGGAGATTGCTGGAATGTGTGTGTTTGCTTCCGCTGTATGATTGAAGATAAATGTATCTGTGTATGCTTAATTCCAGCATTTGTTTTCTGTTTATGTTCATTGGGCATCTTACCCGGCTGTGTTGTTGTGTTCATCACGTCCTCTTCGCCGGTTGAGGGATGGGGACGTGACAATATAGAGCTATTGAATTATTTCGATAAGCTGCAAAATTATTTGTATGACAATAGTATAGACATTGACATTGTTGTAAAACTTGAGGAAGGTGGCAGAGACTTAGAGCTGCACCTTTACTCTTTCTTCTTTTCTCCTATTGTTTTAGTTGCAGATTCAATCACAGAAGATGCAATCTATAGCATCTGTAGTTGGTGCCACTCTCACTGGAAAAGACACTTATCCAGAATGGTGGAGGAAGAAGAGAAGCAGAAGAAGAAGAAACTTCAGAGGAGGCAGAAACAAGTCCAACAAAAGATCATATTTGAAGTGCAAGCGTTGTGGAAAGATTCGACACACAGCATATTAGTGTTGGGCTTCGTGGGACTCCATCAAAGATAGACATAACCAGAAGAAAGATGACAATAAGAACCAAGATGCTAGTAAATATTCTGATTCTGCTCATTGTATTGTTGCACATTGTAATCTTGGTATTAATGAAATGACTTCACTTTCATCTTACAAATATTGTTGGCTACTTGATACTGGTGCAACATCACACATGAATTTTAGAAAAGACTGTTTTGAAGGACTTAATGAAACAATAAATGGCATAGTCTACTTTACAGATAAGTCAAGTCTTAAACCAAAGGGAATGGGCACCATTCGGCTGAAGATGCCTGGATTCCCTGATTTCTTGTTGAAGAATGTTCTTTATCTTCCAGAGTTGCATAGAAGCCTGCTGTCCTTGGTGGAGATTCGATAGCAAGGCCATTCCATCCACATGTTTGATGGAATCATAGAAATAAGAAAGTCCTCTGACAACCAAGTCATCACGACTGGATACGAATATGGGAAGCTGCTGAAGCTAAAGGGTTCATCTACAAGAGTTCAGAACTATGCCTACCTCTCTCAGCATGGAGAAGGTAATTTGTCATCAAGTTTATTGTGGCATGCAAGATTTGTTCATCTGAATTATAACAGTCTTCGTTTGTTGAGAAAGAATGGTGTATTTTGTTTTCCCACCATTCCCAAAGAGAAGAACAAATGTGATGCATGTATATTAGGGAAACACGGTAAGCTGCCATTCCATGAATCTAATTTCAGAACAAGTAGGAAATTAGAATTAGTGCATTCTGATTTATGTGGCCCAATGCCAACTCCTTCTGCCAATGGGAATAAGTATTTTATGACCTTTGTTGATGACTACTCAAGAATTTGCTGGATTTACACATTAAAGACAAAATCAGAAGCATTTCAAACATTCAAGGATTCATGCATTGATAGAAAAACAAGCACAATCTAAAATTGGTACACTTCGTACTGACAATGGGAAAGAATACACTTCAAATGCTTTTGAAGATTATCTTCGCCAACATGGAATTCCACATCAGACTACAGTTCCCTACAATCCTCAACAAAATGGTGTAGCAGAAAGAATGAATAGAACCATAATGAATATGGTACGCTCAATGATGTTTTTTAAGAATGTAAAACTAATGTTTTGGGGTGATGTAGTGAAATATGCAGCCGATTTGAGAAACATAAGTCCCTCAAATTCTCTTGATAACAAGACTCCACATGAAATGTGGTTTGGCCATCTCCCTTTAGTCAGGCATCTCAGAGTTTTTGGTTCCACCTGTTATGCCTTGATTCCAAAGGAGCAAATAAACAAGCTTGGTGCTCAAAGCAGAAAATGTATTTTCCTGGGGTACGAAGAAAACTCCAAGGCATATCGTCAGTATGATGAGGTAAACAAAAAGTTTTTTTATTTCCAGAGATGTCATTTTTCTTGAGACTAATAAAAATGACCAGTCCATTGAGAGACAGCTTGATCATTTGGAAAAATATCCTCATCCAAAGAAATATTCTGAAAATGAATATGAAATTCCAAACCTTGAAGGGGGGATTCCTATTCTGGATCAACCTTTGGAATTTCCATATGAAGCACCAACTCCCCCGCATGAAGAAGTTCCTGCTACTTCACCTGAACAAGAGATTCAACTGGATGATATGATTGAGAGAATTGGAAGACTCTCAATCAATGATGAAGCAACACCAACTGATCAACCAGGACCATCAAGGAAGATTCCTAAATGGGCCACAAAGACACTTGAAAGTGTCCATCCAGATGAAGTTGGAAAGACGGGAACGAGAAATTCAAAAAGACATGAAGATGGAGGAGAAGCAGATAATTCAGGTGATGACATGGATGTATCAATTGATTGTGAATTTAATTTATCTGCTAAATTTGAACCAACTTCCTTTGAAGAAGCTTCTACTTGAGTTGAGTGGAAAGAAGCTATGCAGAATGAGTATGATGCACTCATGAAGAATGGAACTTGGAAGCTGGTTGACCCTCCAGTTGGAACCAAACCAATTGGCTGCAAGTGGGTGTACAAGAACAAATACATATCAAATGGCTCACTTGACAAGCACAAAGCGAGGCTTGTAGCAAAAGGCTATGCACAGAAGGAAGGAATTGACTATGAAGAAACATTTTCTCCTATAGCAAAATGGGCTACCATCCGTACCTTACTCTATTTAGTTGCTCAGAATGGGTGGAAAGTTCATCAGATGGATGTGAAGACTGCTTTCTTGAATGGAGACTTGAAAGAGAATGTCTTCATGTCTTAGCCAGAAGGCTTTATTGTGAAAGGAAAAGAACAAAAGGCATGCAAGCTTGTCAAATCCATGTATGGCCTAAAACAAGCGCCTCATGTATGATATGAAAAATTAATCGAGCATCTTTTGAATTTAAATTTTGAACATTTTGATCTTGATGATGCAACACTGTTTATAAATAAAGTTGGAAGATCTGTTGTGTATCTTGTGGTGTACGTAGATGATCTTTTGATGATAGGGAACAATGAGAGATATATAGCATCCATAAAGAAAGATTTGAAAAAAATCTTTGAAATGACAGATATGGGACATCTCCACTATTACTTAGGAATTGAAGTCACTCAAAATCCTAAGTACATATTCCTATCTCAGAAAAAATATGTTGGAGAACTACTAAACAAATTTTGCATGACAGAATGCAACCCTATCTCTACTCCAATGGAACAGAAAATGAAGCTCACATCAAGAGAAGGAAAAGAATTTGAGGATGTGACCAAGTATCGACAACTTGTAGGAAGTATTATCTACCTTACAACAACTAGACCAGATATTTCTTATGTTGTTGGCATAGTTTCAAGGTTCATGCATAAACCTTGTGAAGGACACTGGTTAGTTGCAAAAAGAGTTCTAAGATACTTGAAGGGGACTCAAGAAGTTGGACTCAAGTACTCTAAAGTGGATGACTTCAACATTATTGGGTACTCAGACTCAGATTTTGATGGCGATAAGGAGACAGGAGTATCAACTTCTAGATACACTATGAGTCTTGGATCAGCAGCTGTCTCATGGAGATCACGCAAACAGTCAGTTCTGGAAGATTCAACAACCAGCAGAATATGTGGCTGCAGCTGAAGCAACGAAAGAAATAGTATGGCTCAGGAAGATACTTGAATATCTGCAAGAAAAAAAAGAGAACTCCACTCCATTATTGATCGACAATACTTCTACAATCAAGCTAGCTAAGAATCCCAGATTCCATGATCGAACCAAACACATCAACACAAAGTATCATTTGATTTGACATCATGTAGAGGCCAAGACAGTCCATCTTCGACATTGTTCCACAAATGATCAAGTTGTAGACATCTTCACCAAATCACTTGGATGAGAAAAGTTTGAAAGATTCAGAAACATGCTCGGAATTACTAAAACCCCTTCGGATTAAGGGGGGGATTGTTGGAATATAATCCGTCAGGATTATACGTTAGTGTACATAATAGGAATATGAATAGTTATATAGGAAGGTGAAAAGGCTGGTTGGAAGATGAATCTCAACCACCATATGAAATGTATAAATGTATGCATTAGCAATGGAATAGAATTGAATCGGGAGTTATTATCCAACAGTCTACACAATCATGTCAGTCAATTGGGTATTCAGCTAATCTCTGTGACCATCCACTTTCATGATTCATGTCAATCCTTTGATTCTTTCAAAAGAATGCATTGTCCATTGTCGCATTGTGTATCTATCCTATCTAGTCATGCTGCAAAGTCATTTTGTCATGCCGCCCGATGTTCAAAGGGGATTTGAAGAAATTTTGCCTCTGTAGTATACACAGTCTTTGTGTCAGTATCTTTGAGTCAGTCATATGGTTACTACATTCACATCATTCCAGAACTATGTTTCGAGTTTCATGTCGTCGATGTGGGACTCATCATGGCCCTCCTTCGATGAGACTATTCCCGTTGACATCAGCTCATCATCCGGGAAACAGTCTTAGAAACAATATTTAACCTTGAGATCTGTATGTCTTAATGACAGATTCTCTTGATATCGACATAGGTTCACATCATTGACCTTTGATCGACAGAATCGACTGGGTGTTCGACATCAGGACATATATTCGCACTCTATATATTGTACTAGGGTACCTTGGGAATCATTGACATTAATGGTGATCTCCCTCACGCTTGTTAACAGTTCACATCATTGGCTGGTAATCAAGTAGTTTCTACCATGTTCAATTTTAGATCATTGTAATCACATGGATAGAATTGTACTTTGTGGAAGACGAGATGAAGACCCTGGGCATTTGTTTAAAAGCGCTCATTGCTTTTTCCCTAGGTTGCGATGGAGTTTTGTATATCTAGCATGGATCCACATTAGTATGGTTGTGGCTATGCTCAAATTTGCGTCTGTATGACATAGATCTACGTTGTATGTCTGGTAGCTATGTCCAAGTTTGAGTCCTCTATCACATGGATCTACACTGTATTCTAGTAGCCATGCTTGTTTATTCCACTCATAGATCTGCCTTGTATTGGTCTGTAGCTATGATTTTGGTTACTTGTGTCTATGAGTCAACATACTGATGTACTACATATGCCTACTTGACTGCATACTCCAATCGAGCTGACATTTTCATCTCCTGGCGATGACTTGTTCTCAAAGTTCTCGTTTATCGTATCACTCTAAGACTCATTCTTTGGGGGGCATCCTGTTATACCAAAATCCTATCACCATCATGTGATAAGACATTTGACATACCTACTTGCCCTGAATCCCAACTTCTGGAGTGGAAACTAAATGATTTTTTATAAATATGTCATACAAATTCCCAGCACCGTGCATGCCCCTTTATACAGTAGCGGTACCCGTACTCGCACCTCCTTTCATCGGTTGTCCACAAGCGGTGCCACCACCCATTGCCCTTGGTCCATAGGCGGTTATTACCAAAACCGCTCTGTCATAGAAGGAGAAGCGCAGTACCCTGGGTAAAAAGGTAAAAAGAGAAGTTTCTTGAGGCTTCTAGATGATAATCCTCGTGTACTGCCTTATCCTACTATTGTGGGTTGGTTGAGCTTGAGATCCCTCATCCTAAGATCTTAGAGGCCACCTCACCCACTAATTTCTCAACCATATCTATCCATTAAAGCCCTATAAATATGAGCTCATAGCCATGGTTGAGGAGAGAACATTGAAGGTATTTTTATGCTGTTGGATTGATTCTTGGCCCAAGATCATTTGGAGAGAGCATAGAGAGCTAGAGTCAGAGCTTATGGGGATGAAGAGCTGGTTTCATGGAGATGCATGTCAACACTAAGGCTTGGTTGTAAAATTCTTCATATTTCTATTGCATGTTGATTTTCTGTCCCATACATATTGTTGATGTTTGATTTCAGATATATATTGCTAGATTCCTTAGTCACTAGCATAGATTAGTAGATCATATTATTTTTGCTTTGATCTGTTTCGTGTCGAGCTTGTTTGCAGGTACACAGGTGGACTATCAAAGCCTTGTATTCCAGATATCTACAGTGTCTAGAGAGAGTTATCAGCCTTTGTGATCTATTTGTTTTGGATCTGAACAATTCAGACCAGCGAAACACCTTGCTGTCCGCAGGAGGTGAAATATTCTGGCTAACAACAGACAGATTAGAGAGAGGTTCTCATGGAAGGGACTCAAAAAATATGTGATACAACATGTGAGGGATTGTATCTTGTGCCAAAAAACAAAATAGAGCACATCCACCCAGCTGGTTTACTATATCCCTTACCTATTCCTGAGCAGAAATGGGAGATAATTTCTATGGACTTCATTACTAGGCTGCCCAAGGTCCAAGGAAAAGATTGCTTGTACGTAGTAGTGGAAATATTGACTAAGTTATCTCACTTCTTTGCCATATCATTAGATTATTTAGCGCCATAGGTATCAGAACTATTTTTCAGAGAGGTATTTAGACTCCATGGGTTACCCAAGACCATTGTTAGTGATAGGGACAACAAATTCACAGGAGCCTTTTGGCAAGAGCTTTTCTGGTTAGTGGGGACCAAGTTATCCATGAGCATAAGTTATCATCTGTAGAGTGACGGGAAGACAGAGATTGTTAATAAATGGATTGAGGGATACTTGATAAATTATGTATTAGGTCACCAGAGGACATGGATCAAAGGGTTACACTTGGGTGAACATTGTTACAACACCACCTACCATATGACCGTTAGGATGACCCCTTTCCAAGCCCTGTATGGGTATGATGCTTCCACTTTTGCAGACCAGATATTTGGTGATACCAAGGCCCCCAAGGCCAAGGAGTGGATTCAGGAGGGTTAAAATATCCTCAAGATACTTAGGGAGAACATACAGGATGCTCAGAATCAACAGAAGATATATGCAGATAGGCACAGAGTTGAGTGCAGTTTTGAGGTGGGAGACTTCGTTTATTTATGCCTCCAGCCTTACCGATAGTCACATATTAAAAAGAAAGGATCCGAAAAACTCTAACCCCGTTTCTATGGTCCATACAAGATAATTTGAAAGGTCGGAGAGGTAGCACATGAGCTAGAACTACCCCCAGAGAGCAAGATTCACAATGTATTTCATGTATCCAATATCAAGAAGGTGGTTGTTCAATAGATTGTTACATCTTTCGAGCTTCCTGCCCTTGATGATGAGGGGAAATTGGTTCTAATTCCGGAGCAAATCTAGAGGTGCGAGAGCAAAAATTGAGGAACATAATCATCAGAGATTACCTGGTTTAGTGGAAAGATCTACCTATAGAGGAGGCTACTTGGGAGGCAGAACAGGTATTACAACACCCGGCTTTATAATTTCTTGAGGACAAGCGAATTTGAGTGGGGAGGACTGTAATTTTCTATTCTGATTAGGCATTGAGGACCAACCCACTAACCTATGTGATTCCTATAGGTTCGAGCGGGTACTGATAGTCAAGGAATCAACCAAAGACTGATGCCATTTATAGAAGATCTAAGACATCAATATTATATCACCATTGGGTCGAAGAGGGCCACTAGAGCCAAAGGCCACCTGAATGCATGACATCCGGGCATTATTTAATGATGCATGCACTCGATTAAGTCTCCATGTGCATGCATGCAATTCAACTGCAAATTAGAAGATAAAGTGACCTAATTAGGTCAAAAGTTAGGGTTTTCACAGTTGAGAGTTATAAAAGAAAGATAAAGTGAATGGAGAAGTCACTCATGTGATAATTGATTTGTAGAGTCGAATTGGAGACCTCGGCGAGCTAAGTTGGGGTTGAGCACATGCTCAACTAAATGGTGTATTTCGGCATCGAATTCTATCTACCCTAGTTCATCATTAGGTTGGATCATCCAGGTTCAGCACTAGTTCATCATCAGGTTACATTTAGTAGTTATTTCGGGAGGTTGATTATTCATCCAGCCAGAGGGTTTCACCGTCACAACATGTCACCGTGATTAGAGACAAAGCAATTCGTTTTCTTATCTACAGGGTTCAGAAATTCCTATTTGATTAAGGAGTAAGTCTATTGGTCATCTACGGTATACACATAAACAAGAAAATATCAGTTTGGGATAATACAATCCTATTGATGGCTTATCGAATATTCTAGGTGTTATGGTAATATTGATTGTGTGAAGTGAATACATATTCACTTCATTTGGTATAAGAGCTAGTTTGTGATCCAGGCCTTTGGCCATATCGTGATTTTTAATCATAATCCTAGGGAGTCCCTAAATTTATGGTCTTTGACAAAACAAGAAAGAAAAGAAAGTCAAAATAAAAAATAAAAAGGAAGAAGTAAAAGAAAAGAGAGAAGAAGAAGGAAGATTGCCATAAAAAAGGGAAGGTAAAAAAAGAGAGTAAAACCACAAGTGGTTTCTCCAGCCACAGTTTTGTTTTAATAAGTGGTTTTTTTAATTCTAGGGGTTAAACCCTAATTCCCAAGCCATTCATAAAAAATATATATCAATAATACTATTAGTAATAATAAAATTTATTATTGTTATATATTTTTTCAAAAGAACCTTTAGACCCAATTCACAAATATATATATATATATATATATATATATATATTATTTTTAAATAATAATTGGTAATATATTATATTTGTTATTATTATTAAAATTTTAATAATAATAGTAATTAATAATAATAATAATAATAATAATAATTACTTAATAATTATTATTTAATAATTGTGTTATTTACAATTATTACTTTATACAAAAAGGAAAAAGAATCAAAGAAGATATTAAAAGAGCAAAAATCAAGTCTTGGAAGATATTAAAAAAATTATGGATCTAGGTCACTCACAATTGCAATCATAGTTACGAATAGTTTCGACCTAGCTAAAAACATGTGTTCATAATAGTATTCTAGAACTCTAGTTCGACAATCAGAAATGAAGTAATGATTTTCAAAAAGAACAGATTACTACCTTAGAATTACGAATTCGATCATTGGAAGATAGTAGAGAAAAACTCACAAAAATTTTATCAGATAAGATGAGAAAATATCAAATCTAGAAGGTATCATTCAACAACTTGAAGACTAGATAAAAAAATTAAACAAAGTCGAAGAATGTCCATATGGAAACAATATTGACTTAAAAGAGGAAATTAGTCATCTAAATAACGTCATCATGGAAAAGGAAGACAAATTGGCACAACTACATGAAAAGTTAGAAAATAAAGAAACAGAGTTATCTCATCATCAACAACAAAAAGAAAAACTCCAGCAACAATATGATGAAAGTAAGAAGACACAGAAGTTGCAACTAACAAAAGTCAACAATGTGTTATCAAGCAATAACAGAGAGTTTTTTTGATTATGAAATCATAACAAAACATTGATTACAAAGATTAAAAAAATGAAACACAGTAGTAACAGGGAACACTCCGGTGAAGACCTTGAAGGAATAATACTGGAAAAGAAAGAAGAAAACCAATGTCTAAATAATCGTAATCAGGAACTAGATAATCAAATCAAGAAATTATAAATGGAAAAAAGTCGCAATATGAAAGAATAAAAAAGATTCAGAATCATAACAATCTATTGGAGAACCAAGAAGAAAAAATCCAGGAAAATGCATCCAAAAATCAAATCAAGGAAGTGAAGACAGTCCTCGCCACAGTTCAAAAGAAAGAAAAACAAACAACACATACACCTTATAGAAATCCTAATTATAATCATCACTTTTGACTAACGATAGGATCAAAACAAGCACTCACAGAAGAATTATGTTGAGAGGCAAAAATACCAACATGCTAAGCAACAATTGAAATGAACCGTTCTGCAAAATAATCTCATAGCTCCTATAAAAGTAGATATGGGATGGACCACAATAGATACGATGCAACAATTCACCTTGGGAATCTATAACTCGTATCGTCTCATTTCATCAAGTATCACAATTACAAAAAGGAAAGGATCCTGAGATGTCAGTTCAAGGGAATTCATACATTGTTATCGATACAATATTTCAGGACAAAGCTTCCCTTAAGGGGAAGGCAATGTAACAAATATAAATGTTATAAATATTAACATTTAATACTAAGTAGTTTAATAGGTAATTAATTAATTACTCAAGAGGTGACTTGAAAAGTCACCCCATTACCCGTTAGGGTATAAAACACCCAACGCTAATTCTTGTAAAATATCCTTTTATCTATCCAATTATCAATATATATTTGTCCTATTAATGGATTCTCGAATATTCTAGGTGTTCTGGTAATATTGATTGTGTGAAGTGAATAAATATTTACTTCAACTAGTCTAACTGATCTGGTAGGTGAGAAAAGGCATGTTACAGAGAGAAATTCCTATGGCTTGGGGTATCACAACAGACAAATTAACTCCAGAAATCAATCCTTTCCTAGATGCAAGAGAAACCAAATATCTAACACTAAAGGATCTTGATTCGTACCTTATTCTGGACGGTTGATGTAGATCCCTGTTGAGCTTTTCCACTCTCACTTGTATTAGCAATTTTCTTCCTCAACATTCAGCAAACAAGACAATCATGCTATATATAATTGTGTTAGACCTACTCTAGCATATATAATCAATAACATATAAGCATTTAAAATCATCCATGGATCAAATACTCATTTAAATACACATTATTGGACAGGAAAAGATATTTCTATTGATATAAAATAGAGATTACAATAGTGACAACCTCTGTCCGCACGTTTGTGAATCAGAGAAAGTGAGTCCCCCACTTGGGCCTCAACCACTTTAATCCTCCATCTCTCGATAGCAAGCTCACAAGCAAAAGGCAAGCTTGGGAAGAACACAAAGTGCTCCAAGGGAGAAAGGGATGTAGACTTAAGTATAAGCTCTGGCAATAATGGACTATAGTTTTGTTGCTCTTTAATTCCTCCCCCTTCAATGTATCCAAAAGGTTCCTTATATATCTCTTCAATGGGGTAATGGAAGGTCGAATCTGAGTGATCTCAAGGCATATGGAAGGCCAAGAGACAAGTGACTTGGATACACATCAAGGAAGACTCCAAAATCATTTAGCCTTTTGCACACATCTCGATGTACACGGGTTTAAGGGTCAAATCCACGTATATATGCGAGAAAGGGATTAAAAGTCACGTATGGAAATTATTGCATGTTTTTAGGGATGATCTTGGAAACATCAAAGTTACAAAAATGTTCCATCGGGTCTAAAGAGTCTACAGAGGGACAGGGAAGGCCATAAAGGTGTGATCCACCATGTGTGGTAAAATCAGTTGTAACAGATGCCCCCTAATGTGTGAGGTCAGAGGGGTCATACTATGGCTGAAATACATTATAGGTCCATCCCAGAAGTGGAGTGATGAAGAACCCAGTGGAAGAACCTGTTTGTGCCAGAAATTGTTTCTAAGGCTAAGGAAACAATCCAACACAATCTCAAGAGTAAAACTCAATAAATAAAACAAAGTTTAGGGTTTTTGGTATGATTTAAATGGTTGTAAGCTTCAAGAACAGTCAGGGAATACATTGAAAAAAAAAGTAACAACTAAATCATAAACAGAAACTGTTAAAGATGCATAACATATCACATAAGATCCAACAGTAAGACTATGCTGAGGTTCATACATAAAGGATAAGCATTACCAGAAAATACACATTAACTAGCAATGAATTTATCATTTAAGAAACTAAACAAGTTCAACAACAAATCCAACATAGACAAACTGAAGGGGAAAAAGTCATATATCTCATTATTTTATCAGCAAATGCTTATAATAGTCTCAGTACTTATCTCTGAACAAGTTTGCAGACAAAACAGTCTTGTAAACCTCCTGATGCTCCCAAAAATCAGAACCCTCACAATGTCTTTCTAACTCCTCTAAATAGTCATCCTCTACAAAATCAGTTAGGTTTCCCATTCTAACTGTCTCCATCGACTCACTAAGGTAGGTAAAGTAAAAAGTGCATTTTTTACAAAATTACAAAATTGCTGAAAATAGCAAATGATTAACAAAAAGTGTTTATCAAACAGATACACTAACTAAAAGCATAACTGATCAAAGCTCCTTCGCTGCTTCAGCAAGTAGTGCTATACCATCTAGGTTTTGAGACCTCCTCTTTGCTCTTTTGTGTTTCTTCTCCATATCAGTTATCTTTTTCTGAAGGTCTTCATTTTCCTGCTGTAAACTTTCAACTGTCTTCTCTAGCTTTGTAGAATACCTGTCAGTAGCTTTCTTCCTTTTTATCACTTCTTTAGACACTTCTGATAGCTGTAGGAAATGATGATGGACATCTTGCAACTCCTCTATAAGTCCCCTGTTGACTTTAAATAAACTATCATTAGTCTCTTGTAATTGTTTTACCTGTTGCTTGTATTTCTGAACTCTTTCCTGCAAGCTTTCATCATCAAAACTAGGGTTGTCCAGTACATTTGCATCCTGCATTAAAAAATCTGGGAAATCAACAGGAATAATAGACTCTTCTATAATTACTACTTGCTTGAGTATAGCTTCATCTTCTTCATCCCATTCCTGATTTTCAAGAGGACATGCTTTTGCCTTTTCTTCTTCCTGCTGTTTTAAGAGTTTATCTTTTATCTCAAAAATTATTTCAGATAATTTAGAAGCAGGCTGACTTGTTTTTTTTACTGACTATGATCCTTTCATCTTTGCAGTCTGAGAGGAGGAAGAAGGCTTAGCAATTGATTTCCCTTTGCCTTTGCTATTCTTTTTACCAATTTCTGCTTCTTCATTAGAGGAAGTATCAATCAACACAGTTTCTTGCTTGGAATTCAACTTGGGATTAAGTAACCTTTTCATGTTCCATCCGAGTTTATTGGTTGGCCTAGTTTTAGGCCTTTTGTATGAAGCTACAGTCCTCTTTTTCTTCTTATGAGTTTTAGCTGCTTTGATATCTGAGGTAAGGAATTCTCCACAGGTTTCAGCACTTAACCTTGCTTCAGCAATCTGCTGCTCATCTTCTAATAAGTATCATTCATCCTCAGAAAAAATGGTGAGAGGACTCCTTTGTTTGGTCTAAACTTCATCTTCAGGTATAGCAGCTTCTTCTTCAACAACAATTTTAGTTTCTTCAGAATCTGCTGCTGGTGTGAAATGCAGGCTAGGCTGCACCTTTTCTCTTCCAAACAATGAGTACCTGCTTTTAGAGCCAACTGAGGACATTTTGAGTGGACTGTCAACCTTTACCTGCTCTGCTACCTTCTTAACTTTAACATCTTCTTTGTATGCAGGTTTAGGTGTATGACCTAACTTTTTTATCATCACTTTTCCTTTATCAGTCTGCCTCTTGGGCTGCTGATCTTCCTGCTGAAGATGAACATCTGACCATAAAAGAAAGAAGTCCCAAGTCCTACCCTCATGTTGCAACATAGTGGTGATGATAAGTTTGATCAGAACATGATGAAAAATTGATTGGGAGGTGTGATGTTCATGTTGCTTTATCCTGCTGGACATCTTCTGAAGGCTCCTCAAAAAGAAGAAGGGAAGATTCATCTTTGAGACTCCTACCATGTGCTGAAGGAATCTAAAGTGATATTTAAACACATATGAATACCTTCCCTCACAAGTCACATAGCTTTGTAATATCCTAATGGGCTCAATCCACTCTTTCCTGAAATTTTGAATAGGAATACCCTTGTTCCAGTCAGGAGTCACATTAGGTAACAGGTACCTTTGTGGATCAAAATCAAAAGGTAACTTTTTGAACCAATGTTCACCCTCATTACTGATCTCAGTGGCCTCTGCAATTAGTTCCACAGTCAATTTGAATTTTAAAGCATCCAGGATGACCATATCATCTTTAAGTCCCTGAGCAAACTTACAAGACACCTGTGCATTGTAGCCATCTATCTTCCTGAAGAAATTCAGCCAGCCTGCTTGTTGGAATAATTCAGCACAATCTGGAAGTTTCTCAATCCAGGTTAAGTCAGTGGGCTTAGCCCTATTGACCTTACCACTTTTGCCACTTTTTCCCATCTTTCTCCTTCAGAAATTAGATGCTGTCTGATTTTAGGGTTTAGAAGATGCTTAATAAACTGGTTTTCTACTCCTTCAAATTTCTTCACAATTCCTGCACATTTCTGAACAGACCTGTGTATTTTTCAGAAAATAAAACTTCCTCAAGGTGAAAGAATTCAAATCTCTGATGGCTGCAATGCTCCTTTGTTTTAACACTATGAGGTAGGTCTGTGTATAGGTTAGTTGTAAAAGCTTTGAAATCTAATCACCAATCAGACTGTTTTTTGAACAGAAAACTATCTTCAACCTGTCAAGCAAACTGTGTATCAATATTTTCAACCTGTGAACCTCTCTGCACAAAAATGTTTTTAATGAATGAACTCTATTATCACTTTTAAATTGGTTGCAGACTATTCATCTCACACCTATCTCTTTTTAGCTCATCTAAGTGACACTAGGCCTTCCTGTACCTTCCTTCATCTACTTTAAAAAAAAAAACAATTAAACTCTGCACCAGACAACCTAGTTTTCAACAACTTCTAAATATCATATATATCTTTCATTTTAGACAAGAGACTCTCATCGAAACCTGTATATAAATGCCAACATTGTTCTTCAAACAATTGACTTTGCAGATATGACAACTATCGCCAGCTTCTCAGCAAACTGAAGACTTCCTGTGTAAGGGATGATCATGATAAAACTGTCTACAATTGATTCCAATGCTGCTTCCTGTAGACTATGATTGAAATTGGCATTAGGTTTGACAGGAATCTCAATCAGTCAGCTCATTACAGCCATAATGCATCAATATCAGAGTTTTTTGAGTGTATTGGAGAGCCAAAACATAAACAACCTTCCCTCAAACTGTCTCAAACTTCAAAAACCTTAATATTTCAGACTTGGGGTTATTTTAGTGCTCTGTTCACCAAAATTTTAAGAATAGTTCCAGGCAGTTATTTCTGGGGTTAATATTTCATTTTGGAACCTATTCTAACCTCTGCATCAACCAATTTCTCCAGAATGACCTCCAGTGAGAAAATTCCCAATTTTTCATTATAGGGGTTTATATTGAAATACCTGCCAATTGTGTTCGAGTGCAATGGCTTAAACCTTCATTTTGAGCTGTCAATTGCCTCTCCTTGAGCGTGCAGATGTCTTCATATGGTTACTTTAACTATAGGTAATGGGATTGAAAAGCCCTAAATTTCGCCAGCCTTCATAACTCTGTCTCTACTCTTCAGCAGCATAATCCACCTTTCTAGCGATTTGATTTACCTCACGAGCCCTCCTTTCCTATGATAATGCGTGTGAAAGGCAAATCATGCCACCTTATACCGAAATTTACTGATAACTGTCAAACAGATCCCGCATTATGGGAAATGATGAGCATGATTTGTTTCGAGATTCAAAACCACCTAAAATCGTGTTGAAACTGTAGCTAACACGTATGAAACAGCTCACCGTATGCGATTAGACATTCATAGATCAAAATCATGATAAAATCTTGCATAAAAATCGAAAAATAAAAGGGCCGCGATATTCTTGTAGCGCGCCCTTTGTAAATTTTTTGTCCAGCACTACAAGAATATCTCCCATGCTAATTTTTCGCCATTTTCAGCTCTTTGCTAATTTATCGGAGGTTTAAAAGCTGCTAAAGTGATAATTATATCTAGGTCTTCTCCAAATAAACATTTATGAATCAAATATTTGATATAATGACCTTTCCTTTAACCCCTTTAAAATGCAAAGGACCAAAAAATCAAATAAACCTATAAAAAGTAAGCTCAAAAAACCATCTAATCAACCAAAGAGTTCCTAAAGGAAACTCAGAATGAGACTTAAAACAAAACCTTAATTGAAATAATGAAAAAACAAACCAAAAATGGAGAAGTCAAACCAAAATTGAAGAAAAAATTTACTGACTTAACATCTGGCTCCAGCTGCGGGATGAAGTCCTCCCTGCGAGGCTTCAAGAACCTGTAGACCAGTGCCTTCTGTCTTTTATTTACCTATCTGCAAACTTCCATTGGGCTATGGAGTCTTTATTCAACCTCACTCACACCGGTATGTACAATGAAGAGTGAAAATGATCTCACAACTGTAGAAATGCTTGAGGAATTGCCCATTAACAGGGCTGGGTAATTCCTCACCTTCCAAGGACTGCAAGATAAATGTATTATTTTCCAAAATTTTTGATATCAGAAAAGGGCCAAACCAAATATTATCAAATTTTCCATGCTTACCCTTCTGTTCCTTTCTTGCATCCCATCTTAAAACCAACTCACCTTCTGAAAAAGTATGCTCTTTAATTTTTCTGTCAAACCTGTTTTTTATCTTAGCTCTGTATAGCTGTGCTTCTTTGTCTACCTTCTCTTTATTTTGCTGTAACTCTATCATTTCGAAGATTCTCCTTTGCATGTCATCTGGTTCCTCTTGAGAGTTCTGGAGGAATTTCATTACTGGAATCCCCAGCTGAACAGGGAACACTGCCTCGGTGCCATATACCAGTTGAAAAGGAGAAGTACCAATGGCCTGTTTTACTGTTATCCTGTCCGACCACAATGCATACTTCAGCATTGAATACCAAGATCTTTTGTTATGTTTCAGCAGTTTCTTGATGCTTTGAATGATATTCTTGTTAGGTGACTCAGCCTGGCCATTTCCCTGAGGGTAATAGGGAGTTGAGTGTTTCAAAATAATTCCATTTTTCTCACAGAAGGCCACCATTGCCTTGGATTTGAATGCTTTGGAATTATCAGTTATTAATCTCTGTGGATAGCCAAATCTACTCAGGATATTGTCTTCAATGAACTCCATAATCACCTTATCTGTAGCATTCCTTGTAGGAATGGCTTCCACCCATTTTGTGAAGAAATATTTGGCAGTCAGAATCCAATGATGCTGTCATGAATATGCTGGATTTATCTCTCCAATAAAATACAGACCCCATTGCTGAAAAGGGGCATTGACTGCAATATGCTTTAAAGGAAAAGACAACAATTTCTGTTTACCTGCAAATTTCTGACAGGGTATGCAAGCTCTTACCTGCTGGTAAACATCTGTGAATAGGGAAGGCCAATAGTATCCAGCTCGTAATATTTTATATTCTGTATCTTTCCAATACTTATGCCCCCCACAGGTTCCTTCATGAGATTCTGAAATTACTTCCCCTATTTCAGCTTGATCCAAACACCTTAACAAGATATCTCCTGGGTCTTTCCAAAACAATTGATCCTCTACCAAATAGTACTTTGTATCTTTCAGTTTCAGAGATCTGGCAGCCTTCTTGTCTAAATGATCAGGACATTGCAGAAATAACAGAAAATGAACAATATCAGCATACCAAACTGAAGATGAATAAAAGTCCATGATCCTTTCTTTCTCCTGAAGTGCTTGGTCTTCTTCAGGAACTAATTCTTCAGCCATGACATGCAGTCCTAGAGCTTGACAATTTGAGTAATCCAGTAGCTTGGCCAATCCCTGTCCCTTTACAAGCTTAGTAGGTCTGATTTCTACATCGTACTCCATGATCTTTGCAATCCATTTCCCTCTCTTCCCTTCACTGTCGGGCTATGTCAAAACATCCTTCACTGCAGCATTTGGAACAAATGAAACAACCTTTGAATGCAGAACATAAATTCTAAAAAATTTCAAAGCCTTCACCAGAGCATAGGTTTGTTTTTCCAGTATACTGTATTTCAGCTCAGAATCCCTGAGAGTTTTACTAAAAAAGGCAATGGGCTGCTCTAGTCCTTCCTTGTTTTTCTGAAGTAAGACAACTGCAATTGTATCTGCTGAAGCAAAAGAAAAAGTAAGGAACTCCTTGGTAAAATCAGGACTTACCAACACAGGTGCTTCAGTCAGAGCCACCTTGATTTTCTCAAATGCTGCCTTTGCTTCAACAGTCCACCTGACTTCCTGGTCTTTCTTTAACATAGATGTGGTTTGTTTAATGGTTTCAGCAAAATTAGGAATAAGCCACTGCAGAAAATTTATCTTACCAATGAATGATTGCACATCTTTCTTACTCCTGGGCAAACTAATATTTAGTATTGCTTGGACTCTCTCTGGATCTATTCTGATGCCATCAGCAGACACCAAGTGGCCCAACATTCTACCCTCTTGCACAGCAAAATGAGATTTCTTGGGATTCAAAGACAGGCCAAATTTTCTGCATTTCTGGAAATTCTGCCTCAAATGTTTTAAGTGCTCATCATCAGACTGTGAGAACATAGTGATGTCATCTAAATAGATGACAACAAACTTATATTTTTCTCCCACGAATGCAATATCCATTGCTCTCTGAAAGGTTGCTCCATCATTCATCAGGCCAAAAGGCATCTTGTCATACATGAAGGTTCCCCAGGGGGTTGTAAAGGATATTTTTTCATTTTCATCAGGGTGCATGGCAATCTGATTATACCCTGAGAATCCGTCCACCATAGATATCCTCTGAGCTCCAACCACCTGCTGCAAAACTTGTTCAATCTTGGGGAGAGGATAGTTGTATTTTAATGATGACCTATTCAGATTTCTGAAGTCAACACATAATCTTATTTCCCCATTCTTTTTCCTAACAGGTACAAGATTTGCAACCCAGGAAGAGTACCTGAGAGGTACTATTATCTTAGCATCCAACAGCTTCTTTACTTCCTTTTCAATCACAGGAAACAAAGCTAGATTGATCCTTCTTATTTTCTGTCGGAAAGGCTTGACATTGGGCTTCAAAGGGACCTTGTGCTGAATAATTGCTATATCATAAGTTCTTAACTCTTCATAAGACCAGGAAAACACATCCACATGTTCTTTCAAAAGCTTGATATACCTGCTTTTTTGTTCAGCTGTCAGAGATTTAGAAATTTTTACCATTTTCGGATTTTCTGCAGTACCAATATTGCAGTCTTCTACATTGTCTTCTGAAGATTGGACTACTGGTTTAGAAGGTGTATCATATTTGGTAAAAATTATTTCTAAAGGCACTAAACCTTTAGGGATAAAGTTACTCTTCAACTCAATGATCTTATGACCTGCAATCTCACCTTCAAGAAACTCATTTTCAGCAAATACATTTTCAGCAGACTTATTATCCTCTCCTTCTTCCCCATCCTCATCCTAATCAATTTGGGCATTAGTAAACTCATCTGTAAGCTCAAGAAATTTTTTGATTTCAATGTCATCTTCAAATACCCTCCAGTGTTTCACATTGTCAGGTACACATGGTCTATACCTCACCTCTATGGGATACTTTAGTT
>LPNX010929264.1:121129-211265 GCA_001517045.1 Pseudotsuga menziesii | reverse complement strand
CATGCAAGTCCCTAGATCTTTGTCAACAGAGTACAATGGATGATTAGTGGGGTTTTTATCATCTGTGACAATGTAGGCAAACTGTAGTTCTCTATAAAGTCTCCAATTTTCTCCACCAAAAACAGGAATGGTGGCATATGAGAGATCCATTTGTAAGGTTCCTCCAACCTTCTTTGCCCAGGATCTTGAAAGAAGCATACCAAACTTGGGTGTGATATCAGCTACAACAACATCCATTATGACATTCTTCATAGGCAGCTGAGTAAGGTTAACAACCATATCTTTAATTACTCCTAAACACTTAACAGCTCAGGAGTCAAAGGCATATAAGTCATGATAAGGTTTTGTGATACTGAGACCAAGGACTTCCATCACAGCTTTGGGCATTAAGTTATGGGATGCTCCAGAGTCTAACAGGAAATTGTGAATCATCTGGTCATGGACAGTCAAGGTAACATAGAAGGGAGGAGAAGCACCAGCTTCATTTTCTGTTTTCTCAGCTAAGGCAGACCCAATGAATATCTTTGGGCTTTCTTCTTGCAAATTGACAGTATCTGAAACAGGATGACCACTAGCAGAATTCATAACCTTTAAGACTGTTTGTTTATATGATGGATTCTTAATAAGCTCAGTCAATGGTACATGAATTTTTAATTTGCCTAACTCATTCTCCAAACTGAAATTTTGGATTGACTTGTTTACCTCTTCAATTTCAGCATTCTTCTTGGACTTTTCTGCAGGTTGCTTCTTTTCTGTGACAGGATCAGCAAATTGTTTATCAGGAACAACTGCAGCAGGAACAACAGCTTTCTTCTTGGGAGCTTGGACTACTTGTTTCGGACCAGATCTGAGATTAATAGTCTTGTTAATTCCATTCTAATTAGCAGCACCATTTACACCAGTTTTCTCAAACTCCAAATCATCTTCAACTTCATACAAATCAGCATCATAGTACTCAGAGTTCAGAAAATCTTCTTCTGTTACGAAACCTCCAGATAAACCATCTCCAAAGTGGTTCATATCCTGATCTGTTTCAGTCTCTTGAAAGAGCAACTGTTCATCAACCTCTTCTTCATCAACTACATTATTTTGAAGAGGTGGGGGCACTCTTTGATCCTCATTCTCCCTCCTTTCTTGCTGGATGTCATTATTCCTTCGCTCCCTTGGCATGAATCTAGGAGCAAATTGCCTTCTAAACTGATTTTGGTTATTTGGGTTCCTATGAGCTTCTTGAGCAGGTTTAGTCGAATTCTTTTCAAGCTCTAGTTTGTTTAACTTGGCAGTAAGAATTTTCACAAGCTTAGCCATTTCGTCTATTTTGGCTTCAGCAGACTGAGGGGCAGCACTTGTTGAAACAACTTCCTTCTTTCCCTTTCTTTCATACTGCTGCTGAGGTGTTTCTTTTTTAAGCCTGTTAGAAGCCAGCAAATTAGACTCTACCTCCAATGCTGCATCTTGCATGTTCAGCAGAGTGATATGTCTTCTTTCTCTGAGTAATAATGAAAATTCATGGTCAAATGCATTTGCATAAGTCATCTTGGCTGATGTTTCAGTAGGTTTGATCTCTGCTGGAATCCTACTATACATCTTGTTAAATCTTTTGGAGAAATCAGCAACAGTCTCATCTTTCTTTCTTCTGAGAGCACCAAACTCAGTGATATAATAGGTATGGTCCTTGGTGTCTCCCCACTGCCTCAGAAATAGGTCTTGGAGTTCTTCAATTATGGTGACGGAGTTGGCAGGCAACTCTCTAAACCACTTTCTCACATCCCCATCCAGACTTTGAACAAATACCCTCATCCATACATCTTTAATTTCAATGTTCTGATTGTCTACATAACTCAGGAAATCCTCCCAATGTTCTTCTGCAGTTACTTCACCTTGTCCATTGAATCTGGGCATGTACTTCTGATAATGTCCTCCAGGCAAAGCATGTAAAGGCTGGGGTAATAATAATGGGGCATACCTAGCTGCTACCATTCTATCCATCATATCCATGGGAGGGTTTTGACCTGCCATTGTGGACTGAGGTGTAAACTGAGGTTTTGAAGAGGAAGAAACTTGACTAGAACTTGCTTGAAAAGGGTTCTTTCCTATTTTCAGCTGAAAGAGAGGGATTTTTCCAGGAGAAGTAGTCTTGGCTTTCAAAAAGGTTTCAGGATTGGTAAAAACTTGAAAAGTACTTTCAGGAATGGTAGGTTTTATCCAAGGTGAGTTTTCAGCTAGGTCTAATGAATCACCCAACTGGTCAGGGTCACAAGAGGCTGGTAAATATTGAGACCTTCTGAGCTTTCTTGCTGTTTTTATGATCTGCTCAGGGTCTGTCACACCCAGTAGCAAGGGAGATGTAGGTCTGCTCCTGGTTCCAATACCTCTAGAAGCCACTGTGACAACTTTTTGGTGAAAATAGCCTTCAAAAATGCTGGTTCAAGTCCACCTCTCAAACCAGGAAAATAGATGAGTATCCCAGGGAAAGGGCGCCAAAGATGCTTCTACCAGAAATTGTTTCTAAGGCCAAGGAAACAAGCCAACACAATCTCAAGAGTAAAACTCGATAAATAAAACAAATTTTAGGGTTTTTGGTATGATTTAAATGGTTGTAAGCTTCAAGAACAGTCAGGGAATACATTGAAAAGAAAAGTAACAACTAAATCATAAACAAAAACTAATAAAGATGCATAACATATCACATAAGATCCAGCAGTAAGACTATGCTGAGGTTCATACATAAAGGATAAGCATTACCAGAAAATACACATTAACTAGCAATGAATTTATCATTTAAGAAACTAAACAAGTTCAACAACAAAGCCAACATAGACAAAATGAAGGGGAAAAAGTCATATATCTCATTTTTTTATCAGCAAATGCTTATAATAGTCTCAGTACTTATCTCTGAACAAGTTTGCAGACAAAACAGTCTTGTAAGCCTCCTGATGCTCCCAAAAATCAGAACCCTCACAATGTCTTTCTAACTCCTCTAAATAGTCATCCTCTACAAAATCAATTAGGTTTCCCATTCTAAGTGTCTCCATCGACTCACTAAGGTAGGTAAAGTAAAAAGTGCATTTTTTACAAAATTACAAAATTGCTAAAAATAGCAAATGATTAACAAAAAGTGTTTATCAAACATATACACTAACTAAAAGCATAACTGATCAAAGCTCCTTCGCTGCTTCAGCAAGTAGTGCTATACCATCTAGGTTTTGAGACCTCCTCTTTTCTCTTTTGTGTTTCTTCTCCATATCAGTTATCTTTTTCTGAAGGTCTTCATTTTCCTGCTGTAAACTTTCAACTGTCTTCTCTAGCTTTGTAGAATACCTGTCAGTAGCTTTCTTCCTTTTTAGCACTTCTTTAGACACTTCTGATAGCTGTAGGAAATGATGATGCACATCTTGAAACTCCTCTATAAGTCCCCTGTTGACTTTAAATAAACTATCATTAGTCTCTTGTAATTGTTTTACCTGTTGCTTGTATTTCTGAACTCTTTCCTGCAAGCTTTCATCATCAAAACTAGGGTTTTCTAGTACATTTGCATCCTGCATTAAAAAATCTGAGAAATCAACAGGAATAATAGACTCTTCTATAATTCCTGCTTTCCTGAGTATAGCTTCATCTTCTTCATCCCATTCCTGATTTTCAAGAGGACATACTTTTGCCTTTTCTTCTTCCTGCTGTTTTAAGAGTTTATCTTTTATCTCAAAAATTATTTCAGATAATTTAGAAGCAGGCTGACTTTTTTTTTTTACTGACTATGATCCTTTCATCTTTGCAGGCTGAGAGGAGGTAGAAGGCTTAGCAATTGATTTCCCTTTGCCTTTGCTATTCTTTTTACCAATTTCTACTTCTTCATTAGAGGAAGTATCAATCAACACAGTTTCTTGCTTGGAATTCAACTTGGGATTAAGTAACCTTTTCATGTTCCATCCGAGTTTATTGGTTGGCCTATTTTTAGGCCTTCTGTATGAAGCTATAGTCCTCTTTTTCTTCTTATGAGTTTTAGCTGCTTTGATATCTGAGGTAAGGAATTCTCCACAGGCTTCAGCACTTAACCTTGCTTCAGCAATCTACTGCTCATCTTCTAATAAGTATCATTCATCCTTAGACAAAATGGTGAGAGGACTCCTTTGTTTGGTCTGAACTTCATCTTCAGGTATAGCAGCTTCTTCTTCAACAACAGTTTTAGTTTCTTCAGAATCTGCTGTTGGTGTGAAATGCAGGCTAGGCTGCACCTTTTCTCTTGCAAACAATGAGTACCTGCTTTTAGAGCCAACTGAGGACATTTTGAGTGGACTGTCAACCTTTACCTACTCTTCTACCTTCTTAACCTTAACATCTTCTTTGTATGCAGGTTTAGCTGTATGACCTAGCTTTTTTATCATCACTTTTCCTTTATCAGTCTGCCTCTTGGGCTGCTGATCTTCCTGTTGGGGATGAACATCTGACCAGAACAGAAAGAAGTCCCAAGTCCTACCCTCATGTTGCAACACAGTGGTGATGATAAGTTTGATCAGACCATGATGAAAAATTGATTGGGAGATGTGATCTTCATGTTGCTTTATCCTGCTGGACATCTTCTGAAGGCTCCTCAAAAAGAAGAAGGGAAGATTCATCTTTGAGACTCCTACCATGTGCTGAAGGAATCTAAAGTGATATTTAAACACATATGAATACCTGCCCTCACAAGTCACATATATTTGTAATATCCTAATGGGCTCAATCCACTCTTTCCTGAAATTTTGAATAGGAATACCCTTGTTCCAGTCAGGAGTCACATTAGGTAACATGTACCTTTGTGGTTCAAAATCAAAAGGTAATTTTTTGAACCAATGTTCACCCTCATTACTGATCTCAGTGGCCTCTGCAATTAGTTCCACAGTCAATTTGAATTTTAAAGCATCCAGGATGACCATATCATCTTTAAGTCCCTGAGCAAACTTACAAGACACCTGTGCATTGTAGCCATCTATCTTCCTGAAGAAATTCAGCTAGCCTGCTTGTTGGAATAATTCAGCACAATCTGGGAGTTTCTCAATCCAGGTTAAGTCAGTGGGCTCAGCCCTATTGACCTTACCACTTTTGCCACTTTTTCCCATCTTTCTCCTTCAGAAATTAGATGCTGTCTGGTTTTAGGGTTTAGAAGATGTTTAATAAACTGGTTTTCTGCTCCTTCAAATTTCTTCACAATTCCTGCACATTTCTGAACAGACCTGTGTATTTTTCAGAAAATAAAACTTCCTCAAGGTGAAAGAATTCAAATCTCTGATGGCTGCAATGCTCCTTTGTTTTAACACTATGAGGTAGGTCTGTGTATAGGTTAGTTGTAAAAGCTTTGAAACCTAATCACCAATCAGACTGTTTTTTGAACAGAAAACTATCTTCAACCTGTCAAGCAAACTGTGTATCAATATTTTCAACCTGTGAACCTCTCAGCACAAAAATGTTTTTAATGAATGAACTCTATTATCACTTTGAAATTGGTTACAGACTGTTCATCTCACACCTATCTCTTTTTAGCTCATCTAAGTGACACTAGGCCTTCCTGTACCTGCCTTCATCTGCTTTAAAAAAAAAAAACAATTAAACTCTGCACCAGACAACCTAGTTTTCAGCAACTTCTAGATATCATATATATATTTCATTTTAGACAAGAGACTCTCATCGAAACCTGTATATAAATGCCAACATTGTTCTTCAAACAATTGACTTTGCAGATATGACAACTCTCGCCAGCTTCTCAGCAAACTGAAGACTTCCTGTGTAAGGGATGATCATGATAAAACAGTCTACAATTGATTGCAATGCTGCTTCCTGTAGACTATGATTGAAATTGGCATTAGGTTTGACAGGAATCTCAATCAGTCATCTCATTACAGCCATAATGCATCAATATCAGAGTTTTTTGAGTGTATTGGAGAGCCAAAACATAAACAACCTTCCCTCAAACTGTCTCGAACTTCAAAAACCTTAATATTTCAGACCTGGGGTTATTTTAGTGCTCTGTTCACCAAAATTTTAAGAATAGTTCCAGGCAGTTATTTCTGGGGTTAATGTTTCATTTTGGAACCTATTCTAACCTCTGCATCAACCAATTTCTCCAGAATGACCTCCAGCGAGAAAATTCCCAATTTTTCATTATAGGGTTTTATATTGAAATACCTCCCAGTTGTGTTCGAGTGCAATGGATTAAACCTTCATTTTGAGCTGTCAATTGCCTCTCCTTGAGCATGCAGATGTCTTCATATGGTTACTTTAACTACAGGTAATGGGATTGAAAAGCCCTAAATTTCGCCAGCCTTCATAACTCTGTCTCTACTCTTCAGCAGCATAATCCACCTTTCTAGCGATTTGATTTACCTCATGAGCCCTCCTTTCCTCTGATAATGCGTGTGAAAGGCAAATCATGCCACCTTATACCAAAATTTACTGATAACTATCAAACAGATCCCGCATTATAGGCAATGATGAGCATGATTTGTTTCGAGATTCAAAACCACCTAAAATCATGTTGAAACTGCAGCTAACACGTATGAAACAGCGCACCATATGTGATTAGACATTCACAGATCAAAATCATGATAAAATCTTGCTTAAAAATTGAAAAATAAAAGGGCCGCGATATTCTTGTAGCGCGCCCTTTGTAAATTTTTTGTCCAGCGCTACAAGAATATCTCCCATACTAATTTTTCGCCATTTTTCAGCTTTTTGCTAATTTGTCGGAGGTTTAAAAGCTGCTAAAGTGATAATTATATCTAGGTCTTCTCCAAATAAACATTTATGAATCAAATATTTGATATAATGACCTTTCCTTTAACCCCTTTAAAATGCAAAGGACCAAAAAATCAAATAAACCTATAAAAAGTAAGCTCAAAATACCATATAATCAACCAAAGAGTTCCTAAAGGAAACTCAGAATGAGACTTAAAACAAAACCTTAATTGAAATAATGAAAAAACAAACCAAAAATGGAGAATTCAAACCAAAATTGAAGAAAAAATTTACTGACTTAACAGAACCAACCATCTAATCAATACAATACAATGATCAAAACTTTGCACATAACTGCAAGTAGATGTAATAGTCCCGGATACATAAGAGTACAATAGCCATGAATAGGCATGATACAAAATATGACATGTGTGGTCATCACCACATACAATATAGATATATCAAAATCTCCATGATGAAGATATACACAGTATCATGATCTCCGTAATGTCTGGAAATATCTGACATATACTGGAATCAAGTCACGAGAGCTGAAATCTCATGAACACTGGAACGATCAAGGAGGTAGCATATATGAGATGCCAGCAGTCTGGAAGGTATTCTACACAAAATGCAACAAGTACATGTCCTACTATGTGAATATAGGTGTTGAGGTTGAACTGTTGGAGCAGGGCCCTGTAGCTATAGGAAAAGCTTCTATATCGGAACAAGGAAAGTCAAAGGAAAGAGTACCTGAAGCGGTCGAGAAGAGAGAGCTAAACCACTGCATTCAAGGAAGCGGCGACGTCAGGAGGGATCAAATACCCTCATAAATGGAAAAGGAGAAATGGGCCAAGGTATTAAAGACAAAGGACAGAAGGGGATCAACTGAGGAAGTGGTGCCCATACCAGAGATCAGCGCCGGAAATAGCGGAAGACTGCAGAAAGCTGCAGCGTGACCAGTAAGCGGCAGTTCAAAGTACAGATAGGCCGACTGTCACAGTTAGGGTTTTTGGGTTACTGTTGGGATAGGCTCATAGTGTTGTATCATGGTGAGACCTTCGTGCCACCTATTTAAGCATGTATTTTGTATTGTAAAAAGTTAGACACTGAATTAGATAGTTAGCTAGTAGATACTGAGACAGTTAGTTGTCGTCAGTATTGTAAAATACTGAGAAAGAGTCGAGCTCTGGTTCTATTATTTAGTCTATAGTTATCTTACTATAACCGGTGGCTGACTCCTTGAGCATGAATGTAACAATCCACAGGGATTGAGAGAGAGAGAGAAAGGATATGTTGTAAGAAGAAAGCATAATAAGAAGAGAAGAGATCTAAGAGAGAAGGGATCCAGCAGTGTGCATGGAGTTTCCCAGAAGATCTCAAGCTGCATAATAGGTTGCAACGAAACTGTGTGTACTCTCTCAAGATATAATAAAACACAGTTCCTATGGACGTAGCTTCCTCCATGGAAGTGAACCACGTAAAATCCGTGTGTTGTGCGACTGTTTCATGTGATTGTGCTTTAGTTATTTGCTATCTGTTATCTGTTACATGAACTTTGCTTATCAGTTAATGATTGCATGTATGCTATCCTTCAGTTTACAGTACATAGAAGGTTAAATGCGAGTTGAATGTATTGAGTATTCTGTATATGAGTTTATCAGTGCTTGATTCATGACAGCTAGCAATGACAGTGTTAAGTGACTTCTGTATAATTAGTTCAGCAAGGGAGCATAATAGATGTTAAGCATGTTAAACTATAGAAGTTTAAGTAAAGTTGTTTAATGCCCTAAAGAAGGTCAACTGAGCTATTATACCTAGAGAGGGAGCCTCTGGACCTTGAGAGTTGATGAACGTATTGAGTCTTGCTGTAGGAAATATCGCAGCATAGAAGGTGATATCGCACTCCCTGGGAGCTGCAGTGTGAGATATCACATGTTAAGAGTTGAGCAGAAGAGAATTTTGCGCATTGTCATAGAAGCCGTGATGTGATGAGAACCAGTCCCATAGCAGATTCATCTAGGAAGAGAGAAACAGTGCCTCGCATAGAAATCCCACTGGTTAAACTAGAGTCAAGAGGCACTAGGATGCTACAGAACCTGGCTGAGGATATCTGAGTCTTCAGCCACCCCATCTAAGATCAATTCGGGTGAGACTTCAGGCTGTTCTACGGTCTATCACCGAAAGGGCCAGTGAGCTAGGGGTTTTGTTGGTACACTATAGTAAACTTGGGTCTACCCATTCATTCCAACAAATGGTTTCGTTGCCTTAGGACTTTTCCAGCTCAAGTCAACAAAGGGTTCCATCATGGATTTTGAACAAATTGACGAGCTGATGTTCTGTTGGCATCCTACTAAAGAAGAACTCAACCAGTGGGTTGATTCTAAGGAAAGAGAATTTGCTGAGAAAGAAAACAAGAGTCCTAGGTTCTATTGTTGGGACTCATACTACATGTTTGGGTAACTCCACGGTTAAGCAGAGAGTTTGTAAGCGGAGTTATGGGTCAAAACAGTCTTAGGGGTGTCAAGGGAAGTTAAAAATCCTTTTTTTTGTAATAAACCCTTGGTTGAAATCCAGGGTTTAGGGTTCTGGGTGCCCATGGTTTAAGACCATGGTTTTGTAAAAATGCGCAGTATAAATAAGCGCTTGTGCAAAGAAGATAGGTTAGGTTTTATGATGTAAGAAAGATTAAGATGAAGCTAAGGCTGATATTATAAGGAAAGGTTAATTCCCAGCTGTGTGCGTGGATGACCTCTGCAGCTGTGTGCGCAGAGGGATTTTGTAGAGAAGATTGAGGAAAGACCTGCAGCTGTGTGCGCAGGGGCCTGCTGCTATGTGCGCAGCTTTTTAAGGATTGAAGGGATCTGCAGCTAAGTGCACAGATCAAACTATGATTTTTGTAGCAAGTTGAATAGAACACAGTTTGTGGACGTAGCCCCTACACTGGGGGTGAACCACGTTATATCCGGTGTTGTGGTTTCTTGTGCTGTTTATGTTTCTGTTGTCTTTTATGCATTAATAACTGTATACATCTGATAAGTTAGATCACTGTTAATATTTAGCTTCGCTGTGAATTCCCTGTAGTGGGTTGAGCAAGTAACGACTGTTTATTTATCTGCGAAGTTGTATGTTAATGAATGGTAAAGATTTTATAGTATTGATTAATAAGATTATTAAAGGCTAAGGTACAGTAATCCCCCTCTCGGCTTGCAGAAACCTGATTCTGCGGCACCCCATAGCTGTTTCGGGTGAGACTGCAACCTGCGCGCAGGTTGTTGCCGAAAGGGCCAACACTGTGGGTCTTTTGTTGGTGCGACACTAAAGGATTAAACCCGGGTCTGCCCTATTTCCCAACAAATTGGTTCCGTTGCCGGTTGAACTCAGTACCTGCTCAAGAGGGGTTTACATTGTACCTCAGGGGCTATGTTCTGGAGGCCCTCTGTGAAGGAAATAGGTGATTGGTTTGCTGAGACTTGTCTGAAATTCGCGCAGCAAGAGAATACGAATCCGCGTCGAAGCGCAAGTGACTTTTTACAAAGGTATGTTTTTTGTGATGCTTATGAAATTTTCTTTGGTAGTTTCCACATAGAGTTGCACCAGTGGTTGTCTAGGTTAACAGAGAGGAGGACGAAATTTCAAGCTCGATGGATTCCTGTGTGGACCCCTGCAAGGGTCAATCTTATGCAACACGTGAACAACGAGGTATCCCGCGCTGTCGATTTCTGGACGACGCGAACGTTGGAAGCCTTTGTGACAGAGTTTGCCATTGACACAAGCACTTCTTTCAGCGAAGCGGAACGACAGTTTTTCAAAGGCCCCCGTGGTACGTTTTTGAATTTATTAAGCTTAAGGATTAAAATACTATTAGCCGAAAAAGGTATATTGCTGTTTGAATCAGACTATTAGTTTAGTCATGCTAACATATGTTTGCAAGTGACACTCCTTTCGACGAGCAAAGTGGGGTGCTGCGAAATGGAAAAAGGTATAAGAGAGGTTTTGAACCCTCTCCCTTAGGTCAGGCTACGGCGTCCACTCCCGTAAACCTTGAAGCATTAGATTCCAAAGAAAACCCTCCAGTCACCCCACAACGCTGCTCCACTACCCCTGAAATTCCATCGCAGTCTGAGAGTCAACCAGGCCCGAGTATTCCGGCCACAGGCCAGTATGACCCCGTAACTTCCCCCCCATCGACGTCCTGCCCCCCTCCCAATCCCCCCCGAAACTCCATGGCCCACCTCGTTGATGACATTAAACTCCCCATCTTTAAAGGCACGGGATCAGAGGACCCCGAACAGTTCTGGTTTCTCTGCGAAGCAGTATGGAACGCGAAGAAAATTACAGATCCGGATGTGCGAGCAGCCCAGCTCATTACTTCCTTTCGGGACCGGGCTCTGACATGGTTCATGAAATTTTCTAGCACTCAGAGCCCTACTTTAGGTGAGATCAAGGCGGCCATAATCAAATAATTTAAGAATCCTAAATCGGAGTCGCAGAGCATCACGAAATTCAAGGAAATTCAATAGCGATGTGGTGAATCAGTGTGGGACTTTGATCAGAGATTCAAAGTTCTCCTGGACCAAGTGAGCTTTACTATTAGTCCTGCGTAGCACAAGGAATGGTTTATTGTAGCATTGTTACCACATATCAGAACTCCACTCATGCAACAGAAGGTTGCTGACCAACAAGAGGCTCTGGAAATCACAATGAAACTAGAGACTGCCCCTGTTGGAGATGACTCTAGTATTGCTCAAATCCAAGCGCAGCTAGCTGCGATGGCCCTAGAACTTTGCGAGATGAAAAAGGGAAAACCTGATCGTGAAGATATTTGGTGTACGCAATGTTGGACCGAAGGTCACGACAAGGAACGGTGCCCTTTGGTAAACAAGTACTTGCAGAAAGGTGCGCCGAACCCCTTTCCACCACAAGTTCTCTATTGTGAGCTCTGCAGAATGACAGGTCAGCACCGACCTGAGAACTGTTACCTGCTGCAAAGGTATGGACAGGGAACTAAGAAATCCTACTGTAATTTTTGCAAATCTGTAGGTCATAATGAGGATGAGTGCCACACCTATGATGCTTACCGGGTGCACACGGAAGGCCCAAGTAACGATAGTTATGGTTACCAGGGGGGTGCCTCTGGACGAGGTACTTCTGGAGGCCATGGTGGCATGGCCGGGCGAGGCCGAAACCAATTCGTGTGTTACAATTGTAACCAAGCTAGGCATTTGGCTCGCGACTGTCGGAACCCCACTACGATGTGTCGGTATTGCCGCGTAGTAGATCATGTGATTGAGCAGTGCCCCCAGTTGATAGCTAAGATTCAGGCATGACAGACCACCCCTACTCAGAACCTTAAGATGATTTCTATAGAGCCCCGCCCTGCTGCAGCCATCAATGTCGTTACAAGAAGTAGAGTTACGACACACATCCAAAATACGCCAAACCGACCTGCCGAAGCTCTAGTTCGGAAGGCTCCTGAGAAAGTCCCTGCATTTGATATCCTCAGAGAGAAAGAGACATTCCTAGAGGCCAAGAAAGATTTTGCTGGCCCTAGCCCACCCAGCGCACCTGCGCAGCCTCAGTCGCCCCCGCGAAGCTTCGATGGATAAAGTAAGTATATTGTCTACCTTTTTACAAAGTTGCCTTAAAATTTTAAGAAATCAAGATGCTCTGAATGAACTATAGAACGTCATCGCTTCCTGCGAATCTCTGCAAAGCTGTGGTCGGGACAAAACTATTCATCGAGTCAGCAGGACCGGCAGGGAAACGCAATTGAATGCTCAGATAGGGGCATATTATATGACCGATGTTATTCTGGACTTAGAGTCCGATGTAAATGTTTTAACCAAACAAACCTGGGAACAAATGGGGAAACCTACCCTTGCCTGGTCCCCTATACAGTTGAGGCTAGCTAACCAGCAAAAGATTGTACCTTTAGGAAGATTCTTGGATCTCCAAATAGATATTGACGGGGTCAGCATCTTCGCAGACTTCGAAGTAATTGAGATCATTGATGACAGCAACCCTTACCCGGCCCTGCTAGGAATTGAATGGGCAATGGCAAATGCCGTAGTCATTAACCTAAAGAAGAGACAGATGGTCTTCGAAGGGAAAGACTTCAGGGTCATCCTACCCCTGGATCCTTCATAAGGGGCACGGTACACAGAACCTCTCCGACATGAGGATCAAGCTGATGCGGAACCCATCTCTACTATCACTGCGCAGGCAGAAGGTTATGAGGATCCTCCGCCTGCAGGGTGGGAGTCTGGTAGCTCTTGTATGATAGACTCTGACGATAAATTAGAAAACTGGCAACACCGATTATCTAAGCACCATAGGGGCCGCAATGTCTGCCCTACCAAATCTCTCAGATGGGTCAACTCACAACCCAGAACTATACCTGTATATGATGGTTCGACAGATCCTGCACCGTTTATTGTACAATTCGCGGATCAGATAGCTGACCTACAGAAAATGGAGGCCCTAGAGTCTACATTCAGAGCCACAGCAGTCAGATGGTGGACGAGCCATAAGAAGCAGATCCCTACCTGGGAAGCATGTCAGAAGCTCCTTCGCCTGAGGTTCTTAGACCAGTCGGCAAAGACGCGAAGCAAGTTTGAGGGAAAAACTTGCCCCCAGGATCACTTAAGCAAATTCTACGAGGCATGGAAGTATGTACCTCAGGATGAGTGGGTACATAGATTTGTGCACATGCTGGGACCACTAGCAAAGAACTGGTACGCGGAGGCTAAACTTCGCCAAGATACTGTAAGTTGGGACTGTCTTGTTCATAGCTTTATCAATACTTTCTCTACTAATGATGTCTGTCCAGCCCTAGATGCAGCTATCAGGATCATCCATACTAAGGTATTTAACAAACAAGCAGTGACAGAAAATCGCCCTGACTGGGCCACCCAAGAAGCCCTCGCAGTCGAATGTTATAACTTCACAGTCGATGAGGAGGAGGACCCGCGCTGTCTCGATATCCCTGAGTTAGAAGGATACTGTGACGTGCATGGACCGGCAGTCAAAGTTCCCGAAGTAACGCAGCCCTTGAAGACGCGCACAGTTAACATTGGTTTCGATGAACAGCCTAAGTTTTCTACCATTGGCGATTATTGGGATGATGAGATGGTAAGCAAGGTAACTCAACTTCTCCACGAATACCAAGATCTTTTTCCAACAAAGTTCTCTGAAATGAAAGGTATCCTGGGACATATCGGTGTAATGAAGATCCCCCTGAAGCGTGATGTGAAGCTTGTGAAGCAGCGCCCTTATAGATTGAATCCAAAATACAAGGAAAAGGTTAAGCTAGAGTTGGATAAGATGCTTGCTGCAGGAATAATCGAAACTGTTGAAGAATCTGAGTGGGTCAGCCCTATGGTCGTTCAGGAGAAGAAGACTAAGCGTGAAATCCGAATATGTGTCGATCTAAGGAAACTCAATGATGCCTGTTTGCACGACCCTTTTCCCACTCCCTTTACAGATGAAGTGCTCGACAATGTCGGAGGTCAAGAAGTATACTCTTTTACCGATGGCTTTTCTGGCTACCATCAGATCCGAATTGCTCCAGAGGACCGACATAAGACAACCTTTGCTACCGAAATGGGATCCTTCCAGTATACTGTCATGCCCTTCGGGTTGAAGAATGCACCTGCCATATTTTCTCGAGTAGTTATCTCCGCGTTTAAAGAATACATCCATAAATTCCTAGAAGTTTACTTTGATGATTGGACTATTTTTAGGCTCGTAAAAGACCATCTAACTAGTTTGAGACTTATGTTGGAAAAATGCAGACAGCACCAAATCTCGTTGAACTTAAAAAAGTTCATTTTCTGTGCACCCTTTGGCATTCTACTTGGTCATGTGGTATGTAGGCAGGGATTGATGATGGACCCTGCGAAGATCGCTATTATTGTGAACCTGCCACCTCCGAAGTCTGTCAAACAACTTCGCACAACGCTTGGTCACACCGGTTACTACAGGAAATTTATCCAAGGATATGCCAAGATTACCGCCCCAATGGAAAGGCAGCTAAAGAAAGATATTAAGTTTGAATGGACACCAGAATGCCAAGCAAGCCTCGACATTCTGAAAGAAAAAATGGTCACTGCCCCTATCCTAGTATTCCCTGATTGGAACAAGGAGTTTCATGTGCATGTTGATGCATCCTCTATTGCTTTAGGTACTGTGCTCACTCAGCCAGGTGAAGGTAATATCGATCACCCTATCTCTTTTCCTAGCAGAAAGTTGTCTACAGTAGAGAAAAATTATACTCCGACAGAACGCGAAGGTCTTGCTATGGTATATGCATTACAAAAATTTCGACATTATCTGCTAGGATCTCATTTTAAGATGTTTACTGACCAATCTAATTTGAAGTACTTGGTTAACAAACCTGTGCCAGGTGGAAGAATATGCAGATGGTTAATCCTATTTCAAGAATATGATTTTGAGATCATTGTTAAGCCTGGAAGACTTAACCTAGGACCTGACCACTTGTCGAGGCTCGAGTCAGGCGAAGAACCTACCAATTTGGACGCAGGCCTCCCCGATGCACAATTATTTGCTATCCAGATAGTTGATGAATATTTCCAGGATATTGTTTAGTATTTTTCCATAGGTATACCCCCTCCAGAGATGACCACACAGCAGAAGAAGCAGTTGGTGGTTCGAGCCGTGGACTTCACTTTAATAGCAGGACAGCTGTATAAAATGGGATCAGATGAGATACTGCGCAGATGTGTTTTGGAACACAAAAAACCTCTAATATTGGCTGAAGCACACTCTGGTGCAGCAGGAGGTCACTATGCAGGAAAAGCCACAGCGCAGAAGATCTTGACAGCCGGTTTATGGTGGACTACACTCCACAAAGATGCAAGAGAATATTGCCATAGCTGCAACATCTGTTAGAGGATAGGTAAACCATCTAGGAGGGATGAAATGCCTCTAGCTCCACAAGTAACATTACAAGCCTTTGAAAAATGGGCCATTGACTTTGTTGGTCCTATCAACCCCCCTGCGAAACATTCAGGAGCCAGATACATCATTACAGCAATTGATTATCTTACCCGTTGGGCCGAAGCTCAACCAGTCAAGACCTGTAGTGCTGCTACTGCTGCGAAGTTCATCTTCGACAACATCTTATCCAGATTTGGGTGTCCCAAAGTTCTTATGAGTGATCAGGGGTCACATTTCCTAAATAGGACTATTGAAGTATTGACTGAATAATTTCAGGTGTATCATCAAAAGAGTACTACATATCACCCACAAGCAAACGGGACTGTCGAAGCTTTTAACAAAATCCTTGAGCATGCCTTGACAAAGGTTTGTAACGCTAATAGGAATGATTGGGATCTTCGAATTCCAGCAGTGCTATGGGCTTACAGAACTACTTGCAAAAAGTTGACAGGCCATACACCCTTTCGACTAGTTTATGGGCAAGAAGCTGTCATGCCCATGGAATACATTGTTCCCAGCCTCCGGATATCTGCTTTCACTGACATGGATGACCCAGCCATAATCACAGAGAGACTGAAACAGATATTAGAACTTGAAGAGGATAGATTTGTCACAGGCTTCCAACAATAGGTACAGAAAGCTCGAGAAAAAGCATGGCATGACAGACACATCAAGAAGAAACATTTTCAGCAGGGTGATCTTGTGCTCCTTTATGACAACAAATTCATGAAGTTCCCAGGAAAGCTTAAGACACATTGGAAAGGCCCGTATGTAGTACAGAAAGTTACTGATGGGGGCGCAGTCCATCTAGCTAAGTTAAATGGTGAACTCTTTCCCTCTATGATAAATGGGAGCCGCTTAAAAAATTATATGGACAGGCCAGATACTCAGAATAGGAGGTAGCACCAAGCAAATAAGCGAAGATGCTCGTAGCATTAGGGATTATCGTAGTCTGTTTTGTCTAAAGGATGCGAAGCTATAGGTTGGTTTTAGGTCGCAGGGTCAGACTGTGTCGAAGTAGAGGGTTATCAAGGTGTGTCGCAGCCCAAAATGTGACGGATGGGACATACTGCATTCGGCGGCGCTGGCACGAGAGCTGCTCTCATTACTTGTCATAATGAGATTTTGGGAAAATCCGGCGCTGTGCGGACAAGATTTCTGGAACTTCATCAGATTTTGCGTCATTACTACACCATGATGACAAATTCCGCCTCGGGATTCTATAAGAAGCCATCTTGACCTGTGTCTTCTGTCTTAAGCACATCTGTGAGATATTCAGCCCAAACCATGTCGAATGACTGTAAAGTTCAAGAGTTAGTACGACAAGTAAGGGACAGAGGTTTGTAGCACCTTCTGAGTACTCCGCTAGCACAGCCCTACTTGGCTAAGTACATCAACAGGCAGGATTTTTCTCTAAATTTGCAAAGACAGATAGGATTTTTCTCTAACGTAGAGCAACAAAGGGCATGAGGCCTCGCAGAAAGACTCTGGGGAATCCCGCCATGCAATCTTGCGGCGTAGCAGAACCATGGAAGCTATATTCCTTTTGCAGTGGGACACGCAATCCCAGGGGACCCCAAAGTTGTGGATGGTCAGGCATCAGCAATTGAAGAGAAGGATGGTGTTGCAGGTGGATCGCGACGGTTTTCATCAGCAACAATTCTGCAAAGGATGGAAGTAGGCAGCCGGCCACAGCATGCAGAGCTTCAGCAAGTAGTACAATATGCTTCGTCAGCGGAATTTTTCCATCAGAGAAACTGAAGAGTGTCCCGGGACGGGCCACTAGTGAGTCTTAGGGGCCTGTTGGGACGCATACTCCATGTTTGGGTAACTCCGCGGTTAAGCAGAGAGTTTGTAAGTGGAGTTATGGGTCAAAAAGGTCTTAGGGGTGTCGAGGGAAGTTAAAACTCCTTTTTTTTGTAATAAACCCTTGGTTGAAATCCAGGGTTTAGGGTTCTGGGTGCCCATGGTTTAAGACCATGGTTTTGTAAAAATGCACAGTATAAATAAGCGCTTGTGCAAAGAAGATAGGTTAGGTTTTATGATGTAAGAAAGATTAAGATGAAGCTAAGGCTGATATTGTAAGGAAAGGTTAAGTCCCAGCTGTGTGCGTGGACGACCTCTGCAACTGTGTGCGCAGAGGGATTTTGTAGAGAAGATTGAGGAAAGACCTGCAGCTATGTGCGCAGGGGCCTACTGCTGTGTGCGCGGCTTTTTAAGGATTGAAGGGATTTGCAGCTGAGTGCGCAGATCAAACTGTGGTTTTTGTAGCAAGTTGAATAGAACACAGTTTGTGGACGTAGCCCCTACACTGGGGGTGAACCACGTTATATCCAGTGTTGTGGTTTCTTGTGCTATTTCTGTTTCTGTTGTCTTTTATGCATTAATAACTGTATACATCTGATAAGTTAGATCGCTGTTAATATTTAGCTTCGCTGTGAATTCCCTGTAGTGGGTTGAGCAAGTAACGACTGTTTATTTATCTGCGAAGTTGTATGTGAATGAATGGTAAAGCTTTTATAGTATTGATTAATAATATTATTAAAGGCTAAGGTACAGTGATCCCCCTCTCGGCTTGCAGAAACCTAATTATGCGGCACCCCATAGCTGTTTCGGGTGAGACTGCAACCTGCGCGCAGGTTGTTGCCGAAAGGGCCAACACTGTGGGTCTTTTGTTGGTGCGACACTAAAGGATTAAACCCGGGTCTGCCCTATTGCCAAACATCTGTACAGAGGACTAGCTACAGAAACATATATTCATACACCTGCATGAGATATTTTTTGTGACCTATGCAAATGAGTTGTACGATTGGTTGTCAAAGTTGAATGATAAGCAAGTTTTCAAGAAGAAAAGGAACATTGTCTAGACACCGGAGCTGATTCACACCGTGAAAAGCGTAGATAATCCCATTTCACGGGTAGTAGACTTCTGGCTTGTGAGTTTGCTGGAAGGTTTCATTACAAAGTTTGCAGTTAATCAAAGAAAGAGTTTCAGTGAAGCAGAGAGGTACTTTTTCAAAGGATATCGCAGTAAGTACTTGAACTCTTTAAATTTTTCCATTAAGATGTTATTATATGAAAAAGGAGTACTAGATATATTCTCAGATGAATAAGTTAATTAAGTGTAATGTCACAAGAGTTTGAGAGTGATTTTGAAGAAATTGGATGTACATGTAGTGGTAAGAAATATAAAGTAGATTTCAGATCTTCCCTCTTTGAAGACAGTTTAGAAAATACTAGAGAACATAGTCAAAGTAATAGAGAAAGAACAGTAGGGGGTATCCCTTACCACCCTTATACCCCACAGAAACCAACCGGGACTCAGAATAATCCCACAGGAACTCCATCTAGTAGTTCACATACAGTACATACTACCTCTACATCACCTACATTTACACCGCCAAGTGGTAGTAATACAAAAAATCAGAATCCACCACGTAGAAACAGAATGGGGGATGACATGAAGTTACCTACCTTTAGGGGTACAGGGGCTGAAGACCCAAAACAACATTGGTTCCTATGTGAAGCTGTATGGACCATTAAACAGATCCAGGATGACAATACTAAGCTTGTCCAGTTGGCCACTACAATTAGAGAAAGAGATTTAACATGGTATATGAAGTATACATCAGCACAGATCCAGACACTTGTACAGGTCAGGACCGCAATGATCAAGGAATTTAAGAAACCCAAGGGAGCTATGGTTCATTGTAGCATTACTGCCACATATCAGAACACCACTCATGCAACAGAAGGTTGCTGACCAGCAAGAGGCGCTGGAAATCGCGATGAAGCTTGAGACCGACCCTGTCGGAGATAATTCTGGTATTGCTCAAATCCAAGCACAGTTGGTAGATATGGCCCTAGAGCTCCATGATATCAAGAAAGGAAACCCCGGTCGCGAATAGGTTTGGTGTATACAATGTCAGATAGAAGGTCACGACAAGGAACAATGTCCTATGGTAAGAAATTACCTGAATACTGGTGCACCAAACCCATTTCAACCGCAAGTTCTATATTGTGAGCTCTGCAAAACGACAGGTCAGCATCGACCTGAAGACTTCTATCTGCTCCAGAGGTATGGGCAAGTACCTAAGAACCCTTATTGTAAATTCTGTAAGTCTGTAGGGCATAATGAAGATGAGTGTCACAGTTATGACCTCATGAAGGAACGCACCTATGACGCCTACTGGGTACAGAATGAGTGACAGAGCAATGATGGCTATGGTTACCATGGTGGTTCATCCAATAGAGGTGAATTTGGAGGTCGTGGTCATGGAAGTATGGCAGGAAGAGGCCGAGGCTAGGTTGTGTGTTACAACTGTAACCAAGCCAGGCATCTAGCTAGAGACTGCCAGAACCCAACCACGACATGTCGGTATTGTCGCCCAGTAGATCATGTGATTGAGAAGTGCCCGTAGCTGATAGCTAAGATCCAGGAAAGAAACAGTGGCCCTACTAAGAATATTTAGATGATTTTTGTCGAGCAAAGACCTGCCCCAACCATTAATGTTGTCACACAGAGTGGAGCTACGACACACCTATAGAATACGGAGAAACAGCCTGACGAGGCTTGGGTTCGTAAGGCCCCAGAGAAAATCCTAGCATTTGATATCGAACGAGAAAAAGAGACATTCATGGAAGCCAAGAGAGATTTCATTGACCCTAGCACATTAGTAGCACTTGCACAACCACATCAGCCACAGCCGCAGCCGGAAGAAGCTTCGATGGATAAAGTAAGTACTCTGTCCTCCTTTTTACAGAGTTGCCTGAAACTCTTAAGAAATCAGAAAGCTTTAAGTGAGTTGCAGAAAGTTATTGCTTCCTGCGAACCTCAGCAAAGCTTTGATCAGGAAAAAACTGTTAATAGAGTCAGACGAACTGGTAGGGAAATGAGATTGAATGCTCAGATAGGAGAGTACGATATGACTGATGTAATTCTTGACCTGGGATCAGAAGTCAATGTCCTAACTAAGCAAACCTGGGAACAAATGGGAAAACCTACCCTTGCTTGGTCCCCTATACAGTTGAGGTTAGCCAATCAGCAAAGGATTGTGCCCCTAGGGAGATTCCCTAGTGTCCCAGTAGATATTGATGGGGTCAATACTTTAGCAGACTTTGAAGTTATTGAGATCATTGATGACAACAATCCCTATCCAGCCCTGTTAGGCATTGAATGCGCAATGGGAAATGCTGCAGTCATTAACCTTAAGAAGAGACAGATGACCTTCGAAGGGAAATATATGAGAGTCATAGTACCACTGGACCCCTTGCAAGGAGAAAGGTACACAGAACCCATTAGAGACGAAGATCCAGATGATCTGGAGCATATCTATAAAATCACAGCTAAGGAAGAAGATTATGTTGATCCTACTCATGAAGGTCTCATGGATTGGTAGTGTGACAACTCCTGTATGACAGACTCAGATGATGGTTTAGAGAACTAGCAGAATAGATTGTAAGAGCTACACGGACATAGATGTGCCCGAATTACCAAATCTCTCAGATGGCTTGGCACACAGGAAAGTGCCCTACCTATTTATGATGGCTTGTTAGACCCATAATAGTTTATTGCACAATTCTCAACACAGATACTAGACTCACAGAAAATGGAGACTCTGGATTCAGTATCCCGAGCCACAGCAGCCAGATGGTGGAATAGCCATAAGAAGAACATTCCTAGTTGGGAAGCTTGTCAGAAGATCCTTCACCTGATATTTATGGACCAGCCCCAGGAGGTGTGAGGCAGGTTTGATGGAACGTCTAGCTCCCAGGAACATTTGGCACAGTGCTACAAAGCATGGAATTATGTACCTCAGGAGGAATGGGTACATAGATTTGTGCATACTCTGGAACCGATAGCAAGGAACTAGTACGCGGAGGCTGAGCTTTGCCGGGATACTGTAAGTTGGGATTGTCTTGTTGATAGTTTTGTGCTTACCTTTTCCACTAATGACATTTTCCCCGCTTTAGATGCAGCTATCAGGTTGATCCATACTAAGGTATTTGATGACCAAGAAGTCGTAGAGTATCGACCTGATTGGAAAATACAAGAAGCTCATGCAGTGGAATGTTATAACCTCGCAATTGACGAGGATGATGATCCACGCAACATTGCTATCCCTGATTCAGAAGGATACTGCGAAGTCCACGGACCAGCAGTCGAAGCACCTGAAGTGACTCAGCCCTTGAAGACGCAGACCATCAACATCGGATCAGAAGAACAGCCTAAGTATGCTACCATTGGAGATTATTGGGATGAAGAGATGGTAAGCAAAGTGACCCAACTTCTCCACGAGTATCAGGATGAAAGGTATCCTTGGAGACATCAGTGTGATAAATATCCCGTTGAAACCTAATGCGAAGCCTGTGAAGCAACGCCCGTATTGGTTGAACCCTAAGTATAAGGAAAAAGTTAGGGTGGAGCTGGATAAGATGCTTGCTGCAGGAATCATTGAACCTGTTGAAGAATCTGAGTGGGTCAGTCCTATGGTGGTGCAAGAGAAGAATACTAAAGTTGAAATCTGAATCTGTGTTGATCTGAGGAAGCTGAATGATTCTTGCCTACATGATCCTTTCCCCACTCCCTTTACAGATGAAGTCCTAGACAATGTCGGGGGTCAAGAAGTGTACTCTTTTACTGATGGATTTTTGGGTTACCATCAGATCAGAATTGCTCCAGAGGACCGACATAAGACAACCTTTGCTACAGAAATGGGATCCTTTCAGTACACAGTCATGCCCTTTGGTTTGAAGAATGCCCCTGCTATGTTTTCAAGAGTAGTTATCTCTGCATTTAAGGAATTTATACATAAATACCTAGAAGTTTATTTTGATGATTGGAATATCTTAGGGCTAGTAAAATACCATATAACTAGTTTAAGATTGATGTTGGATAAGTGTAGACAACACCAGATTTCCTTGAACTTGAAAAAGTGTATGTTTTGTGCACCTTTTGGAATTCTGCTTGGCCACATTGTATGTAAGCAAGGATTGATGATGGATCCTGCGAAGATAGATATTATTGTGAACCTGCCACCTTCGAAGTCCATTAAACAGCTTCACACTACGCTTGGTCACACTGGATATTACAGGAAATTCATCAAAGGCTATGCCCAGATCACTGCTCCGATGGAAAAACAGCTAAAGAAAGATGTTAAGTTCGAGTGGACACCTGAGTGCCAAGCAAGCTTGGATATTTTGAAGGAAAAGATGGTCACTGCCCCTATCTTAGTATTCCCTGACTGGAATAAGGAGTTTCATGTACATGTCGATGCATCCTCCATTGCTCTGGGTATTGTACTGGCTTAGTCAGGTGCAGGTAATATCGATCACCCTATTTATTTTGCAAGCAGAAAATTGTCCGCAGCAGAGAAAAATTATACTACGAAAAAATGCGAATGTATCGCTATGGTGTATGCACTACATAATTTTCGACATTATCTGTTAGGATCTCATTTTAAAATGTTCATTGACCATTCTGCTTTGAAATATTTGGTTAACAAGCCTGTGCTAGGTGGAAGGATATGCAGATGGTTGATTTTGTTTCAGGAATATGATTTTGAGATCATAGTTAAGCCGGGAATACTTAACCTAGGATCCGACCACTTGTCGAGGCTCGAGTCAGGAGAAGAACCTACTAGTTTGGATGAAGGTCTTCCTGACACCCAGTTGTTTGCTATTCAGATGGTTGATGAATACTTTCAGGACATTGTTCAGTACTTGTCTACAGGTTTTCCACCCGCTGAGATGACCACACAGCAGAAGAAGCAGCTGGTGGTTCGAGCCACCGACTTTACCCTAATAGAAGGACAGCTGTATAAAATGGGACCGGATGAAATACTGCGCAAATGTGTCTTGGAGCATGAAAAGCCACTAATTTTGGCTGAGGCACACTTCGACACAGCAGGAGGTCACTATGCAGGAAAAGCTACAGCATAGAAGATTTTGACAGCCGGTTTGTGGTGGCCCACAGTTCACAAGGATGCAAGGGAATATTGCCACAGCTGCGACATCTGTCAAAGAACAGGCAAACCATCCAGGAGGGATGAGATGCATTTAGTCCCACATGTAACCTTACAAGCATTTGAAAAGTGGGCTATTGATTTCGTTGGCCCTATCAACCCCCCTGCGAAGAAGTCAGGAGCCAGATACATTATTACAGTGACTGATTACCTTACCCGGTGGGCCAAAGCTCAACTAGTCAAGACCTGTAGCACTGCTACAGCTGCTAAGTTCATCTTTGACAACATCTTGTCCATATTTGGGTGTCCTAGAGTTCTTATGAGTGATCAAGGATCACATTTTCTAAATAAGACTATTGAAGTATTGACTGAAGAATTTCAGGTTTATCATCAGAAGAGTACTGCCTATCATCCACAAGCAAATGGAACTGTCGAAGCTTTTAAAAAAATCCTTGAACATGCTTTGAAGAAGGTCTACAATGTTAACAGAAATGACTGGGATCTTAGAATTCCAGCAGTACTATGGGATTATAGAACTACTTGCAAGAAGTTGATCGGCCATACACCTTTTAGGTTGGTCTATGGGCAAGAAGTAGTCATGCCCATGGAGTACATTGTTCCTAGCCTTAGAATATCTGCTTTCACAGAGATGGACGACCCAGCTGTAATGACAGAAAGACTGACAAAGATACTAGAAATTGAAGAGGATATATTTATTGCAGGGTTCCAGCAGCAAGTGAAGAAATCTCGAGAAAAAGCATGGCATGATAGACACATCAAGAAGAAATAGTTCCAGCAGGGTGATATTGTGCTCTTATATGACAGTAAATTCATGAAATTCCCAGGAAAGTTCAAGACACATTGGAAGGGACCATATATAGTGCAGAAAGTTACTGATGGGGGCGCAGTCCAACTAGCTAAGTTGAACGGAGAACTTTTCCCTTCTATGGTGAATGGCAGTCGTTTAAAGAAGTACAGGGATAGGCCAGGAACTTCTAATCAGAAGTAACACAAAGAAGGAAATTCTAAGTACCAAGAACAATTGAAATTGGGTGCTAGACTATAATGAAGCTATCCTCAAAGCTCCGAAGTATGGCAGACTGTCAGAACTCAAAGATTGAAGTTTCAGTTGCGTGTGGGTTAGGAGGGATCGAAGGTTCATATAATGTCGAATATACATATTAAGGTGAAGTTGAAGATAGTTATTATGTCGAGGATCTACGGTGTGTCGTAGCCTAAAATGTGACGGATGGGACAAATTGGACTTGGCAGCGCCGGCACGAAAATAGCCATAATTACCTTTAATGATGAGATTTTGGGAAAATATGGCACCGTGTGGACAGGATTTCCGGCACTCCATTAGATTTGGCACCATCGATGCACCATGATGACAGATTCTGTTGCAGAATTCTATAAGAAGTTACACCAGCCTGCGACCCCTGCATTGAGCACTTCTTTGAGTTTGTTTAGTTAGAATCATGTCGAATGATCGTGAAGTCCAGGAGTTAGTACGAGAGTTCAGAGAGAGAGGTCTACAGAACCTTCTGAGCAATCCACCCATACATCCATGTTCGACTAAGGTACAAATAAAGGTAGAAGTTTTCTCTAAGCTGAACGAAGAAAGGCGGAAGTTCGCTCTAATGTGGAGCGATGAAAGGCACAAGGCCTCACAAGAAGACTCTGGAGAATCCCACCATGTATCCTTCTGGTTTGATAGAACCAAGGTGGATGTTTGTCTTTTGTAGCTTGACACGCAACTCTAGGGACCCTAAGTTGTGGATGGTTAACTGTTCGGCAAGTAGATCGAAGGATGGGGTCACTAATAGATCCAGCAGGCCTTAATCAGCATAAATATTACAAAGAAAAGGAGCAAGCAGCCAACAACAACATGTAGGACTTCAGCAAGCAGTGCACTATGTTTTTACCAACAATATTCTACTGCTAAACAAGCAAATGAGTGTCCCAGGATGGGCCACTAGTGAGTCTTAGGGGCCTGTTGGGACGTGTACTTCAAGGGTCTCTAGTTTTGGTAACTCCACGGGTTTTGTGGAAGTTTGTAAGTAGAATTACGACTCAAAATAGTCTTAGGGGTATTGGGGTTAAGTCAAATCTCCCTTTTTGTAATAAACTCATGGTTTAAGCCTAGGGTTTAGGGTTCGGGGTGCCCATGGTTTAAGTCCATGGTTTTGTAATAGTGCGCTATATAAATAAGCACTCTTGTAAAGAAGTAGGGTTAGGCTTTTGATGTAAAAGAAATTGATGTGAAGCTAAGGCTATCTTTGGTAAGAGAAGGTCAAGTCCCAGCTGTGTGCGTGGACGACCTCTGCAGCTGTGTGCATAGAGGGTTTGTAAGTGATTAAGAAGATCTGCAGCTGTGTGCGCAGAGGCCTGCAGCTTGTTGCAGCTGCAACAATTTCCCAAAATTCCAAAAATTTTTAGGACCCTCCTTTCGCTTGGATTAACTTGATTTTCTTTTTTTTTGATTTGGTCTAAGAGCTTTTAGAAAGAGTTTCTTATGTTTGAATTGGTTTACCACCTGTTTAAATCTCCCTCTAACGCTAGAAAAATTTCCTTTTTATCGATCCTTATCGTTACCTTTGAGTACCTTTGAAGCATACCCAAATCAGAAGTTGTTTGGTTAAGACCTCGCCGTTTCGGATGGATCTTTGGTTTCGCTTTTGATTTTCTTTCCGATCCGTCGACTGCCCTTTGGTTCTGCATCGGGGCAGTTGTAGCTTCCTTTTTCCGCCGTTACGGATGGGTTTTCACTTTTGTTCCGATTTTATGCGTTTCGGTTGTATCTTGGCTTTGTAGCGGATCCTTTTACCATCTCTTTCTCCGCCGTTGCGGAAGGGATAACCTTTCGGGAAAAAAGTCATGTGCGGATGACTTAGAGCTTTGACCGTCCACCGTTGCGGAAAGAAGTTCACTTCCGGCTTCCGATCCAAATTGCCTCTGACGTCCAACCCTCTATTTTCCCATTTTCGATTTTGAACTTACTTTTTGCAGCCTTTATCTTTGATATCCGCCGCTGTGGATGGATCTACGGTTTGATCTTCCGCCATTGCGGAGGGGTTTTCACTTTTGCTGTCCAATTAGTGTGGCTCCGACGCCCGATCTTTTGTTTCCCGCCATGCATATCGCCATTGCGGATGGTTTTATTGTTTGGTGCAGAGGTGCAGAGGTGCAGAGATCTTCTTAATCCATGCATATCAACCTCTGCACCTTGCATTTGACATACATGCATTTGCTTCACTGATTGCTATCATGGGAGAAATGGCACATTGCATAGTGATGTAGATTTACTGCTAGCTCGAATAGGGTTGATAAAATTGTTTAAGTATCAGGAAGCAGTAGTAGATTGCTCATTTTATTGCACATGACTGAGTTTGCTTCATGCTAGATATAGATAAGGTCATTGAATACTGCACATTGGTTTTAATAGTTCTGATAGTCAGGGCATTTTCAGGCTGTACATGCATGCATTTGTTGCACTGATCCCTATCATATTAAACATAGAAAAATGGCACATTGCACAGTAATGTATACGAGTTTGATTACTCAGCCCAAAAGGCTTAATATTACAATTTTATGGCAGGATAACCTCACCATGTCAAAAATACAAAAGAAGAAGGCCCCTGTGGTTGAAGAAGAACCAGAAGTAGAAGTGGTAACTAAGATAGAATATATATATGAAGATACAAAGTGCATTTTCGGCATTGAACCTGAATACCAATGGGGGGATGTCTATAGACTGCTCACAAGAAGAGAGGTCCCCGATATAGGATTGGAACAGGAGTCTATTTATGCTAATATTGAAAGATCTGCACTGATGAAAGTAGCCACTAGACCAGAGCTCTTCCCCTGTTCCGAAGTTATAGGATGGATTCTGCCACGGGCCGATGTCACCATGATGAATCTTGAAGATGTGAACAAGCAGGGCTATGCTGCTTATAGCCCTAGATATGTAGCTCTGGCCTACCACCTGCTAGAAGCCCAAGTATTTATGTTTGATGATTGGCTAAAGAACATTAAGATGGACCTGGTGGAGACTCTGAAAAAGATGCTGTTGCAAGGAAAGCATTACAGGTACAGACCATCGAGGGACTATGATATAGCGAGTCTAAGGGTTCCATACAGATTTATAGCTCTAATGCTCAATAGAATATTTGGAAGAGCTCATGGCAGGCTTTTCAAGCTAGAATGGATCCCAATTATTTTCCATGTTGCAACCCAGGGGACAATTTTCAATTGGGCCAGCCTGGTCTCAAACAGCCTTTCGGCTGGTTTGGCCTCCTCCATGGGAGGAGAGGCCCAGAAAAATTCCGAATTTTATATGAGCTCAATACTGATAGACTGCATATTGTGCAACCAGCCATTCCCTGGTCTCAAGTGCATCTGGGACAGGGAAAGAATGCCTATCTATGCTGCCTACAAACCTTTGTGGGCACATCAATATCATAGCCACTACAGAGAAGTCTGTGAGCACTTCCTTATGCCTCTATACATGCTCATTTTCTTGAAGGAGTGTGACTGTATGTTGGAAGGGGCCATGCAAGTGATAGAAGAATACGCAGACTACTACTTGAATGACAATGGCATGTACTTTAGGATGTTTGGAGGCTCGAGAGCTCCCTCCCTGCTGGCCAAATAAGCAACTGACTACATTATCCACAAGGAGGTAGTCAGACAAGTGTTCATATATGGAATACGCAGTTTCCTATTCGAACACAAGAAGAATACATACCCTCCTCTGCCTTTCAAGCTAGGAAGCTACAGATTCACTAAGGTGAAATAGGCCGATGAATTCATAGAGGAGCTGGAGAAGTTCCATTTTGGCAGGATGCCATTTCACAGAAACGACTCCCAAAGTAAAGTGGCTGAGCACTGCAAGGAGAACAAATTACACTTTGAGTATACCCACCATTTTGATAGGGAAGAGTCTATCTTCCAAAATTCCCCAAACATGACAGCCCTAAGGAGAAGGTTCAAACCAAAGATCACAACTAAAGGTGGAAAAGGGGCGGAGCAAGCTAAAATTGAAGAGGAGGCCAAGAGGAGACAAGAGGAGGCCCAGAGGTTAGCGTAGGAATCTATAGGGTGGCTACACAGTGAGGAGGAAGAAAAAAGAAAAGCTGCTCAAGAAGCAGCTGAGAAAGCCCAGCAAGCAGCTAAAGAAGTAGAGGAAGCAGCTAAAGAAGCAAAGAGAAAGCTTGATGAGGAACTGAAAAAATAGAAATTAGAAAGGCCGAAGCTGACAGAGACAGAACAGTGAGCTGCTGGAGGGCAGGCCCAAGATACTGGAAACCCAAAAGTTTAGGGCCCACAAGTGCCTGCTTCCAGTACACTTGTGGTCCCCACACTCAAGCTAGTCCCCTTTGTCCAGAAAAAGGGAGAAGAAATCCCTGACTTCAACACTATGTTTTATGATAGAGAAACAAAAAGGATAATCAAGAGGATAGAGAATAAAGTTGAAGCAGGAGATCTACCAGGAAAAATGATAACGGATACGGCTGTTATGTTAGGAACAAACCAAGATCCAAGGTTCACTCCGAGAGCTGGGGCTGCACTAATCAATGCCTCAGAATATAACATAGACAAGGTGATGACTGACCTAGAGTCATCTAAGAAATCCTCTGCTCAGTTGAAAGATACCCTAAGGAAAGAGAGAGAGAGGAAGGAAACAGGTTGAAGCGAAAATATGAACACTTGCAGAGGGAGATGAAAACTGCTGAGGCTGAATTACAAGCCCTCCATGAAGAGAGGCACGCTAGGGACACTACCCAAGAATGCCTTGAATAAGTACAGAAAGAATATCAAGGGCTGAAGAAGGAAAAGGAGCAACTACTGCAAAAGGTAGAGGAACTAGAAGAGCAGCAAAACATCCTCTTGGAGGCTAATGATTTGCACACACAAGAGCAGAACAAGAAGCATCAAGAGCAGATCACCTCTCTGACCACTTCCCTGGAAGAAGCAAGGGAACATCAGGTCAACCTCCAGCTATTCAAAGAGAATGTCTTGGCCCACAGAGCTAAGATGATATAGTTACAGACTGCTCTGGAGGAGGAAAGTTGCAAAGTCCTTCAGATCGATAGCCGGTTAGAGGAAATCATGGAAACCTCCTCGTACTTCATGGACAGGGCCCAGGATGTTCTTGAGGTCTTAAATTCCAGAATGGCGAGGCTGGAAAGCAATGCACAGACTCCAGCAGAACTACCATCAAAATACCATCAAGCCCTCTAGAGAGATCATGACCTAGTAGAGTTCGCTGTCAACACTGCTGAAGACTTCAAGAAGACCGTCAAAAGGACGTAGGGAGCATGCTCAGAATACTTCAGAAGGCTCCCTAATACATACAACCGGTGTCAGACAGAAGCTGAACATAGGCTTGATGAGTTCCCAGACCATAAAACCTTTATAGAAATATTGCAGAAAAGATATCAGGATGCAGAGGCCAGAACGCAACAGCTTAAGGCCATTGATGACCAAATTCTGAGGAATGAAATAGGCCACTCAGTCGTTAGTGTGCAGTTTTTGGAAGATCAGCTTCGGTTGAGCCCCGCCAGGATCGAGGCCATAAGGAACCAAGCTGCAAAATTTGAAATCAATATTCAGTTCTTGGAGCCTTGCACATTTGAAGGAATTGCTGTTGAAGCTTCAGCGTGGATTTTTTTTTTAGATACCCAAGCGGGACCCTCCTCATAAAGGACCGGTCAATTTTGTAATAATGTAACAATTTTGTAAAACTATTTAGGAAAAGAAAACGTTGGGAAATGCAAGGTTGGGAAGCCCAAAGGTTACTTTGGGCAGCCCAACCGTGTCACCCTTTTGTATAAAGATAGACAACTTAGAAGGGGAAGGGACTTTTTTTTGGGCTCTTTTTCCCAGTTAGACTGGAAAGCTCTATTGTAAGAAGAACTATTTCTCTTTGCAATAAAGAAAGATGGTTTTCCTTGGAGAAGGATTGGTGGTATTTCCAAATGTTATGCTGTGGACTACTGAAAGATGAACTATTTTGTTTTCCAGTTTGTTCATTAATCGTGAGATCATTCTAACTCTATGACCTATGTCTTTGTTGAATGATTTCTGATTTATTTTGTGGAATGATCACTATGAGTAATGTATGCTGCTTATATAACAGTTAGCTATCTGATTGTTAGAATATCTTCCCTCATTCATGTGTTGTAAGTATGAATATCAGCTACCTTTAATTTCTATTTATAATGCATGAATAATACACATTACTCAGAATTAAATTACTTTTGGCTCCCCGGGGATAGGTAGATAGGTAAATAATTAGTTCATTTCATTGCTGCATAGGTGATTCTGATTCTAGTGAGCCTAAGACGAGAGGTAAGAACCTGTGCATCACATTGTGACTGCTCCCTGCATCCTTCACCACCCTGCATGGTTAGTTAGGCATACGCATATCATCCTTAAGTCAAAATACGAAATTCCGGTGGACCGGGCCGCAACCGGTAAAACCTTATTTTGTTGTTTGACCTACGGTAGCCGAACCACAAAACTGGATGAATTCCCTACACCAAACAGTCAACGGTTTATTTGGGAACGTTGACTGGGGAGAATCCCTTTCTGTTATTGCCTACGAATTCCTAGGCCTCAATAGTTTTGGCACTAGAAGGAGGGCTGCCAGTGCATGGCTGGCCGTGGAAACTTAATTTCCCGAGACTACCCTACCAGCAGATGTTTTGGAAACTTTCAACCTAACCCAAGTATTTATAGGCTTCGGTGCTATCTTTGAAGGACTATTTTTACCCGGTATCTTGGTTGTTTACCTTTCTCATGGCTGGTAATCAACCCAACCCTCTGCCAGCATGTAAAGCTAGGTCACCTTTGAATCTTACACCTCCTTTGCATAACCTACCTCAGGCCTTTGACAAGCTCTTGCCTAAGTTTGACCCCAAGGAAAAGACTGTTGTAGATGACCACCTGCAAAGCTTCTATCTAGCATTAGAAGGGCTAAGGGCTGGGGAGTATGAAGAGGTGGTCTGTAGGCTGTTCCCACACACCCTGAAAGGAGCAGCAACATCTTGGTATTTCAGCTTACCTGCAAACTCCATTCCTAATTGGGACATATTTGAAAGGGTCTTCCGTAGTAAATACACAGCCCAAAATACTCATGCCTCATTGATGAAACGTCTTGGCCTGTTAAGAAAAGAGAAGAATGAGAAGGTACATAGTTTCATGCAAAGGTTTTCAATGTATTTACAGAACTTCTCGGTAGCAGATAAACCCTCAGACAAAGTTTTAATTGATTATTATACCTTAGCCCTGGGACCTGAGCTGGCCATGTTTTCCAAGATGAAAGTCAAGCCTACATTGGTAGAGACTTATGAAGAGGCCGAAAGGGTAGAGGCTGAAAGGGAGAGTGTAGAAGATTATCCTGATCGACCTAGAGAGAAAACTACAAACAAAAGAACCTTACTGCTGTCTAAACCTAAGGAGGATCAAGCACATGATTATCAGGGGATGATGAAAATGCTTTAGAAACTGTCCAACCGAATAATAGATCTAGAAAAGGAAAGGGACATTCAGAAAACTTATAAGCCCTACTATCCAAAAGAGGGGGGTAACAACCAATGGCAAGTTCCTCCACCAAATTTGGCCTCAATAAACATAACAGAAGTGGGGGGGGGGGATAATTTCTGTACTTTTCACCAACAACCTCATTCTGAGAAGAAGTGTCCTCAATGGTTACATTCAATGACATTGGTGATGAATAAGTTGTTGGACCCTCAATTGACTAAGGACAGTGGCAAGGAGGGAAAGAAGAAACAGATCATAAGAAAACAAGATGATGATACTATGTTCTCATGGAATGGTAGTTCGTTGTTTGACACTAAAGAGAATACCCCTCAATCTGAATGCACATCTACAACAACAAAAGGCATGGGTTTAACAATTGAAGACAATGCAATAATACCAAAGATTAACAATTTGCAGGAAAAGGCCAAGAGACAGGTAAAAGTGAATGGTGACGACAAAACACTTGAAGTCACTACTGTCAACCCAGAGACCAAACCAATCAGTGAGCCTGTCAAACCTGTTAAAGACCAGGTAGTTGTTAATGAGGAAAGCACCAAATAAATCAAAGAACGTGATGAGGACATACCTACTCAGAACCAACCAGGTGAAGAAGTTATAGAACCTGGTTGGGTAGATAAGAATGACACCCCACCTTTCCTGTTAACCCTAGAAATGCTAAATTATAATGTGCATAACTGCTTAGTAGACTTTGGAGCTGCAGTAAATGTGATGCCCCTTGAGATTTGCAAAAATATTAATGGACAACCAGAGTCCACACATTATGAAGTATCACAATTAGATAGCACATGTGTCAACGTAGTAGGAGAGATGAAGAATGTCCTCATTCATTTTTCTGTGAACAACAAGATATGCCAATTTATTGACATTAAGGTGGATGACATACTGAGTGGATATGGGATCATCCTCAACCGATATTGGTCTGCCAGGTTGAAAGGTTATTTTGCTTCAGATTGGTCTCATTTATTGTTGCCTCTCAAGGGTACCCCAAATCAGATTAAAATTCTCAGAGAGCCTTACATGAAGCATATTGTCACTAGGTTAGGAGAAGGCAATGAGTCTGCTGATTCTGTCCTGGGAAACTATCTGACTGAGCTTAAGCTAAGACATCATACCTCAAGAAAATCCAGTTCTATGATGAACATTCAGCTTGAGCTCCTTCAATTCCCTCAGGATGAAAAGAATGAATGTAGGATAGTAGACATGCTTTCAATGGCAAAAATGGCACACTTAGACCATGGTTAAACGTCTCATGTCTGCCATCCAGCACCCCCCCCCCTTTACTCGTTTGATTGAATATTCTTAAGGGCGGGCACCTATTTCTTTTTGTTACTGTGTACATAAATAAATTGAGATCGTTTTCTTTAATGATTGGAGTTTTTTCTTTGTTTATTGATTTGAAGTTGTTTTCTTTTGAGTTACTGCTTGGATGTTGTTTTTCTTTTAAGATTAATGCTTGGTTGCTTTTGCTTTTGATTTTGAATAAAGAGGCAAACTTTTGGTTGCAATGGAAACATCAGAGTTCTTTATTAGCTAAAATATTCAGCAGAAGACTGTGCTCTAAAACTAGAATGTCTTCTGGTAACAGTATCCATGACTGGCCATGCATTCATTGAAGTCTTACTTAACCCCTGTAAATAACTCATAAGTAAAAGAGGTATGGAATACTATTTTGAGGCTCCATTCATTTCATATCTTAAATGTCCAAGGGGGTGACAGCAGAGGACCCATGGAAAGGAAGCAAGGTAAACAGTATATCATATATAAATGATCCCATGCCATAATTTCAGAAAAAGCTAAAAGCTATTAAGAGTCAAAACTCCTGAAAGAAACAAGACATATCAAAGCAAAGCTTAAAAAAGCATGAATCTCAAAATTTCCGAAGTTCCTCTCCGTCCGTGAGATGAAGAGCAAATTATTCTCTCACACAAAAGGGCACTATGGGATAGAGGAGCCTGAATAAAATTTAGAAAGAAAGGCAAAGGGAGGACTCGAACGAACTAAAGTTCAAATGGCACAAAAGTGCAAATTGGCATGGGAATGAGGAACAAAAGGATAATGCTATGTACTATCTGTTACAATCCTGTGGTGTCCAGGCCTGAAGCTACCTAAGGCAGGTAAAATACACCTCATTTATTAGGCCTCAAAAGAGTTATTCAGACTTGAAACACTTATGATCTTACCATCTCCCGAAAGAATGGACTTCTTTAAATAATTTAAATGCATTGGTTGGCCAATTTAGGGATACAAGCATCTAGAAGATTTCATTTTTTATTCAAACAATATTGCACTGGGAAGGAGTTAATTCAGAGATCTGGGGTTCACCAGGTAGTCACCAATTGTTGCAGCTGCAACAATTTCCCAAAATTCCAAAAAAATTTAGGACCCTCCTTTCGCTTGGATTAACTTGATTTTATTTATTTTTTATTTGGTCTGAGATCTTTCAGAAAGAGTTTCTTATGTTTGAATTGGTTTACCACTTGTTTAAATCTCCCTCTAACGCTGGAAAATTTTTCTTTTTATCGAGCCTTATCGTTACCTTTGAGTACCTTTGAAGCATACCCAAATCGGAAGTTGTTTGGTTAAGACCCCGCCGTTTTGGATGGATCTTTGTTTTCGCTTTTGATTTTCTTTCTGATCCATCGGCTGCCCTTTGGTTCCGCGTCGGGGCAGTTGTAGCTTCCTTTTTCCGCCATTACGGATGGGTTTTCACTTTCGTTTCAATTTTATGCATTTCGGTTGTATCTTGGCTTTGTAGCGGAGCCTTTTACCATCTCTTTCTCCGCCGTTGCGGAAGGGATAGCCTTTCAGGAAAAAAGTCATGTGCGGATGACTTAGATCTTTGACCGTCCGCCGTTGCGGAAAGAATTTCACTTTCAGCTTTCGATCCAAATTGCCTTCGATGTTCGACCCTCTTTTTTCCCGTTTCCGATTTTGAACTTACTTTTCGCAGCCTTTATCTTTGATATCCGCCGCTGCGGATGGATCTACAGTTTGATCTTCCACCGTTGCGGAGGGGTTTTCACTTTCGTTGTCCGATTAGTGTGGCTCCGACGCCCGATATTTTGTTTCCCGCCATGCATATCGCCGTTGCAGATGGTTTTATTGTTTGGCCTTCCGCCATGGCGGAAGGAGCTGGGCTTTGGCTTCCGATCCTAAAAGCCCTCCGACGTCCGATATGATTTCCCGTCACACGTGCCCTATGGATATATATATATGAGCGGTCCGTGGGTTATTTTTTTATCACTTCTTGTTCGAGCTATCATGATCATTCTGCGCTGTCGACCCCTCGAGCTTGCAAGGACCACTGTGCCGGTACATGCGTCCAGGTGGAAGTTGTGGGAACCCTACCGCATTCGCCCTTTCATACACGCCGTATCACCAGGTAGGTTTCGTTGCCTTCCTCTTTCCGTTTGAACGGTTGGGGGGTTTTTGTTTTCCACGGTGGTATGTGTTCCCAACTGTTTTCCCTATTCCATTAGATCTCACGCATTTATAATAGAGGGAGGGGGGTATTGTAACTGTTAGCACGAGCGTTTCAACCCACAGAATAATTATTTTTGTCCCGCGGCTATTAGTGTGCAACCGTGCGCATAGTTAATGGAGGTGGTGTAGGCGGCCGTTACGCCGCCTGCACCTAGCTTCCCTGTATGTGATGATGAGGCACAGATGGAGGTTTGGTGGTGGTTTTTTTTGTGGCATTTGGTGGTTCCTCATTTTGGTCGAGTTTCATATAACCCGTGGTATCGAACCCCATCCTTTGTTGCTTGTGCAGTTCTGCGCAGCCCATTTTGTGTTCAGTCGTCTGAAACCCTAGCTGGTTAAAAGGGATATGCCACTGTTGTAGTTCGTTAACTGGAATTAATGTGGGTAGTGGTTTTGATAGAAGTGCCATTTGCAGCAAAATGACAATAATACCCGTAGAGAGCAAAATTTGTAGTCGGGTTGATGTAAATATTTTTTCGCGAACAGCATGAGTCCTCGTTGATTTTATTCCCGATAAGCTATATTGTTAAAATGTTTGGTATTGGAAAACATAGGCGACTAGCATGATCTTAATGCATATTCCAACCATCTCTTTTTTGTTTGCTATACAATAGACCAAATTGCTGAATCATTGCACCTCGCATTTGACATACATGCATTTGCTTCATTGATTGATATCATGGGAGAAATGGCACATTGCATAGTGATGTAGATTTACTGCTAGCTCGAATAGGGTTGATAAAATTGTTTAAGTATCAGGAAACAATAGTAGATTGCTCATTTTATTGCACAGGACTGAGTTTCCTTCATGCTAGATATAGATAAGGTCATTGAATACTGCACATTGGTTTTAGTAGTTCTGATAGTCAGGGCATTTTCAGGTTGTACATGCATGCATTTGTTGCACTGATCACTATCATATTAAACATAGGAAAATGGCAGATTGCACAGTAATGTATACAAGTTTGATTACTCAGCCCAAAAGGCTTAATATTACAATTTTATGGCAGGATAACCTCACCATGTCAAAAATACAAAAGAAGAAGGCCCCTGTGGTTGAAGAAGAACCAGAAGTAGAAGTGGTAACTAAGAGAAAATCTATATATGAAGATACAAAGTGCATTTCCGGCATTGAACCTAAATACCAATGGGGGGATGTCTATAGACTGATCACAAGAAGAGAGGTTCCCGATATAGGATTGGAAGAGGAGTCTATTTATGCTAATATTGAAAGATCTGCACTGATGAAAGTAGCCACTAGACCAGAGCTCTTCCCCTGTTCCGAAGTTATAGGATGGATTCTGCCACAGGCTGATGTCACCATGATGATTCTTGAAGATGTGAACAAGCAGGGCTATGCTGCTTATAGCCCTGGATATGTAGCTCTGGCCTACCACCTGCCAGAAGCCCAAGTCTTTCTGTCTGATGATTGGCTAAAAAACATTAAGATGGACCTGGTGGAGACTCTGAAAAAGATGCTGTTGCAAGGAAAGCATTACAGGTATAGACCATCGGGGGACTATGATACAATGAGTCTAAGGGTTCCATACAGATTTATAGCTCCAATGCTCAACAGAATATTTGGAAGAGCTCATGGCAGGCTCTTCAAGCTAGAATGGATCCCAATTATTTTCCATGTTGCAACCCAGGGGACAATTTTCAACTGGGCCAGCCTGGTCTCAAATAGCCTTTCGGCTGGTTTGGCCTCCGCCATGGGAGGAGAGGCCCAGAAAAAGTCCAAATTTTATATGAGTTCAATACTGATAGACTGCATATTGTTCGACTAGCCATTCCCTGGTCTTAGGTGCATCTGGGACAGGGAAAGAATGCCTATCTATGCTGCCTACTGTTGGGGCTCCGACCCTAAAGGTCCTTAGTTTTGGTAACTCCGTGGTTTTTGAGGAGGTGTAAGTGGAGTTACAACCTAAAATAGTCTTAGGGGTGTCATGGGTGGGTTGAACCCCCTTTTTTGTAATTAACTCTTGGGTTAAATCCAGGGTTAGGGTTTTGGGCGCCCATGGTGTAAATCCTTGGTTTTGTAACAGTGCGCTATATAAATAGGCACTTATGTAAAGAAGTAAGGTTAGGTCTTGAATGATTATCTTATGAAGCTATTGTAATGTGAAGTGAAGAGATTGTATAAGGGTTTTTGTAAGAAGATCAAGTCCTAGTTGTGTGCGGGACGACCTCTGCAGCTGTGTGCGCAGAGGCCTGCTGCTGTGTGCGTGGATTTGAGGACTGAAGGGATCTGCAACTGAGTGCGCAGATCAGAACTGTCGTTTTAGTTGTAAAGAGTTAAATAAAGCGCAGTTCTGTGGACGTAACCCCTACACTGGGGGTGAACAATGTGACATCTGGTGTTGTGGTTCATTTGCGTGATTTGTTATTATATTTTATGCATTGTTAAGTAAATAATCGATAAAGTAAGATTGCTGTTAATAACTAGCTTCGCTGTGAATTCCCAGATAAGGGTTGTGCAAGTAACTGTTTATTTATCTAATCACGAAGCTGAATAATTGATAATACAAGCATTTGTGTTAAGTAAATATTAATAGTTAAAGACTAAAGTTACAGTAAGATTCTCTCTTCTGCTTGCAGAAACCTGATTCTGCGTCATCCCATAGCTGTTTTGGGTGAGACTGTAGCCTGTTCATAGGCTGCTGCCGAAAGGGCCAACACTGTGGGTCTTTTGTTGGTGCGAAGTTAAAGGTGAAACCTGGGTCTGCCCATTTATCCCAACAAATTGGTTCCGTTTCCGGTTGAACTCAGTATCTGTTGAAGAGAGATCTACATCGTACCTCAAGGGCTATGTTTTGGTGACCCTCTGTAAAATAAATTGGTGATTGGGTCGAAGCAACCTATGTGAAGTTTGCAGAACAAGAAAATAAAGATCCCTGTCGTAGCACGGAACAATTTTTGCAAAGGTACGTTTTCTCTGATGTTCATGAAATTTTCTTTGGTTCTATACACATAGAGTTGCACCAGTGGTTATCTAGGTTAACAGAAAGGAGGAAAAACTTCCAAGAAAACCAGTTTCCTCCTTGGACCCCCGCAAGAATCGCTATCTTGAAAAGAGTGAACAACGCGATCTCGCGAGCCGTGGATTTTTGGACTGCGCGAACTCTTGAAGCATTTGTGACAGAGTTCACCGTTGACACAAGTACCTCCTTTAGCGAAGCTGAACGACAATTTTTCAAAGGACCAAGGGGTAAGTACTTGAACCTATTTAGTTTGAATATTAAAATACTATTGGCTGAAAAAGGAATCTTGCTTATCGAATCAGATTGTTAGATCTAGTATTGCTAACCTATGATTGGAAGTGACTGGGACTGCGACGAGAAAAGTGGTTTGCTGCAAAGTGACAAAAGATATAAGAGAGATCTCGACTCCTACACTGAGTATACCCCTTTAAGCTCTGAAGCCTCTGAGTCCGCCGAGGTCCCCTCTGTTAGAAACCCTCTGATAACCCCGCAGCAAAGACCTATTATCCCCGAGAACCTGTCGTAGTCTCAAAGTAACCCTAGCCCGAGCATCCCTGTCACAGGCCAGTCCTCCCTAGCTAGTTCAAACCCCTCCTTGTCCCCTAGATCCCAGATTGCCCATGTTCATGATGACATCAAACTACCGATTTTTAAAGGAACTGGGTCAGAATATCCAGAACAGTTCTGGTTTCTATGCGAAGCTATGTGGACCGCGAAGAATATTACGGACATAGATGTTCGACGAGCACAGCTGATCACTTCTTTTAGAGACCAAGCCCTAACTTGGTTTATGAAGTTTTCCAACATGCATAATCCTGTCTCGGCTGACATCAAAGCAGCACTGATCCGAGAATTTAAGAAACCTAAATCAGAGTCGCAGTGCATCACTGAGTTAAAAGAGATTCAGCAGCGGCGAGGCGAATCTGTGTGGGACTTTGATCAGAGATTCAAAGTTCTACTTGACCAAGTTAGCTTCACGATTGGACCAGCACAAAATAAGGAGTGGTTTATTGCCGCATTATTGCCTCACATCAGAGCTCCACTCATGCAACAGAAGGTTGCCGATCAGCAAGAGGCCTTAGAGATTACCATAAAGCTTGAAACTGCACCTGTCGAAGATAACTCTGGCATAGCTCAAATTCAAGCGTAGCTCGCGGAGATGGCTTTAGAGCTTCGCGACATGAAAAAAGGGAATTCCACCTATGAAGAGGTATGGTGTATACGTTGTCGAACAAAAGGCCATGACAAGGATTAGTGCCCAGCACTGAGAAACTATTTGACTACTGGCGCACCAAACCCACTGAATCCTAGTGTTCTATACTGTGAGATCTGTCGAACTACTGGCCAGCATCGACCGAAAGACTGCTATCTGTTACAGAGGTATGTTCAAGTCCCAAAGAACCCTTACTATAAATTCTGTAAGTCCATTGGCCACAATGAAGATGAATGTAGCAGTTTCGACCTTATGAGGGAGCATACCTACGACACTTATAGGATCTACCCGGATGCACAAGGAAATGATGGATATGGTTACCGAGGTGGTATGCCTAGCGGAGGTCAAGGTCAAGTTATTTGCTATAATTGCAATCAGGCAGGACATCTAGCTCGAGACTGTCAAAACCCAACCACAACATGCCGATACTGCAGAGTAGTTGATCATGTCATCGAGCAGTGTCCACAATTACGAGCTAAAATCCAAGAAAGAAACAACAAACCTAGTCCGAGTGTCCATTTGATTGATGTCGAGCCACGACTGATCCCAGCTGTTAATGTTGTTACAAGAAGTGGAGCTACGACAGACGCGCAGTGTCAGGAAAAGCAGCCTGACGAAGCTTGGGTCCGCAAGGCCATAGAGAAGACTCCAGCATTTGATGTTCGATGAGAAAAAGAAACTTTTGTGGAGGCCAGACAAGACTTTGTTGATTCAGATTTACCAGCACCAAACAAGCAGCAACATCAGCTGCCATCCCAGGAAGACTCACAAGGCCAAGTAAGTACTCTGTCATCGTTTTTACAGAGTTGCATCAAATTGTTAAGAAATCAGAATGCCTTAAATGAACTACAAAAAGTTATCCAGTCTTGTGAACCTCATCAAAGTCCTGATAGTGAAAGAGCTGTTAGTAGAGTTAGAAGAACTGGAAGAGAGATGAGACTACATGCTCAGGTAGGAGAGTATGACATGAAGGATATTATTTTAGATCTGGGTTCTGAAGTCAATATTTTAACTAAGAAAACATGGGAACAAATGGGAAAACCTACCCTTGATTGGTCTCCTATACAGTTGAGACTAGCCAATCAGCAGAGGATTGTACCCTTAGGAAGATTTCCTCAGGTACCAGTGGATATAGATGGAGTCAGTACTGTAGCAGATTTTGAAGTTATCGAGATCATTGATGACAGTAACCCCTATCTAGCTTTGCTAGTAATTGAGTGGGCAATAGATAGTGATGCAATTATCAATCTTAAAAAGAGACAAATGACTTTTGAAGGGAAGGGATTGAGAGCTATACTACCATTGGATCCTTCTCAAGGAGAAAGATATACGGAGCCAGTCAGAGAGGAAGATCAGGATATTCTGGACCACATCTATAATATCACAGCTAAAGAAGAATATTATGTCGAGCCTAATGCTGAAGGTGTAATGGATTGGCAATGTGATAGCTCCTGCATGTCTGACTCAGATGATGGTCTAGAGAGTTGGAAGAATTGACTATATGAGCTACATGGCCATCGATGCGCATGAATTACCAAATCTCTTAGATGCCTTAGTGTATAGGCTAGAGACTTGCCTACATATGATGGGTTGACAGACCCAGGAAAATTCATTACGCAGTTCTCAGAACAAGTTCCAGAATCACAGAGAATGCAGACTCTGGAAGCAGCATTAAGAGCTACAGCAGCGAGATGGTGGAAAGGCCACAGGAAATATATTCACAGTTGGGAAGCTTGCCATAAATTTCTACGCCTCCGATTCCTAGACCAATCTCAAGAGGTGCAAAGCAAGTTCAATGGGCAGAACAGTCCTCAGGAACATTTGAAGCAATGTTATGCAGCATGGGAACATGTACCCCGCGAGGAATGGGTGCATAAGTTTGTGCACACTTTGGAACCTATAGCAAAAAACTGGTACACGGAGGTCGAGCTTCGACATGGTACTGTAAGTTGGGATGATCTTGTTGATAGTTTTATACTTACATTTTCTATTAATGAAGTTTGTCCTGCTCTAGATGCAGCCGTTAGATTGATACATACTAAGATATTTGATGACCAAGAAATAGGGGAATACAAAATCGATTGGGCAGCACAAGAAGCTAATGCAGTTGAATGTTACAACCTCGCAATTGACGAGGATGACGATCCGCATAACATTATAATTCTAGAGTCAGAGGGAAACTGCAAAGTACGTGGACCAGTGGTCGAAACACCTGAAGTGAATCAGCCTCTAAAGACGCAGACCGTAAACATTGGGTCAGAAGAAAACCCTAAGTATGCTACAATTGGAGATTATTGGGATGATGAAATGGTAAGCAAAGCGACCCAACTTCTCCACGAGTATCAAGACCTATTTTCGATGAAGTTTTCTAAGATGAAGGGTATCCTTGGTGATATAGGAGTCATAAAGATCCCATTGAAACCTGATGTGAAGCCTTTGAAACAGCGCTCGTATAGGCTGAACCCCAAATATAAGGAAAAAGTTAGACTGGAGTTAGATAAGATGCTTGCCGCAGGAATTATTGAGCCTGTTGAAGAATCCGAATGGGTTAGTCCGATGGTAGTCCAAGAAAAGAAGACTAAGGGTGAAATCCGAATCTGTGTGGATTTAAGGAAGCTGAACGATGCGTTCCTATCTGACCCTTTCCCTACTCCTTTTACAGATGAATTTCTTGATAATGTTGGAGGGTAGGAAATATACTCTTTTACTGATGGATTTTCAGGTTACCATCAGATCAGAATTGCTCCAGAGGATCGACATAAGACAACATTTGCTACAGAAATGGGATCCTTTCAGTACACAGTTATGCCTTTTGGATTAAAGAATGCACCCGCCATGTTTTCTCGAGTCGTAATTTGTGCATTTAAATACTTCATACATAAATTCTTAGAAGTGTATTTTGATGACTGGACTATTTTTGGGTTACTAAAAGACCACATAACTAGTTTAAGACTTATGCTGGACAAGTTTAGACAGCATCAGATTTCCTTGAACTTAAAAAAGTGCATCTTCTGTGCACCCTTTGGAATCCTGTTGGGTCATATTGTTTGTAAGAAAGGATTGATGGTGGATCTGGTGAAGATAGCAATTATCGTGAACTTTGCACCTCCGAAGTCAGTCAAGCAACTGTGCACTAGACTTGGTCACACTAGGTACTACAGGAAGTTTATTAAATGTTACGCCCAGATCATGGCCCCGGTGGAGAAACAATTGAAGAAAGAAAATAAGTTTGAATGGACACCTGAGTGTCAAGAAATCTTGGACATCCTAAAAGAAAAGATGGTAACTACCCCTATCCTAGTGTTTCCTGATTGGAATAAGGAGTTTCATGTGCATGTCGATGCTTCCTTGATTGCTTTGGGCATAGTAATGGATCAGACAGGTGAAGGTAATATTGACCACCCTATTGCCTCTGCAATTCGCAAATTATCCACAGCAGAAAGAAACTATACTACGACAGAAAGGGAAGGTTTAGCTATGGTATATTCTTTGCAAAAGTTCTGACATTATGTGTTAGGTTCTCACTTTAAAATGTTCACTGACCACTCTGCTTTGAAATACTTGGTTAACAAGCCTATGTTGGGAGGAAGAATATGTCGATGGCTAATATTGTTCCAGGAATATGACTTTGAGATTATAGTTAAGCCAGGAAGACTTAACTTGGGACCTGACCATCTGTCGAGGCTCGAATCAGGGGAAGAGCCTACTAGCTTAGATGAAGGTCTTCCTGATGCTCAGTTATTCACTATCCAGATGGTCGAAGACTAATTTCAGGACATTGTTCAGTATTTGGCTACAGGGTTTGCACCCTTGGAGATGACAACACAGCAGAAGAAGCAGTTGGTGGTTCGGGCTGCTAATTTTACACTGATAGCAGGACAACTGTACAAGATGGGACCAGATGAAATCCTGCGTAGATGTGTCTTGGAGCATGAAAAACCCTTGATTTTGGTTGAGGCACATTCTGGCGCAGCAGGAGGACATTATGCAGGGAAAGCTATAGCACAAGAGATTCTGGCAGCAGGGTTATGGTGGCCTACACTTCATAAGGATGCTAGGGAGTACTGCCACAGTTGCGACATCTGTCAGAGGACAGGAAAACCATCTAGGAGGGATGAGATGCCTCTCGTTCCATAGGTAACCCTACATACCTTTGACAAGTGGGCTATTGATTTTGTCGGACCTATAAATCTCCCTGCAAAGAAATCGGGAGCAAGGTATATTATTACAGCAACTGAATACCTTACTTGTTGGGCTGAAGCTCAACCAATAAAAGATTGTAGCACTGCTACAGCTGTGAAGTTCATCTTTGACAATATCTTAACAAGGTTTGGATGTCCTAGAATTCTTATGAGTGACCAAGGGTCACACTTTTTGAATAAAACTATTGAAGCATTGACCGAAGAATTTTAGGTATATCACCAGAAGAGTACTGTGTACCATCCTCAAGCAAATGGAACTGTGGAAGCATTCAATAAGATTCTTGAGCAGGCTCTGACCAAGGTTTGTAATATTAATAAAAATGATTGGGATCTCAGAATCCCGGTAGTGTTATGGGCTTATAGAACTACTTGCAAGAAGCTAACAGGTCACACACCTTTTCGACTGGTTTATGGGCAAGAAGCAGTTATGCCAATGGATTATATTGTTCCTAGTCTTAGAATAGCTGCTTTCATAGAAATGGATGACCCAGGTATGTTGAGTAAAAGGCTAGCCCAAATAACAGAACTAGAAGAAGACAGATTCATTGCATGGTTCCAGCAGCAAGTACAGAAGGCTAGAGAAAAAGCATGGCATGACAGACATATTAAAAAGAATCAATTCCAGATAGGTGACCTTGTGCTCTTATACGACAGCAAATTCATGAAATTCCTAGGTAAGTTCAAGACACATTGGGAAGGACCATACATAGTACAGAAAGTTACTGATGGTGGCGCAGTGCAGCTAGCTAAGTTGAATGGAGAAATTTTACCCTCAATGGTAAATGGCAGTCGTCTGAAGAAGTATAGGGACAGGCCGGGACCCCCTAATCAGCAGTAGCTCTAAGAAGGACAGTCTGAACCCCATGAACAGTTGAAATATGAGTACCGCATGGGGTAGTAAGGAGCAAGGGTTAATATTGTGTCGCAGTTGTGGGTAGTTGTTATGACGAAGGTCCAAGGTGCGTCGCAGCTTAAAATGCAATGGATGGGACAAAATAAATTTGGCGGTGCCGGCACGAGCACCGCTCTCCATACCTGTAATAATGAGATTTCAGGGGAAAGCTTGGCGCCGTGTGGACAATATTTCTGGCATCTTGTCAGATTTGGTGTCATTAATGCACCATGATGACAGATTCTGTTACAAGAATCTATAAAACACTGCATCGGCCTGTGACTCCCGCATTAAGCACTTCTTTGAGTTGCTCAGTTGGAACCATGTCAAAAAATTGTGAAGTCCAGGAGTTAGTACGAGAGTTCAAAGAGAGAGGGTTGCAGAACCTTCAGAGTAATTCGCCAGTACATTCCTATCCAACTAAGGTACCAAGGAAGGCAGAATTTTGCTCTAATTCGGACGAGGGTAGGCAGAATTTCGCTCTAATGAGGAGCGACGAAAGGCATAAGGCCTCATACTAAGACTCTGGAGGATCCCACCATGTCTCTACCTGGTTTGACAGAGCCAAGGCGGCTGTTTGTCTTATGCAGCTTGACACACAATTTTTGGGACCCTTAGTTGTGGATGGTCAAGTGTTTGGCAGACATAGGAACAAGTGGGGTTGCAGATGGATCAGGAAGACCTTCTTCGGCATAAAAAGTATGAAGGACAGAAGCAAGCAGCCGACATCAGCAGGGAGGGTGTCAGTAAGTAGCACACAAGGTTTCGCCAACCACCATAATAGTAGCAGAGTGCCCCGAGACGGGCCACAAGTGAGTCTTAGGGGCCTGTTGGGGCTCCGACCCTAAAGGTCCTTAGTTTTGGTAACTCCACGGTTTTTGAGGAGGTGTAAGCAGAGTTACAACCTAAAATAGTCTTAGGGGTGTCGCGGGTCGGTCGAACCCCCTTTTTTGTAATTAACTCTTGGGTTAAATCCAGGGTTAGGGTTTTGGGTGCCCATGGTGTAAATCCATGGTTTTGTAACAGTGCGCTATATAAATAGGCACTTATGTAAAGAAGTAAGGTTAGGTATTGAATGATTATCTTATGAAGCTATTGTAATGCGAAGTGAAGAGATTGTATAAGGGTTTTTGTAAGAAGATCAAGTCCCAGCTGTGTGTGGGACGACCTCTGCAGCTGTGTGCGCAGAGGGATTTTGTGGGTAAAAAGGAAGATCTGCAGCTGTGTGCACAGAGGCCTGCTGCTGTGTGCACGAATTTGAGGACTGAAGGGATCTACAGCTGAGTGCGCAGATCAGAACTGTCTTTTTAGTTGTAAAGAGTTAAATAAAGTGCAGTTCTGTGGACGTAACCCCTACACTGGGGGTGAACCACGTGACATTTGGTGTTGTGGTTCATTTGTGTGATTTGTTATTATATTTTATGCATTGTTAACTAAATAACTGATAAAGTAAGATTTCTGTTAATAACTAGCTTCATTGTGAATTCCCAGATAAGGGTTGTGCATGTAACTGTTTATTTATCTAATCGCGAAGCTGAATAATTGATAATACAAGCATTTGTGTTAAGTAAATATTAATAGTTAAAGACTAAGGGTACAGTAAGATTCTCTCTTCTGCTTGCAGAAGACTGATTCTGCGGCACCCCATAGCTGTTTCAGGTGAGATTGTAGCCTGTTCGCAGGCTGCTGTCGAAAGGGCCAACACTGTGGGTGTTTTGTTGGTGCGAAGTTAAAGGTGAAACCCGTGTCTACCCATTTAGCCCAATACCTACAAACCTTTGTGGGCACATCAATATCATAGCCACTATAGAGAATTCTGTGAGCACTTCCTTATGCCTCTATACACGCTCATTTTCCTGAAGGAGTGTGACTGTATGTCGGAAGGGGCCATGCAAGTGATAGAAGAATACGCAGAATACTACTTGACTGACAATGGCATGTACTTCAGGATGTTTGGAGGCTCGAGAGATCCCTCCATGCTGCCCAAATATGCAACTGACTACATTATCCACAAGGAGGCAGTCAGATAAGTGTTAATAGATGGAATAGGTAGTTTCCTGTTCGAACACAAGAAGACTGCGTACCCTCCTCTACCTTTCAAGCAAGGAAGCTATAGATTCACTAAGGTGAAACAGGCCAATGAATTCATAGAGGAGCTGGAGAAGTTCCATTTTGGTAAGATGCCATTTCACAGAAACGACTCCCAAAGTAAAGTGGCCGAGCACTGCAAGGAGAACAAAGTACACTTTGAGTATACCCACCATTTGGACAGGGAAGAGTCTGTCTTCCGAAATGCCCCAAACATGACATCCCTAAGGAGAAGGTTCAAGCCAAACATCACCACTAAAGGTGGAAAATGGGTGGAGCAAGCTAAAGCTGAAGAGGAGGCCAAGAGGAGACAAGAGGAGGCCTAGAGGTTAGCGCAGGAAGCTGCACAGTGAGGAGGAAGAAAAAAGAAAAGTTGCTCAAGAAGAAGCTGAGAAAGCCCAGAAAGAAGCTAAAGAAGTAGAGGAAGCAGCTAAGAAAGTAGCTGAAGAAGCAAAGAGAAAGCTTGACGAGGAACTAAAAAAACAGGAAGCAGAAAGGCCAAAGTTGATAGAGATAGAACAGTCAACTGCTGGAGGGCAGGCCCAAGATACTGGAAACCCAGAAGTTCAGGACCCACAAGTGCCTGCTGCCAGTACACTTGTGGTCCCCACACTCAAGCTAGTCCCCTTTTTCCAAAAAAAGGGAGAAGAAATCGCTGACTTCAACACTGTGTTTTATGATAGAGCAACAAAAAGGATAATCAAGAGGACGGAGAAAAACGTTGAAGTAGGAGATCTACCAGGAAAAATGATAACGGATACGGCTGTTATGTTAGGAACAGACCAGGATACAAGGTTCACTCTGAGAGCTGGGGCTGCACTAATCAATGCCTCAGAATATAACATAGAAAAGGTGATGACTGACCTAGAGTCATCTAAGAAATCCTCTGCTTAGTTGAAAGATACCCTAAGGAAAGAGAGAGAGGAAGGAAACAGGTTGAAGCGAAAATATGAACACTTGCAAAGGGAGATGAAAACTGCTGAGGCTGAATTACAAGCCCTCCATGAAGAGAGGCAGGCTAGGGACACTACCCAAGAATTCCTTGAACAAGTACAGAAAGAATATCAAGGGCTGGAGAAGGAAAAGGAGCAGCTGCTGCAAAAGGTAGAGGAACTAGAAGAGCAACAAAAGATCCTCTTGGAGGCTAATGATTTGCACACCCAAGAGCAGAACAAGAAGCATCAAGAGTAAATCACCTCTCTGACCACTGCCCTGGAGGAAGCAAGGGAACATCAGGTCAACCTCCAGCCATTCAAAGAGCATGTCTTGGCCCAAAGAGCTAAGATGATACAGTAACAGACTGCTCTGGAGGAGGAAAGGTGCGAAGTCCTTCAGATCGATAGCCGGTTAGAGGAAATCATGGAAACCTCCTCGTACTTTGTTGATAGGGCCCAGGATGTTCTTGAGGTCTTAAATGCCAGAATGGCGAGGCTGGAAAGCAATGCAGAGACTCCAGCAGAACTACCGTCAAAAGACCATCAAGCCCTCCAGAGAGATCATGACCTAGTAGAGTTCGTTGTCAGCACTGCTGAAGACTTCAAGAAGACCGTCAAAAGGACATAGAGAGCATGCTCAGAATACTTCAGAAGGCTCCTTAATACATACAACCGGTGTCAGACAGAAGCTAAACATAGGCTTGATGAGTTCCTAGACCATAAAACCTTTATAGAAATATTGCAGAAAAGATATCAGGATGCAGAGGCCAGAACGCAATAGCTTAAGGCCATTGATGACCAAATTCTGAGGAATGAAATAGACCACTTAGCCGTTAGTGTGCAGTTTTTGGAAGATCAGCTTTGGTTGAGCCCCACCAGGATCGAGGCCATAAGGAACCAAGCTGCAAAATTTGAAATCAATATTCATTTCTTGGAGCCTTGCACATTTGAAGGCATTGCTGCTGAAGCTTCAGCATGGAAAAAGTTTTTAGATACCCAAGAGGGACCCTCCTCATAAAGGACCGGTCAATTTTGTAATAATGTAACAATTTTGTAAAAATATTTAGGAAAAGAAAATGTTGGGAAACGAAAGGTTGGGAAGCCCAAAGGTTACTTTGGGCAGCCCAACCGTGTCACCCTTTTGTATAAAGATAGATAGCTTAGAAGGGGAAGGGAATTTTTTTTGGGCTCTTTTTCCCAGTTAGACTGGAAAGCTCTATTGTAAGAAGAACTATTTCTCTTTGCAATAAAGAAAGATGGTTTGCCTTAGTGAAAGATTGGTGGTATTTCCAAATGTTATGGTGTGGACTGCTGAAAGATGAACTATTTTGTTTTCCAGTTTGTTCATTAATCGTGAGATCGTTCTAACTCTATGACCTATGTCTTTGTTGAATGATTTCTGATTTATTTTGTGGAATGATCACTATGAGTAATGTATGCTACTTATATAACAGTTAGCTATCTGATTGTTAGAATATCTTCCCTCATTCATGTGTTGTAAGTATGAATATCAGCTACCTGTAATTTCTATTTATAATGCATGAATAATACACATTACTCACAATTAAATTACTTTTGTCTCCTTGAGGATAGGTATATAGGTAGATAGGTAAATAGTTAGTTCATTTCATTGCTGCACAGGTGATTTCGATGCTGGTGAGCTTAAGACAAGAGGTAAGAACCTGCGCATCACATTGTGACTACTCCCTGCATCCTTCACCACCCTGCATGGTTAGTTAGGCATACGCATACCATCCTTAAGTCAAAATACAAAATTCCGGTGGACCGGGACGCAACCGGTAAAACCTTATTTTGTTGTTTGACCTACGGTAGCCGGACTGCAAAACCGGACGGATTCCCTACACCAAACAGTTAACAGGCTATTTGGAAACGTTGACTAGGGAGAATCCCTTTCTGTTGTTTCCTACGAATTCCCAGGCCTCAACACAACTGTGTGCGTGGCTTTAAGGACTTGAAGGGATCTGCAGCTGAGTGCGTAGATCAGAACTGTGATTTTGTAAAGAAGTTGAATAAAACACAGTTCTGTGGATGTAGCCCCTACACTGGGGGTGAACCACATTATATCTGGTGTTGTGGTTCTTTGTGCTATTTTTGTTATGTTCTTTTATGCATTGATAAAAATATATATATCTGATAAGTAAGATCGCTACTAAAACAATAGCTTCGCTATGAATTCCCAGTAAGGGTTAAGCAAGTCACAGTTTGTTCATCTAACTACGAAGTTATATATGTGAATGTTGAAACACTGTGTTATTTGATTGTAAGTTATTAAAGGCTAAAGTTATAGTAATATCCCTCTTCTACTGGCAGAAACTTGATTTTGCAGCACCCCATAGCTGTTTCGGGTGAGACTGCAACCTGCTCACAGGTTGTTGCCGAAAGGGCCAACACTGTGGGTCTTTTGTTGGTGCAAAGTAAAAGGTATAAAACCCAGGTCTTCCCTATTACCCAACATACACTGAGACAGACTTGCACAGAGGAACCATTACATGGCCAGTTATGATAGACAGCTTTGAACTCAGTTTCACTTTTGAATCTGAGTACCCAAGCATTGATCAGGCTCTAGACATTATAAAGACTAAGATATTTGATGACTGTACCCTATCAGTGTATGCTCAGCCTGATTGGGCCATCCAGTTAGAAGATGCGCTAGAGTGTTATAACTTCGTAGAAGAGCCAGGTGGTGAGGATGAGGATTCTCGCAGTATCAACATTCCAGAGTCACGAGGGACTCACGAAGTTGATGGACCAAAGCTAGAGATCCCAGCTATCATAGAGCCTATTAATATTAAAAATATTAATATTGGCACAGAGACAGAACCAAAGTTTGCCTCTATTGGAGACTATTGGGATGATGAAACGGTAGGACACATCACAGATTTGTTACATGACTATTAGGACTTATTTCCCACTAAGTTCATAGAGATGAAGGGAATAGTAGGAGATTTGGGAGTCACGATGATACCTTTGAAGGAGGATGCTAGGCCAGTTAAGTAGCACCCATACAGATTATATCCTCGTTATAAAGCAAAAGTTAAGGATGATATTGATAAGATGTTAGAAGCAGGCATCATTGAGCCCATAGAAGAGAGCGAATGGGTTAGTCCCATGGTTGTGCAGGAAAAGAAAACCAAAGGAGAAATCAGGATTTGTGTCGATTTGCGCAAACTCAACGACGCATCGCTTCATGACCCATTTACGACACCTTTTACTGATGAAGTTTTAGACAATGTGGGAGGAAAGGAGATCTACTCATTCACTAATGGCTTTTCAGGATATCACTAGATAATATTCCATCCAGAAGATTGACATAAGACCACCTTTGCGACAGAATGGGGCTCATTTCAGTATACGGTAATGCCCTTTGGTCTTAAAAATGCACCAGCTATTTTTTCTAGAGTAGTAGTCGCTGTCTTTAAGGACTACATCCATAAATTATTAGAAGTCTATTTTGATGATTGGACTATATTTGGATTAATCAAAGACCATATAGGATATTTAAGGCTCATGTTAGAGAAATGTAGGCAATATCAGATTTCTCTTAACTTGAAGAAATGTATATTCTGTGCACCATTTGGTATTTTTTTGGGTCATATTGTTTGCAGACAAGGCTTGATGGTAGATCCTGCAAAGATTGCCATCAATGTAAATATTCTAGCACCCAACTCAGTCAAGCAATTGAGGACAGTGCTCGGTCATATAGGGTATTATAGAAAATTCATCAAAGGCTATGCAAAGATCACAGCACCTATGGAAAAGCTGTTAAAGAAAGAAGTGAAATTCCTATGGAATGAGGAATGCCAACAAAGTTTAGACACTCTTAAAGAGAAGATGGTTACAACACCCATCTTAGTATTCCCATATTAGAAAAAGTCATTTCATGTACATGTGGATGCATCTGGCATTGCACTGGAGATTGTCTTAACACAGCCAGGAGGAGGGGGTATTGATCACCCTATCGCGTACTCAAGCAGTAAGCTATATACCATAGAAAAGAACTACACCACTACAGAAAGAGAATGATTAGCTATGGTGTATGCTCTATAGAAGTTCAGGCACTACCTGTTGGGTGCCCCATTCAAGATGTTCACTAACCATTCTGCTTTAAAGTACTTGGTCAATAAACCAGTGTTAGGAGAAAGGATATGCAGATGGCTACTCCTATTTTAGGAGTATGATTTTGAAATCATTGTAAAACCAGGAAGATTGAATTGCGGACCTGATCATCTGTCGCGAATAGACTCAGGAGAAGAACGAAGTAATTTAGAGGATAATTTTCCAGATGCGCAATTATTTTCTATCCAGATTGCAGATGAGTATTACGCAAATATTATTCACTTTCTCACTACAGGGTGGGCACCAATTGACTTTACTAAGTAGCAAAAGAAACAATTAGTTGTTAAAGTAGCAGATTTCACTTTGATCGTGGGACATTTATATAAGCTAGGTCCAGATGAATTCCTACACAGATGCATTATGCCACACGAGAAAGAGGCCATTATTAGAGAAGCACATTCAGGTACCGTAGGAGGTCAATTCACAGGAAAGCCGACTGCTCAGAAAATTCTAACTGCAGGATTATGGTGGCCTACTTTACATAAAGACACTATGGAGTTTTGCAGATACTGTGATATCTGCGAGAGGGTAGGAAAACCTTAGAGATGAAATGCCGCTATTGTTATACACCAGAATGGCACCTCTCCGTCCGAGTGTCAACTTTCCTTATGTTGGCACACAAAAGGACACTTATGGATTGAGGTTTGCCTAGGATACTATAGCTTGGCTTATTATGAAATACATTCTGCCTCTATCTAGCTAATTACTTTGCCACATTTGCCATGTTAGGATGTATTCGCGACTCTCTCTATTGACAACTCGTGCATCACTCGCGAGTCTCCCTTGTAGCAAGTCGTGAATCCTTGTATTCGCGGGTTGCTCTTCTATATAGTCGCGAATCATTTGCGGGTTGCTCTACTACAGACCCGCGAATGTGTCTCTTAACATTTAAATATTAAAACACGCGTTAACTGGAGATTAGTTATGTCATGTAACTGGATTTCCTTAACTGCTGTAACTTCTCTAACCTTCGAACTACCTTATTTCACCCATATAAATATAGGTAGGAAAGGCCATGAGAAGGGACTTGGAATTTATGCATTGTTATGCTGGAGGAATTGGGACTCTCTTTGCCTACACCTTTGCCCTAGAGGTCTTCCCCTTGTGTTGCAGAGCTTGGAGGCTGAGTTCTTTGGAGAAGAGAAGTAGCAGAACCAGATCAAGGTTTCGTGAGGTGCCAAACTTGAAGAGAAGGTATACTTGTACTTGTTTCCAAGATTAATAAAGATGTGATGTCCTTCTTCTTCCCAAATCATTGTTCAATGTGTGATTGAATCTCTATTTATGATCATATTATAATGTTATTCAGATCATTTGTTTATGTTTATTTGATTATCATTGTCTTATATGTGGTCATAATGGCTTGAGGAAGGTATAACTTGTTTTGCAGGTCTCTTGGAGCGAGAGGAGCAAGAAGAAGATTGAAGAGAAAGCTTGGACCAGCCTTCAGTTAGTCAGGTGCGGACCTTTCTCATCTCTGAATCTTGTTTATATATACTTGCTGAACATTGTGCATCTTTATTTCAACCCCAGTACGTTGATGGCCTCTTAAACCTTAGCCATAGGACACTTTCCTTTACAACAGAACTAGCGACTCCGCTGGGGATAGCCTTGCCTGTTTGGGGTTTTTCTCTTGATTTCTTTCAGCTTTTGCATTGTTTCAGGTCCTTCTTGCCACTTAGGAACACCTTTTCAGTCTGATTACACACTTCCCCTGCCTTCTTAGGGTAGTTTTTTGACCTTTTTGGGATTGTGCTACCTATTCGCGGGTTGCTGTTCTAGACAGTCGCGAATACAGTCTTGTATTCACGGGTTGCTGCACTGAACAGTCGTGCATCATTCGCGGGTTTCCATTATGAACAGTCGCGCATCATTCGCGGGTTGCCCTTATAGACAGTCGCGAATGCCCCTGTAAACAGTGTTTTTTCCTCTTTTTGTGATTTTTATTCTGTTTGTGGGCTATTAGGTAGGTCTTTTAGGGTCTTCTACAGGTGCATGACTCTAGGGAGTTAGTGTCATCCCTTTTGGTTGTTTCCTATCTATGTGGTAAGCCTTTTTGAGTTGTTCTTTGCTCTCCCTCCATCTCCTTTGCTTGGTATAGTTTTTGGCTCATGTTTCTGGTTCACCTCTGTTATTGATCTTTGTGTGTTTTCAGAAACTTGTTGGTGTGGGTTTCCTTCTTGTTTTGTTGATTAATCTCACCTTGCCAAAATAGTAGACTTGTCTTTTATACAAGCCTTCCTTCCAAGTAGGTCTTATACTGACTTTAGGGCATTCTAGAGTTTGTTTGGTGGTTGTTTAGCAGAGTTCTTTTTATCTTGTTCTTGTTATCTGCATGCTTTTTCTTTGTAGGTAGTTTTTATTTTGCCCTTATAAAAGAAAATTAACAAGAACTTGTTTTGTTACTTTCCCCCTACCTCTTTCTTTGGTTTGACCTTGTTGGAAAAGGTACTGAGTAGCCTTTGTTTGTAGGTTTAGATTGATACTTGGGACTTATCGACCTTTGTTTATGTCAGTCTTCATGCAGAGTTATTGGCTTGTCTACCTTTGTAAGCTTTCCTTCCAGGAGAGGTCTATACTCAACTTTAGGGAAACCTAGGGTTTGTTTTTGGGGTGCAAAGTAGTTGTCTATCTCCTTTGATTTCAGTATTTGCTTGCTTTAGTTGATAGGATATTTTTTCTTTTGCATTTTATAAAAGAAAAAGACAAAAACATGTTTGCTTTATATGCATATAGATTAGGCTGTTAGTCTACATTGCATAAGCATAGCATTGTTTTTGAAAAATATAAAAAATATAAAAAGATTTGATCTTTTTGGCTTTCAAGTTATTTGAAAATATAAAGAGAATAGCTATTTGCTTCTTTGCATCTCATTTCTCTTTGCTTAGTCATTTTGTTTTCATTTCTTGAGTCAAAACACCGCATCAGTTTCATGCCATTTACCCTCTGAGTAAGAAACAGCCCTTTAAAATGAACGTATAATTTAAAATTTACTAGTAAGTTTTTTTTTTTAGGGGCCATACACCTACTAGCTTAGGCTAGACTTGTGGGCTAGGAAGTGTAAACTTCCCACAAGTTATAAAACTCAGACATAGTGGACCTATCACTAGGTAAATCCTTGACTTTATCACTGTATCTGGGAAGCTCCTCTCAAACGTGAGTTAAGCACGAGGCCGCGTGGAGGCTTGGACAGAGGAGATAACCCTCCGAATCCTTGTCAAAGAATAACTTAGGACTTTTGCACATTTGGGGATTCTATCCTAGACAGAGTTTTGGGCTCAGCTACCCTGCCCATGCGTATGAGTCTGGCTTGTGACTGTCCCCCTAGATTGTTGGGATTTCCAAGGTAGCCTTTAGTCTCTTGACATCTAGGGTTCATACACAGGTACACCAGAAGGTTATTTCTGGTTGACCTTGGATGGGCTTGGAAGGTAACCCTTATGGAAAGTGCACGAGGGTGGTGGGTGATTCCTCCGCTTGTGCCTGAGAACCACCTCAAGGACACCAAGTAACTGTCTATCAGCTTTCTTCTGGAAAGTACATCTTATACCTGTTTGTTTGTTTGGGCTTTAGGAATTTTTAGTGAGTGCTGTGTGGTTTGTCTGTACTTAGTGGGCCTTTAGGTGTTTGCTTTGTAATTTTGGTTGACCGTAAACCTCAGACTTTGTCTCTTGTTTTGAATCTATAGCTAACACCCCTCTGAACACCAACCAAGAGATCCCCATGATGGGATCTCCTTGTCCTATTCCTCTCACAGGGAATGTTGGTGTTCCCTTGATGGCCACCTTGAATCTTCCGGGATTCACCATAGGGCTATCGGTGTGGTTTTTTTCCACTCCAACTGTCCTGAATGCTCCTGATGCTTCTCAAGTAAGCACCTTATATCAAGGGCATCAAAACATTGTCTCCCCTTCACGTGTAGTTAGTTCTCCTCCTCCTTCTACCTCATGCGGTGAAAGTACTGATACTAGTAACTAGCAGTCTAAAAGGAGTAAAAGAAGGAGGAATAGGAAGAAAGCACATAAGCAAGGGGGCACCCGTTCAACCTCTGCAAGTCAAGTTGAACCTCACCACCCAGCCTCGATTGTTCAGGCTGGGGGCACCCATCCAACCTCTGCAGGTCAGGTTGGATCTAGTCACTCAACCTCTGGTGTTCACGTTGAGTGCACCCGTTCAACCTCTGGTTTTCAAGTTGAACCATCCTATCCAACCTCTGTTGTTCATGTTGGAGCTATCCATCCAGCCTCTGGTGATCAAGCTGGTGGGATCCTTCCAACCTTTTCAGGTCATGTCGGATCCTGTCACTCAACCTCTGGTGTTCAAGCTGAGTGCATCCGTTCAACCGCTGGTTTTCAAGTTGAACCTTCCCATCCAACCTCTGTTGTTCAAGTTGGATCCATCCATCCAGCCTCTGGTGTTCACGCTGGTGGGATCCTTCCAACCTTTCTAGGTCATGTCGGATCCTATCACTCAGCCTCTGGTGTTCACGCTGAGTGGACTCGTTCAACCTCTGGTGTTCAAGTTGAACCTCCCCATCCAACCTCTGTTGTTCAAGTTGGATCCGTTCACCCAGCCTTTGTTGCTCACGCTGGGGGCACACACTCAACTGCTACAAAGCATGTTGATCCTAACCATTCAGCCTCTGCTGAGCATGTTGATGGTTCCCAGTCAACCACTGCGAGTCATGTTGACACTGTTGACAAGTCTACCCGTTCAAAACACAAGCTCAAGTTTCCTTGTAAGCTTTGTGAGGGAGACCACCTTACTTATAAATGCCCTTCTATTTCTGAGGTGCGAAGAGTTTGGATTCATGGTCATCCTGTTTTTGAACATTATGGAGTCTCTCAACAACCAGCCTCTCTTATTGAGGTTGGACCCAGTCACCTAGCCTCTGTTGTTCACGCTGGGGACAAACTCTCATCCTCTGCAGGTCATGTTGAGAGCAAACAGTCAGCCACTGCTAGTCATGCTGATACCGTTGAGAAAACTGGTCGTTCGAAGCATCATCTTAAGTTCCCTTGTGTGCTATGCAAGGGATATCATCTTACTCATCTATGCCCTGCTATCCCAGAGGTACGAAGAGTGTGGTCCAAGGCTCATGGATTTCATTCTTCTGAACACCTTATAGTTTCTCAACAACCTATTCAACCTTTGGTTGATCAAGTGGTCAAACAAATCTCAGTTTTGGTTGATCCCACTCTTCTTTCGGAGAGTGTTCCTCATGTGATTGAACCAATGTCATCTTTGGTCAATCCCACTCTCCCTTTGGAGAGTGATTTTCATGAAGCGGTTGATTCGATTCCATTATCGATCAATCCCACTCTTCCTTTGGAGAGTGAAGTGTCTACTAGTCACATTTTCTTCTCTGCTAGTTCAGAACTTACTGAACAAGGGGGCACTAAATTTGTTTCGGATCAACCCCCACCAAGCCCTCGGATTGCTTCCTTTGATTGGGATAGCCTAGTTGAGCCACGCCTTCCTTCCCATGCACCTTTCCAGATAAAGGTCAAAGTTGAACCCTATACAATTGCTCGTTGCATTGTTGATGAAGGAGCCTCAGTTAGTATTTTGTCTGCTCGTGCTTGGCGAGGTATAGGATCTCCCAGCCTTGTGTCAACTGCTAGTCAATTACTGGAATTTAATAGAAGAACTTGTATAGCTTTTGGAATTCTTGCTCAAAAACCTATTACTTTGGGTGGGAAGACCGTCTTAGTTGACTTCATGGTGATAGAAGACCCCTTGGACTTTAATATACTCCTTGGACGTGATTATGTCTATGCCATGCAAGCTGTGGTGTCAACATTCTTTCATGTGATGTACTTTAATCATGGCGAAGAAATTGTCACTATCGATCAGTTGGATTTTCTTGATCCGTCTCCTGACCCAACTAGCGACCAAGTCTTTCCTTTATTGATTCCCAGTGTTTCTGTAGACACTACCCCGCCACAGGTGAAGTATGTGGCCTCTTGTCTTTTGTGTTCAATTGCTACTGAGAAGCAGCCTCTGTTTTCATGCTTACCTTCTCGGGACTTAGTCCCAGCAGTTGATCGGGTGATTCATCCTATACATATTGTAGAGCCTTCTCTCCACTCTATCCATCCATTTGAAAGTTCAGATATGTGTCCTATCTCGGATGATTTCCTCCTTTTGGATGAAGTCTTCCTGGAGTCTTTGATACAGTCTGACCTTCTTTTTCAGTTGTGATTAAGTCTAACCCTGATTTGCTTAGTAAGCCTTCCCTTTTTCTTACGTTGGTTTTTGTTGAGTCTTTTGATTCTTCATTTGAAAAGCAAGTCAGTGATCCTAATGAGTTTGATTTTTTCTTATGAATTTCTTAGCTCCTGTGATATTGAGTTTGTTCCTATAGACCCTATCTCCCTTGTTGATTTTTGCTCTCCTTCTGAGGTTGATCTTATTGATTATAAACTCTCAAGCCTTGGTTCTATAGAATCTCCTTCGGTCGGTTTTTCCTTGACTTTACCTTTTATAGAAGATAGCAAAGTCACAAGTGTTTCTGCCAAAGTGACCCGCATCGGATTGTGTCTTCTGATGTTGTTGTTTCTTGGAGACAGGATTTGTAGTTGGATTCACAACTGTTTATGGGCCTCACCTTGTTTTTCAAGATGTAATTGCATTTTCATATGCCCTGTTCGTGCTTATGAGCCTGATTCCAGCTTCCACGCTTTTAGCTCGTTGTATAATCCCTCATCTTTGTTCTCATCGCTGCCTAGCCTTGTATCATTTTGCCTTTGCAACTTGACACCCTTTACCCCGAGGAGACCTTCCCCGAGTGTCCTTATCTTTCTCACTTCCTTGCATTATTCATAGGTTTGTTCCTTGCGCTTGGAACTAGTTTCTCCTGTCTATGACACTCGTCTCCTCGCATTTAGAGCATTCTTTCTGTTCTCCTTCGAGCTCGTTAAAAACAGTAAGGAGGCTGCGAGTTGACTTTTCCGGACTCGTTAAAATTTCACAGGAAATATTATGAGTTTCTTTAGGCCCAATTCTGACTCCTCAAAATAGACTTGACTGCCGAGTAAACTTGTCCGTTCAGGCTCGTTAAGAATATGTGAATGGGCATCCACATTGGTGGTAGGTTATCTCTTTCTCGGACCATGTGGAATAATATGAGAAAGGATCCCTCTCTTTTCTTTTTGAATTGAGAAGAGTATTCTCAGGCATAGGTTTATCTCTTTTCCGGACCTGAGGGACTAAACTTACGGAAAAGGAACCTCCGGTATGAGCTTAGTTTTCTCTTTTTCGTGCTCTGGACCAAAACATGAAAAGATTCCGAGTGTACTTTATGTCTTTGTCATGCTCGTTAAACCCTAAAGAACAAATCATCGTGTTTCCATTTCTCGTAATCAAATGGATCTTTCCGAGTGATATTGCCTTCCTTCACACTCGTAAAACTCAGGCTGTATATGCTGCTTTTGAAGAAGCGTTGGGTAGGTGGTAATTTAACCTTTTTCGGACCTTCCTGACTAAGTACGAAAAATGTGCGCCTTTTATTCTTCGGAAGTCAAGAGAGTTCTTATTTGGTTTGTTTTATACTTTTTCGGCCTCAGGAGACTAAATTGTACGAAAAAGGACCCCCCTGGAGTCTTCTTTGGAGTTTTCAGACTCTCTAAATTATGAAAACACCGTCGAGCATGTACTAGTTCGGGCTCGTAAAATCCACGAATTAGTGCCTTATCAAGCATTCTTCTTTCTTTTCTTCGAGCTTGTCAAAAAATGAAGATGGTACCGAGTTTGCTTTCTTGGACTCGTTAAACCTTTACAAGAAAGAAGGGAAGGGGAAGGTTTATTTCCATGTCTTTTTACATCATGGAAGCAAGTCTTGTTTCCTTGAAAAAAGCACCAGTTTTGAGTCTATCAACAGTTGGGCCCTAGCATTTTGACCTTATCCTGATTCAGAGTTTCTTACTCCTCCAGTTGGTCTCTTTTCCAATTCTATGGGGAATCTGTCAATGTTTCCTACATTGCAGATTTGTTTCGTTGGTCCTATTTTGTGTTAAAAGCTGCCTAAGTCACTTTTGTGTCGTGCTCACTGTTCAAGGATTAAACCTTTGTCGGCCATTCTGCAGTTTCCTTGACCTTTTGTGTCGGCCATTCCCTAGTATCAGTTCATTACATCATGTCTTCAGTGGTCCTTTTTGTGAAATTTAGTACCAATTCCAGATCCAATTAGTCTTTGACTTACCTCGTGTTGGATGATGAAGGATGCCTTATTGCCTTCCTTCCAACGGATCTCTTCCTATTGACTGCAACACATCTTGCTCTGGGGACGAGATGTAGAGTTTTATGACAGTACCTTGGGAATTGTTGTCCTCAATGGCAATTTCCCTCGCTATTGGGTAGTGGGAATACCTTAATGTCTCCTACTCGATAGATTCTTCAAGTGTTCGACTTCAAGTCCTTGTAATCACACTTGTTAGAATGTACTAGGTACCTTGGGAACCATTTTCATTAATGGTGGTTTCCCTCGTGTTTGTTAACGGTTTTCATTATTGACCGGTAATCAAACGGTTTCCTCCATGTTCGACTTCAACTCCTTTATTCGCATGGTTAGGATTCGTACCTTTTTTGGGCGGTTTGGATTGAATACCTTGGGGCCGACAGTAGCATTGTCATCTTTTGCTATTTCCCAAGTTGTGCAAGACCTTTTTATACTTTATATGACATTTTGCTGAGACATAGATCCACCTTGTATTTTTTGTGGCTATGATCAATTGTTGAGTATGGATCCACCTTGTTCATTTGTGGCCATGACTCCTTTATATTTGATATGGCGCCTTTTTGCATATTGTGCGACCATGATAGTTTCATCAGTTATACATATGTTGGATCCACCTGTATATTTATGGCGATGTTTTGTATATGGACGTGTATGTTCCAGAGATCAGTTTTCTGACATTTATCTCTCTTACAGGTACCTTCACTCGAGCCTTTCGATCTTGGATTCTCTACTCTCTCTCCATACTCAATTGTTTCCTTAATTTATTTCGGCTATCGTCTTCCCCTCTAACCTCACACATTAGGGGGCATCTGTTATACACCAGAATGGCACCTCTCCATCCGAGTGTCAACTTTCCTTATGTTGGCACACAAAAGGACACTTATGGATTGAGGTTTGCCTAGGATACTATAGCTTGGCTTATTATGAAATACATTCTGCCTCTATCCAGCTAATTACTTTGCCACATTTGCCATGTTAGGATGTATTCGCGACTCTCTCTATTGACAAATTGTGCATCACTCGCGAGTCTCCCTTGTAGCAAGTCACGAATCCTTGTATTCGCGGGTTGCTCTTCTATATAGTCGCGAATCATTCACGGGTTGCTCTACTGTAGACCCACGAATGTGTCTCTTAACATTTAAATATTAAAACACGCGTTAACTGGAGATTATTTATGTCATGTAACTGGATTTCCTTAACTGCTGTAACTTCTCTAACCTTCGAACTACCTTATTTCACCCATATAAATATAGGTAGGAAAGGCCATGAGAAGGGACTTGGAATTTATGCATTGTTATGCTGGAGGAATTGGGACTCTCTTTTCCTACACCTTTTCCCTAGAGGTCTTCCCCTTGTGTTGCATAGCTTGGAGGCTGAGTTCTTTGGAGAAGAGAAGCAGCAGAACCAGATCAAGGTTTCGTGAGGTGCCAAACTTGAAGAGAAGGTATACTTGTACTTGTTTTCAAGATTAATAAAGATGTGATGTCCTTCTTCTTCCCAAATCATTGTTCAATGTGTGATTGAATCTCTGTTTATGATCATATTATAATGTTATTCAGATCATTTGTTTATGTTTATTTGATTATCATTGTCTTATATGTGGTCATAATGGCTTGAGGAAGGTATAACTTGTTTTGCAGGTCTCTTGGAGCGAGAGGAGCAAGAAGAGGATTGAAGAGAAAGCTTGGACCAGCCTTCAGTTAGTCAGGTGTGGACCTTTCTCATCTCTGAATCTTGTTTATATATACTTGCTGAAAATTGTGCATCTTTCTTTCAACCCCAGTACGTTGATGGCCTCTTAAACCCTAGCCATGGGACACTTTCCTTTACAACAGCTATGACCACAGATTATGCTGCGCACATTTGACAAGTGGGCTATGGACTTCGTGGGTCCTATCAACCCACCAAGAAAAAGAACTGGTGCAAGATACATCATCACAGCAACAGAATACCTCACCAAGTGGGCAGAGGCCAAAGCAGTAAGGAATTGTGATGCTGCTACAACCACGCAGTTTATTTTTGAAAACATCATTAGTAGATTTGGATGTCCAACAATTTTGATGAGTGATCAAGGCACACACTTTCTGAATCGCACTATTCAGGCCTTGACGGAGGAATTTCAGATATAGCATCATAAGAGCACTCCCTACCACCCACAAGCTAATGGTACGGTGGAGGCTTTTAACAAGATTCTAGAAAATGCTCTTACTAAGATCTGTAACAGCCAAAGAGATGATTGGGACCTTAGGGTTAATGCTGTGTTATGGGCTTATAGGACTACATGCAAGAAACTTATAAGACACACACCTTTTAGCTTGGTGTATGGACAAGAGGCTGTTATGCCTATGCAATATATTCTTCCCAATTTCAGGAATTGCTCAAATTACCGAGATGGCTGATACAGATATGATGAATGAAAGACTAGCGCAGTTGCTTGCCTTAGAAGAAGACAGATTCATCACAAGATTTCATCAAAAAGTGCAGAAGGCACGAGAAAAATCTTGGCATGACAGGCACATCAAGAGCAATATTTTTCAGATAGGAGACCTAGTGCTCCTTTATGACAGCAAGTTTGTTAAGTTTCCAGGGAAGTTCAAGACGCATTGGTTGGGGCCATATCAGATTCAGCAAATTATAGAAGGAGGTGCCGTTCAACTCAGTAAACTAAATGGGGAACTTGTTCCTACTTTGATTAATGGTAGTAGGCTCAAGCTTTATAGTGATAGCCACTCCACTTCCAAACCCTAACTCATAGAACTAGGTGGTACAGATGTCTAGTGTAGTTGAAAGGTGGCATCACACCTATAACTAGTCTACACTTAAAAAAAAAAAATCAAAGTATGAGGAATCGCAGCAGCAAAGTTTATTTTGCGCAAGCCATAGAACACTTGTAGAGTTTTTGAACATTGGAGAGTCTCATGCCAGGATTTTGGTTCAGGATGATGCGGTGTGACATCGCAGCAAGGCGATGTTCCCCGTGCCACGTAGAAAATTTTTGAAAAGGGATAGGGGGCCAGTCACTTCCCCTTTTGACAAGTAGTTAATATAGATATGATAGGTATACATTACCCTAGATTTGGAAACAGTACAGTGATTGTCCTAGATTTGGTAAATCTTGGTCGATATTGCTGGTGCTTGCACACAATTTTTGAGGGAAATTTGATTGGATTTTCAGCCATTAATGAGGATCGAGACGATGGCTGTTGTCTTATCCATGCAATAAATGTCACCAATGGGTCTATTCTAAGTGATCATTACTTCAGAGATTATCGCCTTCGCTATAAATACACAGATCATTCAAATAGAAGGGTTACTTTTGCAATTTCTGAGAGTTATAGAGCAATTTGTAGAGTTTTCCTGTGTAGAGATACTCCAATTACAGAGTGCTAGTTTCCCCATTTTCGCAGCCATTTCTAGTCCAGAGTATTGCACCAGGTGGTGTATGTCCGAGAAGGAACCTTTAGAAGACATTGTGCGGCGATTCCAGCTTGGTGGCCTCGACTTTGCTATGACGCCGCCGCCCAGGGTTGTGAAATTAGGTGCATCATAGGTTAGACAGACGCCAAGGATGAGGAGTCAAGTGCAGGACGTAGAAGATGTCATCAAAGACTTTGCTGAAGAGAAGAAGAAAGATGATAATATCACTAAAGATAAGAAAATAGAGCAGAAGAATGATGAGAAGAAATCTACAGACATGAAGAAAGTAAAAATGAGAAAAAGAAGGCAACGGGAGAAGGAAGATGACCTATCTGATCAGCTAAGATAAGAACAAGAGATTGCAGAGGCAAAAAAATAAAAATATGGAGGTCATGGGCAGCGTGAACACCCGGAGATATTTGTTGAGAAGAAAAGTGAAAGGGGAAAACAAATCAAACAAGTAGAACTTCAGGATGTAGACAAAGGCTTGTTCTCAAAATGGAATTCATGGTTTGTATAGATTTCGTATAGAAGGATCCAGACTGAATGAAATGTTTGAGAAGGCTGTAAGATACAGATTTATATTTTCCTTGTGATGCCAATTCTAAACCAGATAAAGCGGAAAGGATATCTGTGGAAGGCTTCTCAAAAGCTCAAGATCCTTAAAGGAGCTGCTGACCTAAGAAAAGACCTATATGCAACTTTGGAGTATATCTTGTGTGAGGGATTCGATGGTGATCCAGGTGAAGTGGTCACTTGAAGGTATCGCAAGCAATAAGAGCGAGAGCATGACAATAAGGGAAGGAAAGATAAGCGAGACCTATGAACTAATTTTATAGACGACGATCCCAAAGATGATAGAAAGCACAAAGGATCAAGAGTGAAATTGATGACATAGAAGACTCCATCATTACTCAAGTTATGCTTGAAACGACACAAGACTGTGTCGAAACTATGGACAAATATGTTGCAGGACTCAGAGAGAGATTTGCAAGGACTTCGCAGGAATCCAAGAAGAAGCTACAACAAGAGAAGCCATCTGTTAGTGGCTCGAGGATGAGCCACAAGTAAGTGTTAGGGGACTGTTGGAGTAGGGCCTTGCAGCAACAAGAAAAGCTGCTATATTGGAACAAGGAAAGTCAAAGGAAAGAGTACTTGAAGCGGTCGAGAAGAGAGAGCTCAAACACTGCATTCAAGGCAGTGACGACGATAGGAGGGCTCAACTACCCTCATAAATGGAAAAGGAGCAACAGGATGAGGTATTAAAGACAAAGGACAGAAGGGGAGCAACCGAGGAAGCAACGCCCATACCAGAGATCAACGCAAAAATAGTGGAAGACTGCAGAAAGCTGCAGCGTGACCAGTAAGCGGCAGTTCAAAGTACATATTGGCCGACTGTCATAGTTAGGGTTTTTGGGTTACTGTTGGGATAGGCCCACAGTGTTGTATCATAGTGAGACCTTTGAGCCACCTATTTAAGCATGTATTTTGTATTGTAAAAGGTTAGACATTGAATTAGATAGTTATCTAGTAGATACTGAGATAGTTAGTTGTCATCAGTATTGTAAAATACTAAGAAAGAGTCGAGCTCTGGTTATGTTATTCAGTCTGTAGTTATCTTAATATAACCAGTGGCTGAATCCCTAAGCATGAATGTAAAAATCCACAGGGATTGAGAGAGAGAGAGAGAAAGGATATGTTGTAAGAAGAAAGCATAATAAGAAGAGAAGAGATATAAGAGAGAAGGGCTCCAGCAGCGTGCGTGGAGTTTCCCAGAAGATCTCAAGCTGCATAATAGGTTTCAATAGAACTGTGTGTACTCTCTCAAGATATAATAAAACAGAGTTCCTATGGACGTAGCTTCCTCGCTGGAAGTGAACCATGTAAAAACTGTGTGTTGTGCGACTGTTTCATGTGATTGTGCTTTACTTATTTGCTATCTGTTATCTATTACATGAACTTTGCTTATCAGTTAATGATTGTATGTATGCTATCCTTTAGTTTACAGTACATAGAAGGTTAAATTTGAGTTGAATGTATTGAGTATTCTATATGTGAGTTTATTAGTGCTTGATTCACGACAGCTAGCAGTTACAGTGTTAAGTGACTTCTGTATAATTAGTTCAGCAAGGGAGCGTAATAGATGTTAAGCGTGTTAAAATATAGAAGTTTAAGTGAAGTTGTTTAACACCCTAAAGAAGGTCAACTGAGCTATTATACCCAGAGAGGGAGCCTCTGGACCATGAGAGTTGATGAGCGTATTGAGTCTTACTGTAGGAAATATCGCAGCATAGAAGGCGATATCGCACTGCCTGGGGAGCTGCAGTGTGAGATATCGCAGGTTAAGAGTTTAGAAGAAGAGAAGTTTGCGCATCGTCATAGAAGCTATGATGCGATAATAACCAGTTCCATAGCAGAGTCAACTAGGAAGAGAGAAACAACACCTCACAGAGAGTTCCCACTAGTTAAACTAGAGTCAAGAGGAACTAGGATGCTACAGAACCTAGTTGAGGACATCTGAGTCTTCAGCCACCCCATATAAGATCACTTCAGGTGAGACTTCAGGCCGTTCTATGGTCTGTCGCCAAAAGGGCCAGTGAGCTAGGGGTTTTTTTGGTACACTACAGTAAACCCAGGTCTGCCCATTCATTCCAACACGAACATAGTAGCCCATCATCTGATTACCAATCATTGATGTATACCATTAACAGATGCGAGATCAACCACCGATAATGAAAATGGGAATCAAGGGACTAGAGTGAAAAATAACAAGTGTGAATAAATGTGTTGAGGTCGAACACTTAAAAGGATCCATTGATCAGGGGACATTGATGTATTCCCAAAAACTATCGATGGCAAGAGAACCTGCCACTGATGACTGCAAGTCTCAAGGCACTCAAAATGACTCTAGATTCCTATCCCAGAATAAATGATCTGAAGTTGATGGGATGAAATCCACTGGAAGGAGGGAATTAAGGCATCCCCCATCATCCAACACGAGGTACTCAACAAAGCTATATAATGTGGAAGGACTCGATCATAATGTGCATGAACCAGTAACTATACCGGGAATGGCCGACATGTAAAGTCAAGATAACTGAGGAATGTTTGACTCATGTTTCAACTTCCTTCGAACAAGAGCATAAATGCAAATGGTGACTGAATGTAGGCAGCATATACTTGATATACAAAACTGGGACATCTCTGCGACACAGGAGGCATCGACAGAGGCTCCATAGGGACTGGAAGCTTAACCAGTTGGTGGAGATAAACTCAAAAAAATGAGTACAACTCCTAAATTCAAACTATTAACCCAACCAACGGATGTGATATATAGTGCTCTGTTTGAGGGAAACATAACTCGACTGCTACCAAAGATAACATCTTTTCTTGTCCATTTTTTTGGTTTTTTGATTTTTTTTGGACTTTTTCAAATATTTTGAAAAGCTTGAAAAAGAATAAAAGTGCATTATAGTTACAGACTAGGAGGAGAGGAGTGTCAATGGGAAAACAAACTAGTTCTAAGCAGCGGAACATACCTATGCTCAATGAAAGGACACATGTGTAGGATAGCGACACTCGGGGAAAGTCCCCTCCCAGTAAAAATAGGGAATCAAGCTGCAAAGGATATAGAAAATGGCTCTGCGTGGCTAGACATGAGATAAGCTCGCGGTATATGGCTGATACTCAAAGTCAGGGAAGTCGGCATAAGGCTCAATGAGGCATGTAAAGCTCATGATAATGTAATTACAACTTGACATAAGGGAGTCCTGGGGGAATAAGGCTAGCAAAAAGATCAAGAGGAGTATGAGGCTCTTGCGAAGAGACATGGAAATACTAAAAGGGACTCCCATACCTAAGAGAGGACTCACAGCATGGGTACCAAATGAAAATGGGAGCTAACTAGGACACCCATGTATAGGAAAGCTCTACCATTTACATAATATCACTTCTAACAGTAGCATGAAGGTTCTGTGATACCATGGAATGGGTTCGTACCTAAGGTTAATATGGAATGGTCATAAGGCAATGCATAATTGTAAGTAGATGTAAAATCCTAACCTATATGCCAATTCAGACATAATACCTATGATAGGCACGAACGATTCGAAACCTCGGAGAGAGTGTACAGAAATTGGACCCTGCATGACAACCGCATTAGTCCAAAATAACCCAAAATAGTCAATAAAGAATCCAAACTATTGGATATAGGGAGGAATGATCATGACAACTGCACCCAAAGGAAACAATGCAGTGAACAATGGGACATAAAAAGGAAAGTAAAGTGTAGACCCAACGTTCATGTATCCACTATCACCCCCATGAGGGTGACCACTAGTGTAAAGACCGAGCGAAGGGAATAAAAATCCTCCACAAATGGAGTAGAGAATGGAATATGGCCATTCCCAAATCTATGAGCCCGGTAAGGGGCTGTGATGCACCCAAGTCTGACACCAGGGTCCATACTAGGACCAAGGACAGACAATAGCATACCAGGCATGCTGAATATAAACAGACCCAAAATCAAGAGAGCATAAATATACTCAAATAACCATGATCTCAAAGGCCAACTAGCACACAAAGAACACACTCATAAGAAAATCTACAGCCAAAATACAAGCAAACCAAGGGGAGGATATGTGAGCTCCCGAATGAAGCAGGTATGTCTCTCCTAGGAGAGGCTTGAGACTCCTATACACAACAAGCAGAGGTTCGTAACCAATTATTGTGGCCCTTAGCTTCAATGCATATAGTGACTGTGCTGTTTAACCCCAACTTAGGCAGGACACCTATAGAATAACCCCTGCGAAGTACCCCTAGATAACCTAGGTAAGGAAACTAAGGAAACATCAATATAATCAATGCTCAGGTGGATAGTCACAGGAAGGATTGACCGTATGGACAGGGTAGCAAAGCCTGAAACTCTGGAAAGAGCCCCTAGATATGAATACAATCCTGGAAATATCTTCAGTGCTACTCAGTTACAACCAGGGGTCATCCAAATCATAAATGCTCACACTGCCTCATGCTTAAATCCCTTGTAAGAGGAGGATCCTCAGAACACTAATTATGTAAAGGAATTTCACACTCTCACCTAAGTAGACACATAAATGTTTCATTTAGTGGTCTTGGAGAATTGACTCACAATGAACTATTCCAAGACCCTAAAACCTATTCTTGTTGGTGCACCCTATAAATGAAAAGAGTGTAATTCATTTTAAATTATGCGTTGATTTTAATTGGTTGTAATTACTCAAAGGGAAATGATCATGCAACTAATGAAGTTATGACTCAGCAGTGAAGTAAATATGCACACCATAACAAACAATGCTAAGTGAAATATTTGTCAAATGAAAAATAGGGTATGCCACTACATGAGATGCATAAATATACATTTATTTCTGAATGCCAATGCAATCTTTCCTATATGAAAGCCTAAATAAAACTCTCATCCAAGCAATCCAATGCAAGTACCTCCTCAAATCCATATGCAAAAAATGTAACTACCTTGTATTTTTCAATATAAAAGAATGAAAAATGCAATAAAAGTCATCTAAAACTCTTTGTCTCTGTAGAAAGTATAAAACACAAGCCCAACAAGACACTGAGACAAAAAAGAGTAATGCACTAATGGAAAAACAAAAAGGATAAATGACTAAAACTACTTTCAAATAAAAATCAATGAAAAAGCGGTCTCTGGTCACAAAAGAAGCATCCAACAGACAACATTAGACCCAAGGAAGGCCCAACCACACTCACAACCCACCAAACAACTTCCCACAACATCAAACTCACCAAAAGGGAGGATGTACACAACTGTTTAAAGAACAACTGCCTATATACATGAATTTTGGCCAAAACGTTGCATGTATACATGGATTTTGGCCAAAACCCTACGTGTATACGTGAATTTTGGCCAAAAATACGCGTATGTACGCGACGCTTGGCCAAAAACTTGCATATATAGAGAAGGAAGTGGTAAAAAGGAGGCCAAGGGTCAAACCAATAAAGGGGAGTGTCAATGGATGAACATACTATAAAATGCAACACAGAAACAAGGAGAAATGAAGAGTAAGTCAAGAATATTAAGCACATTGTGCCCCCAAACCCCAAAGAAAAACAAGGAACGTCCCCAAGGGAGTCACCAATTTTTTTATGGAGAGAAATTCCTATGGCTTGGGGTACCACAACAGACAAATTAACTCCAGAAATCAATCCTTTCCTATATGCAAGAGAAACCAAACATCTAACACTAAAGGATCTCGATTCGTACCTTATTCCGGACGGTTGATGTAGATCCCCATTGAGATTTTCCACTCTCACTTGTATTAGCAATTTTCTTCCTCAACATTCAGTAAACAAGACAAGCATGCTATATATAATTGTGTTAGACCTAATCTAGCATATATAATCAATAAAATATAAGCATTTAAGAGCATCCATGGATCAAATACTCATTTAAATACACATTATTGGATAGGAAAATATATTTCTATTGATATAAAATAGATATTACAATAGTGACAACCTCTGTCGGCACATATGCGAATCAGAGAAACTAAATCCCCCACTTGGGCCTCAACCACTTCAATCCTCCATCTCTTGATAGCAAGCTCACAAGCAAAAGGAAAGCTTGGGAAGAACACAAAGTGCTCCAAGGGACAAAGGGATGCAGACTCAAGTATAAGCTCTGGAAACAATGGACTATAGTTTTCTTGCTCTTCAATTCCTCCCCCTTCAATATATCCAAAAGGTTCCTTATATAGCTCTTCAATGGGGTAATGGAAGGTTGAATCTGAGTGATATCAAGGCATATGGAAGGCCAAGAGACAAGTGACTCAGATCCACATCAAGGAAGACTCCAAAATCATTTGGCCTTTTGCACACATCCCGATGTACACGGGTTTAAGGGTCAAATCCACGTATATACATGATAAAGGTATTAAAAGTCACATATGGAAATTATTGCATGTTTTTAGGGATGATCTTGGAAACATAAAAGGTACAAAAATGGTCCATGGGGTCTAAAGAGTCTGCAGAGGGTCAGGGAAGGCCATAAAGGTGTGATCCACCATGTGTGGTAAAATTAGCTGTAACAAGGCGCCTTGCTACATGCATCCACACAAAGATTGGCTCTAACTGAATGTATCTAACAGTAACTGAATGTAACTGACTCATAACTAGGCTTGACTAGTCACCAACTAAACTCAACTAAAGGAGGTTGGTTCCATCACTCCCAGTGGCTCCTAAATTGTAGGTATTGGTCTAGGAGGTGCCTAAACTAATGCATGCAAGTGTAGTCAGTATAATTTAGCCTCAATTAGTGTTCCTCACACTCTAGTGACTGGCACATGTGTCCCCATTAGGCCAAGTGGACCCAATGGTACTAGTGACTCAATAATGACTAAATAACTCCCAAGTTAGGATAAATTGACAAAATTGGACAAGGGAGGATTATAATCCTAACACGATGCAAATGCCCTAGATAATTGGTTGAATGTTCTAGAAGGGTATTTCTCTATCCATAATTTCTTCTATAGGGAAAAGATCACCTTCGTGCTCCTTAAGGCAGTCCCCCATGTCCAAAATTGGTGGGGTACTTATTGGGAGAAAAACTCATCAAACGAGTCTGGAATGTTTGAGACAAATCCCACTTAGGGTTCTTTCATAGATGCTGTGAAGGAACATTATTACCCTGTGGGAAAATATGATGACCAGTACACCAAATGGACCATTATGCATCAAGAAAGGGACTAGACGATGTCAGAGTACAACAAATTTCATACCTTGTGCACAAATCTAGGTATCAAGTTCTCCGAGCAGCACCTGGTACTGAAATATAATAGTGGTATACATCGGTACATCTGAACTAAGATGGAATTCCTCAACATCTCTTCGCTTGGATATGCTTATCGGTATGCTGTAAAAATCGAGGAGAAATTTTGGCAAAAGAAAAAGCGAGACTCTAAACCTGCGAACCCACCACAGAAGCAAGGCAAGGGAAACCATGGACCGCAAAACACAGGACAAGGAAATGACAACCGGTCCCCTCCATAAGAAAATAAGGGAAATGGAAAGACAAAGAAGGACATTGGTAAGTGGTGCAAATTTCATAAAATCCCTTGGCACAAAACTGATGAATTTTTCTCAAAGAAGTCATTGGTGTTCTATATGAAATCTTCAGAATCAAATCCCAATTCCGATTCAGAACCCAATGCCACAACCATAGACCATGGGAAGCAGATCATTGATGCAGAAATCACTGCCAATGTTGCTACCGCACATATTCAAATAAATGATCCTCAAGAGCCAGAGGCAGAGGAGCACCTTTTAACTCATAGATGTGGATGAAGGGAATGCCTCTACATTTTTTTGTTGACAACGGCAGCCAAAAGAACCTGATCTCAATAGAAGTCATCAAGAGATTGGAGCTTCCGAAAACACCACAACCAAAACCCTACAACATCGGTTGGATAATCCAAGGACGAGGGATCCATATTAATCAACAATGCCTCCTACCATATGGCATCAATCCTTTCAAAGATGAGGTACTGTGTGATGTGTCCCCACTTGAATTCTATGATGTTCTTTTAGGACAACCATATATGTGGAAGCGTCATGTTGTATATGAGTCACATCCTCACAGTTTCATTGTTACTTTGGGAGGAAAAATCTATCAGATACCAGATATAGTTGCACCTAACACAGTCTCGCAAGGTAAGAAGATAAGCTCCCACATCACAAAATTATTCCTCTTCACAATTGCATATGAAGGAGAACATCAGATCACCTCTACATCCTCAGCACAAGGTATATATGCTCTTCAAACAAAAAAAGAAAATAAAGTCATTATTTCCTCATCCATCTGAGTACCTCTATGATGCAAGGACATGCATTCAAGGTGTTCCTCCAAAAAAAAATCATCCATACATCAACTAGAACCCTCTTGGGATGCCAAAGAAAAGCAACCTCTTCACTTCGACAAATATCACACTAGGAGATCAACTCAACATAGTTTGATATATGATACGGGATTTGATGCAATGGATACCATTTCTTCCTAAGGAGGGAAGATTTATCCAGATGGAAATCGGTGGCCACCCACCTATTCCATTGGTTCAAAAATTTTTTCCGTTGTGGGAGTTTCCTAGTTATTTTTCTACGGTTTTTTGGGTCCTAAACTTTTGGAGCCGTTTTGAGGCCCTAAATGACGTTTTTTTGGCATCAAACATATAGAAAAAATAATTCCATTTCGAACTTGATATTCATTGTTAGCATATGAATTCCTCATAAATATATTTCCAACAAGCTATCGAGCACCCAAATTGGAGATCGTGTGCAAAAGTTATGACCCTGGGAAGTTGACTATTCAACTTACCACCTTGGGGCCGCAAACTTATGACGATTCATATTATAGGGTTATGTTTTGGAATTTTGGGGTTCTTTCCCTCGTCCTTATTATAAATAGGCCCCTTTGGCCTCATTTTTTATTCAACTTTTTTATGGTTGAGCATAGCAGTCACATCTCTTCTCAGATATAACCACCACCATTCTAGCTATTGTATTACAGTCTGTTCTATTTCCGCCATTTAATAGAATATGTGTTTACTGTATCTATGTTATCTTTGAAAAATGTCTGTGATTATGATTCTGTATTTTTTCTTTCATTTTGTTTACACATAAATCAAGATCAAGGATCAAGCCTTGACAACTCATACCAAAGGAAAGAACAAAAGGAAGATTCATGACCATCCTCCTAGAAAGACTCAATGGTTTAAGAAGTCCAATAAAGACTTCTCAAATTGTTAATGATTCACTTGTCACAAGTTGGGTCATATTGCTATCAACTGTACCATGAAGGTAGAAAGAGTAAAAAATATGAAAATATTTCTTTCCCATGCTGCTGAAGATAGTGATCAAGAAGTTGAAGAAGCAAAGAAGGATGAAGAATCCAATGAGGAATATGTATTGATCTCTACTATAACAGGATCGGTCTCACTAGGAAATTACACCTGTATAATGGATAGTGGTGCCTCCAAGCATATGATAGGTTACAGGGACTCACTCTCATGTCTTGTACAAAACAAATTTGCACACAAAGTAATGCTTAGATATGATTCACAATACCCCATCAAAGGAATAGGAGAAGCATCCTATAATTTGGACTCTAGAAAGTTGATGAAGATGAAAGATGTCATGTATGTCCCAGGACTAAAGAAGAACCTTCTTTCTATATCAGCCTTAGAAAAGAAAGGCTTTAGAGTTTCTTTTTTGGATGGGATAGTTATCATGTGGACAAAAGGAAAAACCGTAGATGATGTAGTAGAAATTGGAGTTGAAGAAGGAGGATTCTACATATTAAAGGGGCATGTAGATTCAACACTAATAACCAGTACCATAAGTGTTTATAGGAATATTTCAACCAGTGTGGACACTGCTTGTTCCTCTAGCATGTATGGTACAAGTCTAGAACAAAATGTCACAACAGTATATCCTCTCCCTAGATAATCAATCTACTTGAATAAAACAACTCTTTTACCTCAGATCTGAATGCTCTGGCCGTTGTTTCACTTTTCTCCATATGGTCTATAATATTTACAAAGAAACATTAGAAACAAGACAAGGGATAAGAGTAGCAAGATAGATAAACAATCCATATTAGTGATCAATGAATATAATAATAAATGAATTATATTCACACAAATCATATATGGGAAAGGAAAACACTTTTGTATTAATCAAATGAAAAGAGAAATCTACAACCAAAGCCTTTGTGTCAATATATTTGTATCCACAATGTCTTTGACACACTCACACAACTCTCTACTCACACAAAGTTCTTTTCTCACAACACTCACTCAACTTTTCCTCAATACCAAACTTCAATCCAACAACATAAGGATGCTCTTCTTGGTCTCCATCTCATAGTCCATGAAGGCTTCTTTTATAGGCCAAGGGAGGCTTATATGAGATGAGATATTTTGGGAAGAGGATAGGGGATGATCCCTATAGGCTAGGAGGTCAAGTTCAAGCTCTCCCTAACAAATAGAAAGATTATCCATGAGAGATTTCACTTGGAAGCTTCTCAAAACTTCTCTTTTTCCCTTTTCAAGACTGTTGGTGCTTCTTGCAGCGAGGGTAAGTGCACCGACACACTTTGTAAATAGGGTAGAGGCATCGATGGCACCTATTTTTAGGGAAAAATGTGTGCCAACCCTCTCTGGTGCTTTTTCATATCAGGAAAGGTGCACCAGTTAGCCTAATAGTGGAAAAAAATGTCCAAAAGAATCCCTGGCCAAGTGATTTGAAGGATTTCAGTCATGAGTGTATATTTTAGGTGCAATAGAATGCCCCCCAAAGTATGAATCTAGAAGGGTGTGATAGGTAAAATACTTTTCTAGACATCGACATGGTATCAAAGGAAAAGAGAGATGAGCTAAACCAAAAATTAACTTATTTGACTCAGTCATGGCTATGGACTAATACATTGCAAATCCATGAGGATGACTATGTCATGGATACCAAGAATACATTATAGATCCATGATCAATGATGTAGAAAACATAACATGGCTAGATAACATATGAAGTAGATCCATGCTTTCCAGGTTCAATACTGGACATAGCCACCAAACATACAATGTGGATCTATGTCATGACTTCAAATAATCCTCTTTCACAATGTGAGGATAGGCACATATTTAGATGAAGGCCTAACCACTGAAGGTATTCATTCCAATCCCAAACTGATACGATTCTATCCATGCGAATAGATGTTTTGATGTTGAACATGGTAGAAACCACTTGATTACGAGTCATTGATGTATACTATTAATAAGTGCGAGGGAAATCACCATTGATGTCAATGATCCCTATCGTACCTTAGTACATTCTCCCAAGTGTGAATAAAGGTTTTGAAGTCAAACACTTGATAGAACAGTCCAATCAGAGGTCACTGATGAAAACCTACTGTTGAAAGTGAGGAAAACTATCATTGAGACATATAGGATTTAAGGTACTTGACTTGACTTCTAAGACTAATTCCTGGATGATGTGCTAGAGTCGATAGGAATAGAATCGTCAAAGGAGGGCCATAATGTTTTCCCCATAATCAACATGAAACATGGAACAAAAGTTGATATTGAAGTGATAGAATAACCATGAGACTGACTCAAAGACAATCGACTTTGAAGGAAGGTAAAGTTACTGAAGAGGTGGACTGTAGAAGAGACATCCTATGAATGAATTGTGGCATGAAAAATGACTTGGAATATTTGAATTGACGAGATGGAATATAGTTGTAATGCAAGGATATGGCGAAGAATTCTTTGAATTGAATCAAAGGAGTTAGATGACTCATGAAAGTGGATCAACTCGATGACAAGGTGAATACCCAACTGTTCGGAAATGAAATTGGAGACAGGTGCCATGTTCAAAGATGGACTGTGAGCTGCCATTGATACAAATGAAAATATATTTTCCTTTCCCTTAATTTCCCCATAAAAAAGGATGAGTACCACTTTTCATTTTTACAAGTTCAAAGAGGGTAACAAACACTCGTTGTAGCTCATCAGATGATGAGTCCATTCTCACATATTTTACGAACCGGATAAAGGAGGGTTTTGTTCCCATAAAGGGTCCTTGATCGTTTGATTTTATGAGTCCGATGAAATCAAACTCAACTTTAATTTAACATTTAGAGAGTTTGAAATGACTAAGAAAACTCTATGGTGGTCTTTTTTCGTAAATTTTGTCCATGAGGCCCGAAAAAGTACAAAATAATGCTCAGGAGAACTCTTCTAGTTGCAATGAACTAGAGTGTACCTTTTTTTGAAAGTAAGCCTAATCGATCCGAAAAAGGGGTAAACTATCATTGACTAGACGATCATTCAATTACTTTTACAAGCGTGAAAGCATCAAGTTCGCTTGGCAATATTTTTGTGTTTAAGGAGCTTGAAAAGAGCTTAAAGGTTACTCTGTAAATGGTCCTCTTTTTCATAAACCAATTTTAACGAGTTCAAAAAAGTAGAAAATGTGTACTCGATACCTTTTTACTAGATTTTAATGAGCATGTCAAAGGTATGAACGACACTTGGTACTTTTTCATCTTAACCCAAAGTGTGAAAAAGATGAAAGAAACTCATAACGGAGCCATGATGCATCATAAATGTGACCTGGAATATTCGAAAATGATGTTAGGATCAATTCACTATTAAAACTATAGAAAATGAATGGTAAAAACCCTAAAAATTAAAACATTTTTATTTATTATTAAAAATAAAAACCAAAAATTATTATAAAAGGGGTGAATAGTGAATATTTTTACCATTGTGATTTTTCACCAAAACTTATGGACCACCTCTGCTTGAACCGCTTGGACCAGGTAGGAACTAACCTCCATTTCTTTTGATGACTCCAACTTGCTTTTAATAGATGTTTAATTGTTTTTGCAGGAAAAAACTAGTGGCAATATGGTCATATGGAAGGAGAGACAACACAAATTAGATGAATTGCAAGTGGGTAAGGACCCAATGAATTTGAGGGCCCTCCATGAGTGTGGGCTCCTCATGTTCTTTAGAATACTAGGGATGAGGGCGTATGTATGTTTGCTAGAGCACATGATTTGTATGTGGGGTCCCAACTACTAGCACTTTGTGGTTGGCACTCACACTTTGAAAATAGATCTGGAGGACATCTATTTCTTGGTTGACCTATCTCATAGGGGAAGTCCAGTAGTACTGGTAGGACCATGAGGAGGTGAGCAGTGTGTAGATGATCTCATCGACGATCATTGCTCGGTGGGGAATAATTTAGTAGGTGGGAAAATTATTACCATTAAGCACATCATAGATAGACCGATTGAGAAGGTTGTGGGCACCAGATTGGCTCATTTGACTACATGAGCCCACATGTTGTATGCCATTGAATGCATGGATCCTACAATCTTCAACTGGAGCGAGGGTTTACTGGTAAACCTGAAGGACTTGTTGACCAAATGCAGGAGAGGGGAGCTGAAGAAATTTGGATATGGGATGATAGTGGTGTCTTTATTCCTGGTGAGAGTACCATTGATTAGACTTCAGGTTACACTGAGTAGGTTTGATGCTAAGGATCATCGGATGAGCAGGTGGGTGTATGCCATGGCACACCATGGTGGCGATGGAGGTCCTAGAGTTACCTATGGGATGGTATTTTTTTATTGGATGAGAAGCAAACTATTGATGGTAGAGGACTATGCCTACGCGGGGACTGACTTTAGAGATGATCTTGACCTTCCACTTCTAGGTGGGGAGGAGTGGGATGACCGAGGAGAGAAATATACCACTATACATGTTTTTCTGTAATTTTTAGTTTTATATTTGTTTTTTATGATGAAATACTAAGATGAGTAGAAATGTGTTGTGCAGACATAGGGCCTTTTCATCCTGTCGGTGCATTTCCTATAGAGAGGCGCAGAGTGGTCAGAGACATGGTGATCTGGTGTACATAGGAATATGAGGAGCTTGAAGAGATTGATCAGACCTATTGAGGCCTGGAAAATCATAGGTAACAAAAGTTAGGGATTCTCTCCAATAAACGTTTCCAATTACCCCGTTACTATTTGGTATGGGGAATTCGTCCGATTTACGGTCCGGCTACCGTAGGTCAAGTAACAATTAAAGTGTTTTACCGGTTATAGCCCTGTCCACCGTGTATATTTTTAGTTTTTTTTTATGTTTAAGGTATGATGTGCAAGTGCCTAACTAAAATGCAGATGATAGAGATAACAAGGAGGGTCACAATGTGATGCGCAGGTTCTTACCTCTCATCTTACCTCTCTTGCATCTAAATCACAAACAACAAGAAACTAACTAGGACTTATTAACCTATCCCTAGGGAGAAAAACTATCATTAATGGTGAGTAATGTACCATAGTGCATGCATAAAGAAAAATCACAGATAGTTGTTAATGTTTTCAGAACACATGAACATCAATAGAAATATAAACAACAAGATAGCTTATTGTTAATTAAAACCTTCATTACTCAATGTGGAAATTTCATAGAATAAACTAGAGTACATTCATAACATGAAATGAGTTAGAACGATCTCAAAGTTAATGGAAACAAGCTGAAAAAGAAATAGTTCATATCCAACTGGTCCATAGCAAACATTTGAAACAATCCACAGAATTTCTCCAGTAGAAACATGTGATTCTTTATTGTAAAAGGAAATAGTTCTTCTTACAACACTCTCTTAAGATAGTCTGGAAAAAAGGTCCCCCTACATCTAAAACTCTCCTATATTTATACAAAAAACCAAAACTCTTGGGCTGCCCCTCAATGTATTTTGAGCTTCCCCAACCTTTCATTTTCGAAAATTTTGTCTCGTAGCTTTTGCACATAATTAATACAATATATTAAATTTCAAATCAAAATTTTTAAAACACTTTATGAGGAAGGGCCATCTTACTCGCTGATGTACTTCTTCCATGCATGAGCATTTACTGCTATGCCTTCAAACTCGGTAGGATCAAGAAATCGAATATTAATTTCATATTTAGTAGCTTGGTTTTTACCCCCTCTATCCTGGAAGGACTTAGGCGTAGCTGGTCTTCTAATAGATGTATGCTCACTGCTACCTGTGCCACCACATTCTTCAAGATCCATTCATCTAGTTCTTTGACCTACTAGATTTCTTTCCCATCCTCTTGATACCTGTCCTGTAGATGTTTCAGAAACAATTCATGCTCCGATAGAACATCCAATCTTTTTTTCATAGAAGTCTGGCCTTGATTGTATGTAGAAATCACTCTCCTGTAATATTCAACACATGCTCCCTTTTTCTTCTTCACGGTTTTCTTGAACTCTTCTACTACATTAATCGCAAATTCCAGTAAATCTTACTTCTTTTTTAAAATCTGTTGATCCTTTACTGTTAACTCCACAGGAGATTCCATATTTGTTTCTTCCCAACCCATTATTCCTATTAGAATCTCCAAAATATCCTAAGATCTATCCAAAAAGTATGAACTGGTGTCTATAATTTCCTCAAGTCTGGTGTCTATCTGAAAAATTTTACACCTTTTGTCTTCTATGCGTATCTATATTTGGTGGATTCTTCTTCTTTGAATCAGAACGTGCTCTTTGAAAGGCTGAATGTCGGTTTTTTGCTCCATAGAATCCTTAAGTGATGCAGTTAATGAAGTGTTTTTCTCTTCTAAGGCTGCCACCTGCATTTGATACTGCTTCTCCTTCTCCTCTATGGTAGCCTTCTCCATTTATAACTCAATAACCCTTCTCTGAAACCTATTGTTCTCTACACTTAAATTCTCATATGATACCTGAAGATCATCCCTTTCAGTTTTTAACATTTGATATTCTAGCTGTATCTTTTGTAATTCATATACGCTATCATGAGCATTCTTTTCCATTTTCTCTACAGATATTTATAAAGCATTCTTATCCACTTGTAGAGTCTGGAATTCCATTCTTGAAGTCTTGACTTCACTCATCATATCTTCATACTTCCTCTTCATCTTTTGACTCTCATCTCTTTCTTTCTTTAAAGTTTCTTTCAATTGGGCTGCATTCTTTCGTGACTGCTCTAGGTCAGTCATAAGCCTATCAATGTTGTCCTCAGTCTCTAAGTTTAATGCTACCCAAACTCTTGCTATCAAACATGGATCTTTATGTGTCCCATGTACCAATGTTTTATCTGTTACCATTTTCCCTAACTGTCCTCCAGTATCGACCTTCTTCTCAGTTATTTTTACAATTATTTTCTTTTCTTTATCCTAAAAAATGGTACTAAAATTGGGAACCTCCTCCCCTTTTGTAGGCATGAAAGGGATCAAATTAATATCAGAAAATGAAGCTTGTCCTAATATGCTGCAAGAAGATGCAGCAGGTTCCGAGGGATCCAGATCAGATTGTCCTTGTTCCTGATCTATTTGATCTTGCACTCCTTGTGTATCAACTTTCTCTATAGTTTTCTGATCCTTTTGGGATCCTGTTAGTCTCAAACCTTCGCTTTCTTCTTGTTTCTTCTTGATTTTAGCTTTTTTTTTTTTTTATTTCTTCCTCTTCCCTCCTAACTGCTTCCTCTGCAGCTCGCTTCTTTTCTTCTTATTCTTTTTTCAATCAGCTTTCTGCTTCCTATGCTAGCCTTCTAGCATGTTCTTCTCTCTTTTTTGCCTCTTCCTCTTCCAATTTCTTAGCCTTTTCCAAAGTTTTTCCCTTTCCACCCATAATAGTTAGTTTTTGTTTGAATCTCTTCTTAAGGGCGGTTATGTTCTTCACATTTCTGAATGTCTCCTTGTCCTTGTCCCAAAAATCAGTATATTTAAAATGAATTCCTGCTTCTTTGCAGTAATCTGCTACTTGATTGTGGGAGTCATTCCTATGAAAATTCATTTCAGAAAAATGAGAATACTCCAGCTCCTTAACAAATTCTGCCTCCTGCTTTACTCTTGAAAACTTGTAGCTGCCAAGCAGGAAAGGTACTGTAGGAAATGTTGCCTTTTTATGCTCAAATAGAAAGTTGCCTACACCATCAATATACAACTGCCTAACTGCCTCCTTATGAAGTACATAATCTGTGGCATACTTTGGTAGTAGGGAAGGAGCTCTGGAACCACCGTACATCCTTACATACAACCCATCTTCCATCAAATAGTAATCTCCAAACTCTTGTATGACTTTGAATGCCTCTTCAGACATGCAATTACATTTAGTCAAGAAAATGAGGGTATATAAGGGCATGATGAAGTGCTCACAGATTTCCATGTAATAACTATAGTACTTATGTGCCCATAACAATTTGTAGGCTGTGTACACTAGGGTTCTTTCCTTCTCCTAGTTACATCTCAGGGTAGAAAAAGACTGAGTGCATAGTATGCAGTGTAGTGTCCCCATCCCTTCGACCGGTGAAGAGGATGTGACCATGGCGTTAACCATCCGAGCTAAAAGCCCCATGAACATGTGCATGATTAAAAATTCTGAAACAGAATGCATTGAACTAGACATGCATACATGATCATTTGTTTATCATACACAGTGGAAGCAACATACATTCATGCAAGCATTCATTCAACATGTTCAACACATTCATTAACAAAAAAACATGATTGCAGAAGTAAAATAGACAAGATCACTTATCTTATGAAGAACTTGTTCCGCAACCAGCTACGTCGCTACAACATTCCACCCAACCATAGGCCAGCGTGCTCCTTAATCTCTCAGCAGCACTGCCACCCCCGATCTGGACATGATTCTCCAAGGGATAAGGAACAAGCAGGCTTACACATAGCCAAGGATACATAAAACATAGCCAAGCCAACACAGTTGGGTTTATCAGGCCATCAGCAAGACAGCCAAACCAATGTGGTCAGGTTTATCAGGCCATCAAGGAGCTGGAAAAGGTTAAATGCTAAGCTGGTGAGCCCATTACAGAGCCAGGAACACCTACACCAGAACTAGCCTGGATTCTAAGACACCCACACACACCCAAACACAAGGAATCAGTCCCTTCTCTGCTACACAGTCCCTCAGGCCCTCCATTCCCTTCCAATGCTATTCAGGGGTTGTGGAGAAGAAAGACAACCCTCTAGCTCTGTCTGTGTGGTTTCCAACCATCAGGTTTATCAAGCAAACCAAGCCCCCATCCCTACTCCCAACACAATCTGAAGACCAACCATTGCACACAGGCAATTAATCAGCTATTATAGCTTAACAGGGGAAAACGACTTTTGAGTCATTCTTGGCCCTATCATGGCCAAAATGACTCCCAAGCAAATTACAACAGTCCCAAATGAAACAACAAATGCAATCACAACATAAGGAAAGAAAACAGTCCGTCCTGGACAACAAAGTCAGCAGAAAAGAATTACACAGACTGCAACACCATCCCTAAGCATAAATGACTCTCCATAGGAAAAGTCATGGGTGATAGTGACCAAATAGCTCCCAGCTTGCTGCATGAGTAACATCAATGTAGAACACAGAGCATGAGAGAATATTTCCACCCAATTCCAAATATGGGTCGAGAACACACCCGATTCCTCGCCGGGGAACAATGGGAATGACAGTGGAGATGACTCCTCACTCCTGGCTGCGTGAGACCAAAACAGGAAGGAATTCGGTGCGCGGGAACAACCAGAATCCTGTGAGGCATGAACAGACAATGGAGAGAACACAAAGCAGTCAGAAGTGTGTGAATTGTTTTGCACCATCGTGGAGAGAGTGCAGTAGTGAGTACGCTAGAGTGATGGCGGTGGTTTTGTTTTTCCATTGTGAAGTCAACCATGGGTGGAGTGTGCGTGTGGGCAAGGACTAAAAGTCCTGCTACACTCCACTCTCAGCCATAACTTCCCCAACTACTGGCAGCAATTCTTAATGGAGGTGGTTGGGTAAGACAAGGTGGTGACACATGGGTTTTTCCCCCATTGGCCAAGGTTTGACAATTCCCCGCCCTTATCCTTGTGAAAATCACGCCCTTTTCATTATGGTTGCCACGAACATATCTGGTTGGGGTTCATTTTAATTAAAGATGCATATTTACATGATGATAAACTTAATATATGCCGCATGCCCCGATATACCATCGGTGACAATTTAAATCTGAAACATAGCATAACCAATCAATGGTGGGGCCTTGGCCTTTAGCTCGACACCATGATCATTTACAATATATACATCATATACATCTAATGCAATGGGGTCAAAACCGGGGTGTTACATGTAGTCAATTAGGATAGAGCTCATATAAACTATGATCTCTTTTGAGATACCCCTCCTAAGGCTACTGATATACATGTAGAGAGGCTATTTGACGTAATATTTTCCTAGTTAAAGATGGTTCCCTGGGTAGCTACAAAGAAAATAACTAGTATCCACCCTATCTTGAAGCTCTCCCCATGTGCTTTGCCAAAAATCCTATTTAACATCAATGCAATGAACTTTTAGGGAGCACAGAGAGTAGAGGTGTCATACTCTCCATAAGGTCTAGTTCGGAAGTTCTTTCTAGGTATCGTCCTTCTTTTTACTGTCTCCACCAGATCCATAGCTATCTCCTTTAACCAAATTTCTATCAAATAAACCTGGGGTGAGGGTAGATGATAAGCCATAGAGACATATGCAAGGCTACATGCAACATAGCCTTGCTTGTCAGTGTTCTCTATAATCATTGTGGTTACATATACCTTAGGAAGAATCCAGCCTATCACTTCAGAACAAGGAAATAACTCGAGCCTCATAGCCACTTTCATTAGGGCTGATTTCTCAATGTTGGCATAGATGGTCAGCTCCTCAAAACCGGCATCAGGTACATTCTGGTTAGCAATCATTCTATAGATCCCTCCCCACTTGTATTCTGGTTTCACCCAAGTAGAGGCTTTGGTATCTTTGTAGATATACTCTACTTTGGTGATGGTCTCTACTTCAGGCTCTCCTTCAACCATAGGAGCTTTCTTCTTTTGTCTCTTCGACATGTTTTCATTATAACAATCACCCTACCACAGTCAAAGCATGTTCTTAGACCAAATGAGTTATTAGCAAATGTTTAACAATAAACAGGAAAATATATCAATTTACCTCCTCAATAAGATGCTGAAAAATAAGTCAAACATAGTATTTAACGAATGAAAGAATCAAGGAGAAAGAAGAAATATCCTGCAGGCCACTTCCTAAAATGCTTAAGCCTCACTGTCTGCAAACCCTCACTTCATTGAAAAAAAATCTTCCATTTCAACTTGAGCCGTATCAAAATAAAACCATTGCTCGTTTTCAAAACCAAACTCGAAATATTAAACCCTACGCAGCACTTCCTCCTCGAGAAAAACCCTAAACCGACCAAAAAGGAAAAAACCACCGCAGTCCCACGGGATAAGGTAAATGCAAAAACAATGGATTAATATCCCTAGCTGACCGTGGAAAAACCAAGAAACAAGTGTTGCACACATTGAAATGTATGTCTGCAACCATGCCCTAACCCCCCACGCTGGAGCAAATTCATCCATAAAGGAAAAAAGAAACACAGACTTTAGATTCTCTATTCCTACTAGAGAAATTGTAAGAACTTAAGACTCCTCACCCTCCAAGTAAAAAAAAACATGAAAAACCATAGGGGGAAAGAAATCCTTTTATGTGGAAAAAACCTAACCAATGGAAAAAACTAATGGTTCCCAAATCAACCAATAAAACCAAATGGTAACGCCGTAGTTTACCTACCTGTCAAATAGTAGTGCAGTCGACTGGATGGAACAAAACTTCACGGGAGCGATGTGAATGAAATAGGTTCTGATAGCTGGGAGCATGTGAACGGTGCAGATGACATGGACCAAATGCAAACAACAAGTCGAAAATACAGATAAACAAATAAAATATACGCCCCTCATATATATATAACATTCAGCGGGAAATACTCAGTGGTCATAACTTATTGATGGTAAAAACCCTAATCGACAGCTAAAACTTAAAAAAATCGGAAGGATACAATAGAGGACTGCCATAACGATGGGTGTACACAAAACTATGGGCCCGAGATACTTAACTTTATCAGACATAGGACACATTAGACTCTAAGCTCAGAACATCTAGACAGATCCTCCTCCGCAACGTTGAAAAGATAAATTTATATCATCGTGGCTTCACTTGTTCTAACAGGTGTCAGACATCAGAGATCCTAAGCTGTAAAGAGTTGGCGAGGAAAAACAAACTATTTCAGAAAGTCTCAGCACTAGGGTCCCATAACATCGGCAACGTAAAAAACTAAGACTTTGGCTCACTATTGCCAAACATCTTGACAACGATAAAAACTTCATTGGATATCGAAACCACTAAATGTTAAGCTTGGAGAAACTAAAACGAAAGGGAAATAAAACGAGGTTTGACGTATCGGTGAAGGAGTCGGAAGTTCTTTTGGCGGGCTTGATAGTTTGGCTTCCACAACATCAGAAAGATAGTATACTATGCTTCTAATATCGGAAGGATAGTCAACTAGTCTTCTGATACAGAAAATGAAATAGATCAAGTTTTTTGAGGAAAAAACTGAACTTCAGGGCAACTTCAGTGAAAACAAAATACTCCTAGGCTAGATTTAAATAAAATCAAATAAAAGGAGGGGCCCAAAAAATGAAAATTTTGGGGAAAATAGTTGCAGCTGCAACAAAACCCTACAACGATTTCTTGTAGGGATTCTTGATATCTCTATTAATGATCTACCTAGGCGGTACCAACACTAGACTGCAGGGGTATAAAGCCTCTTTGGGAAATTTCTCCATCAAGTAGCTCGGGTTGTTATGTGCTATCATGATCATGAGGATTAGCCCATAGCAGCTTCCTCATTTTTATACTGTATTTATACTGAAAGCTTCGGATCTTCAGTTTTTCCCCTATGTATATGTATTTTGAAACTATGATGCTTCCAAACTTGGGGTGATCTAAAATATTATGGCTTCAGTACTTTTTGTATCTTAGCTTCAATTTTTATATATATCTATATATATCTATATATCTATATATATATATATATATATATATATATATATATATACATGAAAACCTTTATTTACAGATGTGTGTGAAAATGTGATGTGTGAATGAATGCCTACTAAGAATCCAATACATGAATTTTTTTTATGTCAAAATGAATTTAACTATGAGCAAGATACCAATCTAAGACAAAATTTGCTAAGGAATATGACAAAGTGTTTAAATGTCTCGGAATGTGCTAATAAGAAACCTGCTCAAATGACCTCTCTAGAATCCTGACTCTTCGGAATGTATGAAGGAATATGAGATTCCAGATGGTGTAGACTTAGTTTAATTGATTTACCACCAACTCTGAGTCTAAGTACACCCTAATTTTTATTATATCATTGACCAAGGATTCTATTAAAAATCCAATAATGACATGATACTCTGCGAGATTATTCATTGAGGGACCCAAACAAGTTCCACTTGAACCCACCAGATCACCTATTGGGGAATACACCACCTAGGATGCTGACGCAAGATTCAAGGTATAACGATTAGCCCCATCTGTGAAACCAGTATAGGTGGTCATCTGTTCATTCAAACATAGGACTACATAAGTAGGATTTTGAAAGACACATCTTATATTTGCACTAGATCCACACTTTTCAAAAAATATACAACACTCTATAAATAGTATTTACAATGAATCTATGTTAGATGACCTAAGCATAGTATTTTTTTAGGTAGAGCTCACTATGGGGATCTCCCAAAGGTATTCTGTGATAATCTATTAACTCATAATATCCTTTCTCTAACACATGACTGACAATATAAGGACCATGCCACATAGACTCTAGTTTTCCAGCCACAAACTTCTCATGTTTTTGGTCATAGGTCAAGACCAGATCACCTTCGTTGAAGGAGCAAGGTTGAATGGATCTGTCATATTGGGCTTTTATTCGTCGTTTGTGTGCCTCATTTACTAAGGTCACATCATGATGATTCTCATCAAGCTTGTTTAAGGACAAGAAACGTTCTTCTTCCAAGATGGTATTGGGTAACAATTCTACGACGAGTTTTAGAGAAGGAATTTAACACACTATGGGAAGAGTGGCCTCTAGTCCATATACCAATTGAAATGGTGTAAAACTAGTGGAAGTTTTGATGATAGTCCTGTAGGCCCATAATGCGAAAAAAGTTGCAAATTCCAATTCGATTTAGCTTGTCCTACCATCTGATAAAGCATAGTTTTTAATACTTTATTGACAGCTTCAACTTGGCCATTAGCCTGAGGATATTAGGGTGTAGATTTGTCGTGATGAAACCATAACTTAGTACTTAATTTTGCCATCATCTTATTCTGGAAATGTGACCCATTATTAGTCACAATAGCCCTAGGGACCCCGAATTTGGTGATGATATGGTTAAATAGAAAAAGGGAAACTATCTTTCCATCTTTGGCATATGTAGGCATAGCCTCAACCCATTTAGTGAAGTAATATATGGCCATAATGATGTAGCCATGCCCCCCGGATGAGGTAGGCCTACAATGCATGAAATTATGCCCCATTTTGCAAAAGGGCCAACTTCTATGAAAGGATGTAGTGAAGCAAGATGGATGCACTTTTTTTATGTGAATAATTGACAAGTCGGAAACTTTTTGATGGTTTCGATGTAATATTTGAAGATTGAGGGCCGAAAATACCCAGCACGTAAAAGTTTCTTGGCCGTATCCAACCCATAAAGATGACCACCACAGGATACAGAGTGGAAATCATTCAAAAAAATCTTAGCTTCTTCATGAGTGAGACAACGTCGTAAGATGATATCAACGCCATGACGATACAAGGCTTCATTGATAATGAGATAGTATTTGGCGTGGTGGTGGATGTGACAATGTTTATCCCGCATTGTGTTAGGATTATATCACTGTGTCTGGAGATAAAGACTTAGATATCCATACCAAGGGTCATACATACTAATGAGGAACAATGATTCATCAGGAAATGAATTGATGGGCTCTGTTTCCTCATTAACGCAGGGAAGGTCACACATGAGCTCGACAAAGATAAGAGACTTCTTAGAACTAGTTTTATTAAATTCCAACTCAAACTCCTAGAGAATGAAAATATAGAGTGAGTATTTTCCCCCAAGTACTTGATGGGTCAAGATATAATACATGGTGTTAGAATCTATGTATACTTTGGTTGTACGGAGAATAATGTAGTGACGGAACTTCTGGACCGCGATGACCATGGCTATAGAAATTTTCTCCACATGTGAGTATTGGGTTTCAGAGTCTAGAAGACTCTTACTCAGATAATATATCACATGTTCCTGGTCATGTTCATCTGGATGAACTAAAACCATATCAATGGTTGAAAGGGATGCAACCACATAAAAGGAATAATCCTTGGTATAATCTGGTGGTTGTAGGACAGGTGCATGAGTGATAGAATGTTTGATATTATTGAACGCATGCTGCTCCAAGTCATCCCAAATGAAAGGGGTTTCCTTCTTCAATAAATGCATGAAACCATGTGTTTTTTCAGCATAATTACAGATGAAGTGACATAAAATGTTTTCCTTCCCTTGCAAACTTTGGAGTTCAGTAATGTTGGTTGGGGAAGGTAAAGCCAAGATATATTCAATTTTCAGAGGGTCTATGCGGATTCCATCCTTGGACATAATAAAACCAAGCAGTCGGTCAGTATCAACAAAGAAAACATATTTATGTGGGTTTAACCGAATATTATAATGGCGACATATGAGAAAGATGGCTCTCAGATGATCAACATGGTGATCCTGTTGCTTCGATTGAGAAGGCACGTCATTAAGATAATGTTCCATAATGTGTTTAATTTCGTGGAAAGCATATGACATGGCATGTTGGAAAGTAGCACCAGAATTTTTCAAACCAAAAGGAAGCTTTCTATAGGTGAAGGATCCCCATGGAAAAATAAAAGTAATCTTGTTTTGATCTGATGGGACTATTTCAATCTGATTATAGATGGAAAAACCATCCATAAATGAAAAGATGACACTTTTGGCATAGTTTTCGATGATTTGATAGATGTACGGGGTGGGAAAGCTGTCCTTAGGACAAGATCAATTCAAATCTTGAAAATAAATAAAAACCCTGATAATACCCTTCTTTTTATTCATAGGAACTATGTTAGACACCCATTCAGTCAAAGGCTTCAGTAAATAAAACCAGCCTTCATATTTTTTTCAATCTCTTCCTTAATGGCGACTTCTTTCCTAGGATGTACTTGACATAGTTTTTTTCTAAATGGGCTTGGCACCAGGGTAATTCTTAATCTCATGAACTATGATGGAGGGTTCTATCCCTGGCATTTGTTCATAGGTCCAAGCAAAAATATCTTGAAATTATTTAAATAAGGTTGTATAAGACTGTATCTAGAAAGGGGAAGAGTTATGGCCTATATTGATGTTCTCTAGGATACTAGGTTTCACTGATATATCAACATAAATAGTCTTGTTAGTGTTACCTAAATTACCCTTAGATTCGACACCATGTTATAGCGGATTTCACCACACTAGGTGAATCACACATTGTATGGCCTTCCCCTGTCCCGCTGCAGACTCATTAGCCCCTATGGAATACTTTTTGCCTTTTCATGTGTCCTTGATCATCCCTAAAAACATAAGAAAAGTGATATACGTGGCTTTTACCCCGATAACTGCATACATACGCGGATATGACCGCTATAGTCACATACATTAGGATGTGTGCATAATCCAAATCCTTTTGGAGTTTTCCTTGACTTGGATCCGACTCATATGACTCCTGGCCTTCCATATGCCTTGAGATTGCACAGATTCGACCTTTCAGTATCCCTTTGAAAAGCTATATAAGGAACCCCTTGAT
>LPNX010929264.1:69220-121060 GCA_001517045.1 Pseudotsuga menziesii | reverse complement strand
AGTCCATTGTTGCCAGAACTTATGCTTGAGTCTGCATCCCTTTGTCCCTTGGAGCACTATTGTGTTCTTCCCAAGCTTGCCTTTTGCTAGTAAGCTTGCTATCTGAGTGATGGAGGATTGAGGTGGTGGAGGCCCAAGTGGGGGATTCAATTTCTCTGGTTCGCAGACGTGCCGTCAGAGGTTGTCACTTGTAATCTCTGATTTATATTAATAGAGATATCTTTTCTTGTCCAGTAATGTGTATTTGAATGAATATTGTATCCATTGGAATATGTCAAATGCTTTTACATTATTGATTATATATGTTAGAATAGATCTAACACCATGATATATAGTATGCTTGTATTGTTTACTTGTTGTTGAGGAAGTATTATACCAATTCAAGCTAAAGATTGGAAAGCTCAACGGGGATCTACTTCAACCGTCCAGAATAAGGTACGAGGTTCGATCCTTTAGTGTTAGATGTTTTTATTTCTATTGTATATTGGGAAAGATTGATTTCTGGAGTCTAGCTATCCGTTGTGGTACCCCAATCCATAGGAATTTCTCTCCGTAACAGAATTGGCGACTCCACTGGGGAGTTCCTAGTAGTTGTCCTTTGGGGGTTGATTTCTTGGCATTCAATGTATTTGAATTTCTCTCTCTCTCTTGTTTCTGTGTCAGGTATGGGGGCATGTATGCCTGGTAGAGTCTGATTGGTGTAAACTTAGTCTCAGCTTGTCTATTTTCCTTGATTCTGTGCATCTTTTTATTCCTGTACGTGGGTTTTTGACTTACAGTCACGTATACACGCGGTTTCCTCTGGGATTTCCACGTATACATGCGGGTTTACTGCGAACAGTCGCGTATATCCTGGTTTTTACCTTTTTGTGGAAGATAGTGGATTGCTGGGTGAATTCTGTTAGTTGCTGAGTCTCCTTTGGCACTGCTTGAGTCTGTCAATACCTCTGTTTCAGACCAGAAACGTTTTTTTTTTAGCCTAAATTTTTCTTTTAGGAAGGTTCTTGTCATGGCATCTTTGATTTCTTGTTTGAGATTAGTGCATTAGAGTCCTTTTACCTTAGTACTTTGCTGGAATGTTGTTTATGTGTGCTTGCAGAGTCTGGGGTGGGTAGAATCATTCTTTTGCTTGTTGTATCTCTTTATTTTCAAAAAATCCAAAAAACATTTGCTTATCATCATGCATTGCATTTTGCGCTTTGCATTGTACTTGCACTAGATCTAGATTTGCTTTGGAGTAATAGTTAGGACTTTATATAGGGAAATTTGCATTCAACATTTGAAGAAGAAATTGTGCATTACATGTAGTACGCATACCCTTTTTTCATGGACACAATGCATTTGCATTGATTGTTAGGTGTGCATTTTGCTTCTTGTTGCGTCATAACACCATTAGTTGCACAACCATATCCTATTTTTGAGTAATAAAGCCAACTAAAATAAACGCTAATTAAAATGAATTACACTCTTTTCTTTTCTAGGGTGCACCAACAAGCTTAGGTTTTAGGATCTTGGAATAGTTCATTGTAAGTCAATTCTCCAAGATCACTAAACAAAAACAACTAGGTGTCTGTCCAGGGAGTGTGTGAAATCCTTGGTATAACCATCATTCTCAGGATCCTCCTCTCAAAAGGGAGTTAAGCACAAGGCAGTGTGAGCGGTTTTTGATTGGGATGACCCCTAGTCAATAACTGTGTAGCATCGGCGATATAGCCAGGATTGTATCCGTATCTGGGGGCTCTTTCGAGAGTTTCGGGCTTTGCTACCCTGCCCATACGGTCAATCCCGCCTGCGACTGTCCGCTTGAGCTTTGATTATATTGAGGTGACCTTAGTGACCTTACCTAGGATATCGAGGGGGTACTTGTAGAGGTTATTATACATGTGTCCCGTCCAGGTTGGGGTTGGACAGCACAGTCGCTTTACGCGTTGAAGCTGAGGGCCACAATAATTGGTTACGTACCTTCGCTTGTGATGACAAGGGCCTCTCAAGCCTCTCCTAGGCGAGACATACCAGCCACATTCGGGAGCTCACTTATCTAGCCCTTGTTTGCTTGCATTTGGCTTTAGATTTTATTTAGTGATTGCTCTGTGCATGCTAGTTGGCCTAGGGTTGACGTGAATAGAGAGTCTTTGCTATTTTTTGAGTCATTGTGTATTCGGGTGCGGTTCCGTGCCATTCTCGTCGTTTAACAGGACTTTCACCTTCTAATTATCCTCCTCCTTTGGGAGAGGGACCTAGATATTCTAGGCAGACTATATCACACATTGATTCACACACCATGGGAGATCATTCAGAGGATACATCTGAGCCACTTCCTCCTCCCATTCATGTTGACGATGGGGATTTTACTCCTACTTACGATCCTTCACCCGACCTAACTGAGTTATGACCTGTGATTTCTAAGATAGGAGCCATGCATGATAGACCTATTCATTCTAGGGCTGACCCCTCATTGACACATTACCGGTATGGAATGCCGGAAGACATCGAGACTCACTTTGAACTTGCCAGCACTAGCTACGGTAGTTATGCTACGACTGGTTTTCCTATGCATGATTTGGCATTTAATGTCGAATCCGACTTCGAGCCGAACACTATGCCTGGGGGAAATCCCATGCCTTACCTTGCAGAGAGTTTTGGGAGTACTAGTCACATTGCACCTTCCATCCCAGTGGTGGAAGCTACATCTTATATACCTCCAAGGTCTAGAGTTAGTGATCCAATAGGGATACCAGGTTCCAGACGAGTGACGATAGGCACTATTACATATCTTCTTATAGAGATTCCTTCATCCTCGCTTCCAAGTTCTTCAAATGTAAACCCTCCACCTTACTCATGTGGTCCTTCGAGTCGGCACATAGCTACAAGTCAGATCCGTACTGCAATTACTAGACCAATTGTGTCTCAAGCCTACATACCACCCATGGTTTCGGGAGGTTATGTTCATGTTTCTAGAGGTCAGATTGCTAATTCCATGACATATATCCCTAATTCTGGTATGTATATTCCTACTTCCAGAATGTATATCCCTACCTATGGAGTGTCTCATGGGGCATTGCAAGCGATGACCTATGGACCCTATTATGGGACGCAGTATGGACAGGTTTCTTCACCTTATGGAGGCAGGTATTCACAACCTACTTACTCTCCTAATTACAGCTTTGTAGCTCCTACTAGTCAAGGTCCACCTCATTATGGTGCTTCCACGCCACCCTATACGGGTCATACGGGAGGAGGTCACTATGGCCAAGGTCATGGTGGTAATCAATCCTATATGAACCAGGGAGCGTTCCATAGACCTCATCATCCTAGGCTCCCTTTCCTCGCAACACTCAATCTACCTGACTTATCAAGACTTACAAACGATCCTGTGGCTCACGACCCAGCTTGGCCGGCTGTCCCTACCAAGATTCCTTCGGATATACCTAAGTTCGAAGGCAAACTAGGAGAGGATCCGAGCGAACACGTTACGACATTCCACCTATGGTGCTCTTTGAATTCATTGCATCAGGACTCAGTCCATTTGAGACTATTTCAATGCACCCTCACAGGGCCTGCGGTGAAATGGTATATAGAGTTACATAGGGCTGCCTTTACTTTGTTCGACGACCTTGCGATGACTTTCCTTAATCACTTCCAGCTGCCAATGCGCTATGATGTTGGTACTGAACTCTTGTCGAAATTTCGGCAAGATAAATCCACCCATATTTCTGATCATATTCAGGAGTGGCATAGACGAAAGAGATTAATTAAATCCTTTATACCGTTGGAGTTCCTCTTTGAGTGGTTCCTCAAATCGTTATTGCCATATATAGCGAAGGATGTGTCCACATCCGAAGTGCAGAATGAGGAACAAGAAATATTTAGGGCGGAGGAACTGGACTTGATCTATGCTCGATCTGGTTTGTTGTATGAGATTATCCCCAATGCTCCTTGTTCTATTTTTGATCCCAAGGTCAAACTTGGACCACATGCCGACAGCATTGTGGGTTGTGCAAGTAAGAAACCTGCAGGTTCGGTTGCAAAACAAGTTGCTTAGTTGTCAATCAACTAATCTACCTCGGGACAAGCTACGGCTTCGTCTCAACCTGCCCAAACGACGAATGTACTTGCTGTGCAATCGTCGGACCAGAAGGGTAACCACCAACCCGGACGGAATCGAAAAAAGGGTAAAAACAATAATAATAAAAAGGGTGGGTATAAGAACGAGAATGCCAATAATAATGACAAGAACGGTAAAAATGCTGGGGGGGACAAGCAGACTAAATGTAAGGTTAAGTTTCCTTGCAAGCTATGTAAGGACGATCACCTCACTTACTTGTGCCCTTGAATGGATGAAGCTTCGAAGTTCATAGCATAGGGCCCAATTGTGTTAACAAACCGTTTACCGCATAACCAGAATATGAACTCGAAGTCCCATGATCAATCTAGTGATGATGATCCACCTGAGACTAGTGTTCGTGGGTGCATTAATATGGTCCGTGCCGTGAAAGTTGTGACGTGTGCAAAAGATTATACTTCGTCACAACCCAGCCCAGGCAAAGAACCTGATCCACCAGGAACCCCTTTGCGCATTGAGAAACCTGTGGATAAACCTGAGGCTGCACCTCACATTCCTAAGGGGGTACTTAAGAGTTCGGAGCATAACCCAAATGCCCGAGCTGCCCAGAATTATTCAGTTGTCGAGGACTTGGGTCATACTCCTTGTGCGATGTTTGCATTGGAAGTGCTTCAGAGTTGTCCATCGCAAAGAAAGGCTTTGCTTTCCGCTCTTGGTGTGAATGGTGATGATTCTTCCTCAGTGATCAAATTTGAAACCGTAGGACATCAGCCTCACTTTCCCTACTATGTGTCCCTTTTGGTGCATGTAGAATGTCTTAATATGACCGTCAAGCGTACTGTGATTGACGAGGGCGCTGCTGCTTCTGTGATGTCTTTGTCTTGTTGGAAGGGTCTTGGTTCTCCTGAGCTGTCAAAATCTACAACCATGTTAACTGCTTTTGATGGGAGATCATTTAGGCCGCACGACATCCTTCCTTCCCTTAAATTCCGTTTGGGAGGGAAGACTGTTGCGATAGAGGTTGAGGTGGTTGATGCACCCCTTGACTACAATCTTGTACTGGGAAGGAACTGGATGTATAGTATGCAAGCCATTGCATCTTCCGTGTTTCACGTTGTATGCTTTCCACATAACGGGAAGATTGTAATGATTGGTCAAATGGCATTCAAGAATCTGCCTATTACTACATCTTCGGGAGCTTCGGTTCCGAAAGTTGAACATTCCCAGCCAGCAACTGGGAGTGTGGGTGTAGGCATGTATCCATCCCTCATGGGAACCTTTAGTTGTTCTGCACCCGTCCTCATGATAGGATCTAGTTTCGGTGGTGCTTCGACGTCTATGAGATCGGTGCCTTTTAGCACAAGTCATATGGGAGATCCTTGGATTCTTCCTTCATCGAGTCCTTCAAATGAGGCCATCGAGACGAGCATGCCATTGCCTGCAGTTATGATAGCTTACCAAGCTAATCTCAAGTCTACTGCAGAGCCTTGTTCTTCCTCTTCGCGGACGGAGGAGGAAGACCCCTATATGCTTCCAGCATGGGCAGTACAGTATTCTCATGCCCATGAATACCTTGATACGGTGTTCCCTTCAAATGAAGCAATTATCGAGGCTATGTCGGGAGTTGAGCCACCATGGGAGGAACTTCATCATAGATCGTACTTCCTTCCAGAGCTTGACCGTTTGGAGCATGAGGATTATAGGGAGATTCTTAGTTAGAAAGTTGGTAGACCTATGGTTCCATTAAGCTCTCCTGGTCCGATGGCTGATGGAAACATGGTGAACATATCGTCAACTATTCCTATCAACATTTCTCGCAATCCTGGTACAATTGAGAATGTCTACATAGGGGCGGATTGTTCCCAAGATGAGATTCTGGAGTATACCGAACTATTCAAGGAATTTCATGATATCTTTGCTTGGTCTTATGATGAGATTCCAGGGATTGACCCTCGGATTGTCGAACATGAGATTAAGACTTACCCCAATGCTAAGCCTGTTCAACAGTGTTTACGCGTCGTGAATCCTAGGAAAGCACCCGCCATAAAGGAAGAGATAGAGAAGATATTGAAAGCTGGTTTCATCTATCCCGTTCCCTTCACGGAGTGGGTTCCAAACCTCGTTTTGGTGGATAAGAAGCAGGGAGCAATCTATATATGCACTGATTTCTGTGATTTAAATCGTGCCTGTCCTAAGGATAACTTCCCCACACCATTTATAGATCAGATTTTGGATGAGTGTGCAGGTAGCGAGGTGTTCTCCTTCATGGACGGCTATTCTGGGTATAATCAGATCCAGATTAAACCTGAGGACCAACACAAGACCGCATTTATTTGTCCTTGGGGAACATTTGCGTATCGAAAAATGCCTTTCGGCCTTAAAAACGCCAAAGCTACGTTTCAGCGGGTGATGACCTTGATCTTCCACGATCTCAAGTATATTATTGAAGTATTTTTGGATGACCTCGCTGCTCATTCTCACATGAGGATGCGTCATTCCTATCACTTGGGATTGGTTTTCGAAAGATGCCGGCACTACGCTGTTAGATTAAACCCTCATAAGTGCATATTTTGCGTGAATTCAGGTCGTTTGTTAGGATTCATTGTTTCGAAAGAGGTTATAAGAGTCGACCCTTTGAAGGTTGAGGCAATACTTCAATTGTCTCCCCCGAGAAATATTCGTCATCTTCAGTGTTTGTAAGGCATGGAAAACTTCCTACGAATATTTGTTGTCAACTTTGCCAATTTGACTAGAGGATTCATGCATCTCTTGAAGAAGGATACTCCCTTTGAATGGGATGAGTGAGCCCAGGAGTCCTTTGATGCACTTAAGCAAGCCCTAGCATCGGCCCCGGTGATTAGTCCTCTGGATTATAGCTGTGATTTCCTATTATATGTGGCCGCGTCTTTAGAGACGATTGGTATGGTTTTGGTTCAAGAGGATGAGGAGCTCCAAGAGCATGTCATATATTATCTGAGCTGAAACCTTATTGACGTAGAGATTCAGTATTCTCATGTCGAGAAGCTTGCCTTAGCTACCATACATGCGGTACAACACTTGAGACATTATATTCTCCTTCGCCAAACCTTGGTTGTGGCCCATGTCAATCCATTTAAATTTGTCCTCACACGTAGGATGATTGGGGGAAAGTATAATAAATGGATTGTCATCCTGCAAGAGTTTGATCTTGAGTTTGTTTTGGCAAAATCGAAGAAATCTTTAATCTTTGCAGAGCTCATATCGGATTTTCCGAGCGAGGCCAAGGAGTTGGTTTGTGAAGATACATTCATTGATGAACACATTTTCTTAATCTCAATGGCTGACCCATGGTATGGGGATATCATAGTATATCTACAAACACAGAGGACCCCTACTCACCTCTTGTGAGATGAACGACGATGATTACGTCACGTCTCTAAGAACTACCTCATAGTGGACAATACTTTGTACCGTCATGGTGTAGATTCCCTTTTACGACGTTGTTTAACTCATGATGAGGATGAGGTAGTGTTTAATGATTGCCACAGAGGGGCGTGTTGTGGTCATTTATCTGGTCTTTCTACAACTCAAAATATTTTGAGAGTGGGTTATTTCTGGCCGTCGATCTTCAAGGATTGTATTGAAGTGGTCAATAGCTGCCACCCTTGCCAGGTGTTTGCACGTAATATGCGCTCGAAACCTACCCGTTACACCCTATTATCACCGCCGGTCCCTTCACCAAGTGGGGGCTCGATTTTATGGATTGCAACCCAGCTTCGGCTGGGGGGCACCATCATATCATAGTGGCTATTGATTACTTCACGAAATGGACTGAGGCAATGCCTACAGTAAAATCCGATGGTGAGACAGCCACTCACTTCGTATTCAACCAAATTATTACTCGGTTCAGGATTCTGAGAGAGCTTGTCACTGACCATGGCTCACACTTTCAGAACCGTATGATGGAAGAGTTGGCATCCAAGCTAGGGTATAAGCAAGAGCACTCCTCTTCTTACTATCCTCAAGCGAATGGACAGGTTGAAGCAGTGATTAAATCACTTAAGTCCATTCTCCAACAAACCATCGCACAAAGAAAGATGAATTGGCATATTATGTTATACCTTGCTTTGTGGGCATATCGAACTGCGGTTAAGACTGCCATTGGTTTTTCTCCATATCAGCTCGTACATGGAGTGGAGTCGATATTGCTGGTTGAATGCAAGATTCCTTCATTTAAGTTAGCCATGGAACTCTTACCAGACACTTCACCTTTGGAGGAGCGTTTGGTTCACCTTGAGCAACTCGATTTGCAGCGTAGAGATGCCTTGGTGACTCTAGAGGTTAATAAGCGTCGCGTAAAGGCCCAATACGATAAGTCTATCCATCCAAGAGTGTTTAGTGAGGGAGACTTGGTCCTTTTGTGGGATCAATTGAAAGAACCCTTGGGGGCAGGGAAGTTCAAACCTATGTGGCGTGGTCCTTACGTGGTCAAGCATGTGTTAGAGAAGGGTGCCTACGAGTTAGTGGATTACGAAGGGATAGCCTTGGCGGAGCCTAGAAATGGGATCTATCTTAAAAAATACTATGCATGATCTTTAGCCAAGGCTGCTTGTTGTATATTATTGTACAGCTTTTTGCATAGTTAGGTCTTATTTATCATGATCGGGTTTGTGATTAGTTTTCGTTTCTTGTGGCAGATGTCAATGGAATCTTCCACCTACATAGGATTCACGGATGGTGCAAGCTGTCACACTCAACACTCAGCCTCAGTTGCTTGGGTGATTTATACTCCTATGGGTCAAGTACTATCTTCAAGAGGTGTATGTCTACGGCCATTTTCCAACAATGTTGCTGATTATAGTGTTGTTATCGAGCTTCTACAGGATGCCATTTCGCATGGTGTTCTCTCTCTTGAGGTACGTCTTGATTCAGAGTTAGTAGTGTCACAGCTCAATTGTTTGTACCATGTTAGAGATCCAACGTTATTGAGGAGATTCTTATGGGTGAGATTGTTAGAACGACAATTTAAGAGTATAACATATATACACATTCCAAGAAATTATAATCATGTTGCTGACTCATATCCTAACTACGTGTTAGATTGGCATTTGTTTCATTCATCACAAATTAATCATAAACACAATTTTTACACATGTAAATAAATAAACCGATCACCATAAAAAAATTTTATATACATAAAAAATGTGGTAATACATAGTGTCATAATAAAAAATTGGGGCTTTGAAAGCCACCATCATATACACGGTAGGAAAAAATAGATACACTCCTAGGTGTCTAGTCCTGTGGAGGAGGAGGAGGGTTGTGGTCATGACACGTCACTATATCTCTAGCTAGCTGTCAGAATAAACGCACCCATGCGCATGGTACACCCACCACCTGTCGCTGCATAGCCTCAGGCAAGTCCTCGACTTACGCCATGGGAACTCTATGAGTCAGTCTCACGAAGTTGGTATGAATGTTTTGGAGCGTTCACTCCGCATCCACACCGGTGATGTCATCTCCTCTTCCCCTCCGTCTATGACATGGGAAGCCCTCTGGTCGCCGTGGTCCCACATCTGCACATGAATGGTATATTTCACTATGTATTGTCACCCAAAAACATGTCTTTTTGATTCCATATAATTAAGAAAACACAAAAAATTAAATAATTCAATTTTTTTTTAAAAGAGTGAGGGTCGAGATTCGTTACCTATGTCTCCATATGCTCATCCTGGAGGCAATGGAATGTCTGGATCCCCTCAGAAATCTATCCCTGCATAGGGGTAGTCATCTATGGCAACAATCTGTCATCGCCACCATGGAAAAAAGTCAGCTGGATAGGGGTTGGCCACCCTACCACCCCCTAGTCTGGGCATCGCGTCTGCCCAACGTCATTGGTCCAGATCTCGAACCCCATGGAGAGGAAAATCCACTCTAGGGCTCAATCCTGGAACATGCTCGAAGAAAAACGTGCTCAAAATACTGATGAACCTGAAGTTCCGTATCCTACCTGCCTTACACTCACTGAGCTGATGCTTCATGTTTCTCAGTAGTGTAGTACTCCAGTCGTATATGGTCGGTCTCATACACTCCACCGCATAGAACATTAGTGGCCGAGAGGCCTGATGGAGTGATGCTAAGCCTACTATCCTGCCCAGCATTAGTAGTATGGCCTTTAGGCCCAGCACCTATATAGTGTTGGTGGGAAGTTGACTCCCCACCTTCTCAGTATCTGGGTAGCAGTACATAGCTATGTACTCATCGATAGTAAGCCCATGACCAGGACCACCTCAGGAACGAAGGTTCACCACCTCCCCTCGTCTAGATAGACCTGTGATAAAGTAGATATCCTCCACCTCAATGGTGAGGGACATACCGTCTATCCGGAAGGACTCTGAGTCTGGATCCCAATAGTCTACCAGCATCTGTAGCGGTCCTGGTTTGGCCCTCAAGCCACCAAGGCACCAAAACTTATAGAGTCCACATGCATGTAGTACTTGTTGAGCCCTTATGTCGGCCCTTACTGCTTCCTCTACTTCACCATGCTCGTTCTCTCGCCATTCTAGCACCATCCTGCATGAGAAATTGACCAATTGTCCATTAAATTCTTGTAAATCCACTTGCGCGGCGTCATATGCGACTGTTTTGCAAATAGCCGCGTATGTACGCGGTTTCTAGCCCCTTTTCCATGTATAGCCAGCCCTATACACGAAAAAAGCTTCGATACCCACATGGGCTGCAGCGCTCATGTAATATTGCCCTTAACAACTTCATTTGACCATGAAAACTTGTAAAAATTATATTGAAATGCAAGCTGAGAGCATGAGTAAATACCTGGAAGAAACGGTTGTGAATTCCATCGGCTGGATCTCCTGGAATTTGCAGTTGAAAATTAGAGCTCCAATGGGTAAACGTTTCAAATGATTTCTATTTTTTACTATTTATAGTAAAATTTTCAAATATTTGAAAATTTTTACCCCCTTTCCTATAGTTTTGACAGTTTCTAACCATTTGGACCGTTTCTGACATAATTTGTGATGTAGAAGACCATTTGCAGTGCCGTTTCAACCTTTGGATTGACTTGTTCGTGCCCATCTCAGGTATCATATCTACACTGGCATATAGGTTAGGTTCACTACCATTTGCATTTTGCATGACCTTATGACCATGTCACTATATCCTTAGGTACGAACCCACTCTATTATGTCATGGAACCTTCTTGCTACTTTAGAAGTGGCATGATATGAGTGGTAGAGCCTTACCTTACATGGGTACCCTAGTTAGCACCTTATTTGCATTTGGTTCCCATGCTGATGTTTCTCCCTTTAGGGTGTGGGAGTCCGTTGTATAGTATTGCCATGACATTTCGCAAGAGCCTCATACTCCTCTTGATCTTATGCTGGCCATGTTCCCTCCGGACTCCCTTGTATCAAGTTGTGGATGCATTATCATGAGCTTTTCCTGTCTTATTGAGCTTTATGCCGGCTCCCCTGACATTGCGTTTCAGCCATATAGCCCGAGCTTGTCTCATGTCTAGCCATGCAGAGCCTTTCTTTATATCCTTCGCAGCTTGATTTCTTTTTACCAGGAGGGGATCTTCCCCCGAGTGTCGATATCCTACACATGTATCCTTGCATTGAGCATAGGTATGTTCCACTGCTTGGAACTAGTTTGTTTGCCCTTATGACACTCGTCTCCTCCTAGTTTGTAACTATAAAGCTAGTTTATTCTTTTTTCAAGCTTTTCAAATAACTGGAAAAGTCCAAAAAAAATCAAAAAACCAAAAAGCCGGACAAGAAAAGATATTATCTTTGGTGGCTGTCGAGTCGTGTCGCCTTCAAACAGAGCACTGTATATCACATCTGTTGGTTGGGTTATAGTTTGACTTTAGGAGCTGTACTCGTTTATCTAATTTTATCTCCACCAACTGGTTATGCTTCCAGCCCCTATGGAGCCTCTGTTGATGCCTCCTGCATCACAGAGATGGCCCAATTTGTATATCGAGTCTATGCTGCCTTCATTCAGTCACCATACGCCGTTATGCTCTTGTTCGAAGGAAGTTGAAACCTGAGTCGGCCATTCCTCAGTTATCTTGACTTTGCATGTCGGCCATTCCCAGTACAGTTACTGGTTCATGCACCTTATGATCAAGTACTTCCACATTATACACCTTTGTTGAGTACCTCGTGTTGGATGATGGGGGATTCCCTAATGCCCTCCTTCCAGCGGATTTCATCCCATCGACTTCAGATCATTTATTCTGGGATTGGAGTCTAGAGTCATTTTGAGTGCCTTGAGACTTGCAGTCATCAGTGGCAGGTTCTCTCACCATCAACAGTTTTGGGAATACATCAATGTCCCCTGATCGATGGATTCTCTCAAGTGTTTGACCTGAACACATTTATTCACACTTGTTAGTTTGCACTCTAGTACCTTGATTCCCATTTTCATTATCGGTGGGTGATCTCGCGTCTGTTAACGGTATACATCAATGGCCGGTAATCAGACGATGGAATACTATGTTCAACCTCGACACCTCTATTTGCATAGTAGGACATGTACTTGTAGCGGTTTGTGTAGAAGACCTTCCATATTGGTGGCATCTCTTATATGCTACCTCCTTGATCGTGCCAGTGTTCATGAGATTTCAGCTCTCGTGACTTGTTCCAGTATATGTCAGACATTTCCAGCCACTATGGAGATCTTGATCTATTGTCTATCTTCAGCCTTTCTAGAGATCATGGTCCTTTGTATATCTTCATCATGGATATTCTAATCTATGTATATTGTACGTGGCGATGACCACATATGTGCTATCATGTTTCATGCCTATTCATGGCCATTGTACTCTTATGTATCCGGGACTACTATATGTATTTGCAGTTATATGCAGAGTTGTATTATTGTACTATGCTGATTGGGTGGCTGGTCTTCCATTTGGGTACCTTCATCACTCCACTTCTGGGATGGACTTATAATGTATTTCGGCCATCGTATAACCCCTATGATCTCATACATTAGGGGGCATCTGTTATAGCGGATTTCTCCACACTAGGTGAATCACACATTATATGGCCTTCCCCTGTCCCGCTGTAAACTCATTAGCCCCTATGGACTACTTTTTGTCTTTTGATGTGTCCTTGATCATCCCTAAAAACATAAGAAAAGTGATATACACGGCTTTTACCCCGATAACCGTGTACATACGCGGATATGACCCCTATAGTCGCGTACATCGGAATGTGTGCATAATCCAAATCCTTTTGGAGTTTTCCTTGACTTGGATCCCACTCATATGACTCCTGACCTTCCATATGCCTTGAGATCGCACGGATTCGACCTTTCACTAACCCTTTGAAAAGCTATATAAGGAACCCCTTGATACATTGAAAGCATAAGAGAGAATTGAGAGCAACAAAACTATAGTCCATTGTTGCCAGAACTTATGCTTGAGTCTGCATCCCTTTGTCCCTTGGAGCATTGTTGTGTTCTTCCCAAGCTTGCCTTTTGCTAGTAAGCTTGCTATCTGAGTGATGGAGGATTGAGGTGGTGGAGGCCCAAGTGGGGGATTCAGTTTCTCCAGTTTGCAGACATGCCGTCAGAGGTTGTCACTTGTAATCTTTGATTTATATTAATAGAGATATCTTTTCCTGTCCAGTAATGTGTATTTGAATGAATATTGTATCCATTGGAATATGTCAAATGCTTTTACATTATTGATTATATATTCTAGAATATATCTAACACCATGATATATAGTATGCTTGTATTGTTTACTTGTTGTTGAGGAAGTATTATATCAATTCAAGCTAAAGATTGGAAATCTCAACGGGGATCTACTTCAACCATCCGGAATAAGGTACGAGGTTCGATCCTTTAGTGTTATATGTTTTTATTTCTATTTCATATTGGGAAAGATTGATTTATGGAGTCTAGGTGTCTGTTGTGGTACCCCAAGCCATAGGAATTTATCTCTGTAACACATCATGAGTGAGTATTGGGGGCTGAGGGTTGGCTACTATATCAGATGAAACAATTGATGAAATTTGGTCTTCAACCATATGGCAATGGGGAAGGAATGAATATCGGTGATGGTGATCTTTCCAGGGCATCTCATCTAGGGACATAACTTCCATGATGGACTCATCCGAGGGAAGTGTATGTGAGAGATAATCTAGAGATGGGGGGGGGGGTTTCTAGCTAATACGGTAGGTGATAAGTATCTGATGCCACCAAAAAATGAGCATTAATGGTAGTGTCGCTGGAAAATAGAATATCTTGGTACATTTATTCAAAATTATTTACTCATGTCGAATCAATAATGGACTTTCCTTTTTCTATTGCAGAGGTAGAAATCATGTTTATGGATGCTTCCTGCAAATTAGGAGGAGGTTTGGATAACTCAAAGATTCCCATGAGTGAGGAATTATTGAGAAGACCTACTAGAATGTTATGATATTGAGGGGTCATGGAAGACAAAAGTGAAACATTGCTTGCAGTATTTGAATTTGTGTTGGGTGAACATAAATCTAGCTGGTCAATAGTAACAATATTCCCTTGGAATGGGAACTAGACCACCCGAAAAATGGATGAAGCAACAAATTGCATTGTATAAAACCAATTTTGACCTAGGAGAATATTGTAGTCTAAAGGAGTGTCGACAAATTCAACATGAATGGAGATTGAATTCCCCCCAAGTTCTACCTGGAGGGAGGGCAGTAGTCCATAGGGTTGAAATTTGTGACCATCAAAATCCTTTAACATTGTGGGTGAATGGTTGATCTCAAGAGAACCAATGGCTCTCCAAAAGGATAAAGACATGACTAAAGTCGAGGCTCCATCGTCCAAAACAATACGATAGATTATCTTCCCGATAGCTTTTGTAGACAATTGGAAATCCAATTGATGGGAGAGCCTAGATTTGAAATCATCCTTCTTGAAAGTGACAATGTTATTTTTTTCAGGATCTAGTGCTCCAAGAAATGATAGCAAGTTCTTATGCTGTGTAGGACATGTTTGGAGTACCTCAAGAGTCAACATAGCGCATGGTGCTTGAGTCAAATCTTCCACAATATTGTAGTATTGGGAAGAACATGTGTTAGGATTAATAATGGACTTTCAAAGTGTACTCTTAGGTGGGTGGAGGATTGCATCAAGAGTAGGTTTTTCGATTTGAATACCATTAGTGATAGGAGGAATGGATGCTAAAGGTTTTTTGGGTAGAACATTATTAGTTTTTATTTCCTAGAGGAGGTTCATATCTTTGGGATCGAGTATTGAGATTAATTTATTCACTTGACATAATTTTGAATTCATCTATAGAAGATGAAGAAGGCCCATGCAATGATTGCTGGTCAATTAATTGTTGTTGGGTAGGGAAAGGGTCTGTAAGGACTATAGGAGAGGTGTTATTTTTCTTAAATTTATTGACTTACTCGTGATGAGGACACTCTTTAGTGAAGTGGTCACCTAAACAAATCAGGAAGGGAAACTTTACCTTTCTCTTATTCTTAGAATCAACATTAGGGTTTTGTGTTTTGTTACCTTCCTATTGGTTATCATATTTCTTGGATTTATTTTTACCTTTTTTCTTTCCTCCTGAAGATTCTGTGGATTGGATTGTGTTTACTTCAGTGGAGGGAACAACAGGGGAAACCTTTTTGGAAGGTGGGACAGGTTGATTAGATGGTGTGGCCGGTTGGTTTTTCTTTTTTGAAGATTTTTTCATCGATTGTGTTTGAACTAAAACAAGAACACCATCGGTAGGTGGCTCCATTGTAGGTCTTGAAGGACAAGAGGTAGGATGAGGAGCGTGAGGAATTAGGTCGTACAGAGTGTTTGACTAGTAGTAAACCAAGTCTAAGTACTAGGCATGGCTTATTTCTTGCTCCTCGGTAACAACACCTCCCATGGAGAAATCCCTAGAAATGAGGGGAAATAAATATTTTGTAAACCAATCGGTAAGTAATTGATCGGGAGTGGGAACCTTAATCAACCTATGTCACCGTCTCCATTCATGTATATGATCGGATATATGGGTAGAAGTGGTCTAACAAAGTGAGGTCAATAGGTCTGTACTTGTCTCATATCGGATTAGTAAGTGGAAATGTATTAAAAAGGCCATCACTAAGGTGTTAAAAAGGCCATCACTAAGGTATTAAAATACCAAAAGGAATGCTGAGGTAGCTTGATGTACCATTTCACAGCTACCCAGGTGAGACTTCTATGAAACAACCATTGATGAAGTGAACTATTCATCAGAGAATTAGATGAGCACCACAAATGAAAATCCATTACATGGTTCTTGGAGTCCTCACTAGGCTTGCCATCGAATTAAGGTATGTCGGAGGGTAGTTTAACCGGGATGGCTATCCATAAGGGATCATGATGTATCTGATGGTTGATCAATATGTACAAATTTGGTAGATCTAAGGTAGCTAGAAATGGAAATTATTGGTTAGGTTGGGGCTACTAGTAATACTGATAGGGCATCTTTGAACCAGTAGGACCATATGGAGATTGATAAATAGGAATATATGATGCTCCCATGACTATTTGGTTAGGTGGTTGATTTCCAAATGTTCCACTTGAGGGTACACTAGGCGATGGGATACCCGAGGGAGGTGGGAATCCAGGTGGTGGGAATTTAGGTGGCGGGCCTCTAGGTAGTGGCCCTCCATATGGTGGTGATTCAAGTGGTGGTCCTCCAGGTGGTGGTCCTCTAGGAAATGGTCATCCAGGTGGTGGTCCTCTAGGTGTTCCTCCAAAGGGACCTCCTGAAAGTGGTCCTCCAGATGGACCTCCAAAACCTCCAAAACCATTAAAAAAAGGTCCTCCATTAGGTGGGGCATTAGACCAATTAGGTTTCCCCCACGGGACATAAGAATTAATGGGGTAAGGAATTCTAGGATAAATAGCCACCATTGGTGCTAGTTAATAAGCTTGATGAATCGTGTGTGGTTTATTTCCAGGGTAAGTATAACCACAAAAAAGTTGACTAACAGTGGGATGAAACCATGAAGGTTGTCCCTGGCCAGGAGAGCGTATAACTATATTGGTATTAACAAAAGGATTATTTACTGCTGGTTGTCCTGCTGCTAAGTTTTTCCCCATAATAGAAATGGTTCCCCTAGTAGGTAAATTAACTAGGGTTGGGGGTCTCCCTCTAGGTGTGGAAGCTATTGGGAGAGTAGAAATTGATGGGGAATTATGGGTAGGCAAAGCAGGAATTGAGGGCTGATTTGAATTATGAGGAACCACGTTTTGAACAAGTGGTCTTGAGACAGGAGCTATTTGGGATGATGAAAGTGCACAGTATCCTTGGGGGGGCATTTCTGAACAGCGGGGCAGAGGAGAAGAACTCATCTTCTCAAGGATTTCTTGAAAGTTACACAAACACTTAATAGATGGTTGGAGGCCCCTTAAGAATTATGCATTCATTGGAGCCTCTCAAATGGGAGTAACATAGGAGTGTCTAGTGGTCCCATAATCATAAATGGATTTCCCTAGGGAATTTCTACAGAAAGGAGCATTTAGGCCAAATTATGCTCCTACGGTATTATCTGATGGGTGATTAAATACCCAATCAGATGAACCAGGTTGGCCTTTTGTTGGAAAATGAAACATGATATCAACTGTAGGAGTTTGTTGGACTACCAAGAGATTATCATAAGAAGTAAATTCTTCCCCGAACTCAGTAACTGGAGCCCCTTCCACTTGGGAATCAACTGTAGCTGGATGGTCCATGGTTTCACCTTCTTTTCCTTCCATAATAGGAGGATATTCGGGTGGTAACCCTTGCAACCTGCGAGATCATCTCGTAGGTGGATCAGCTAGGGTGTTGGCTAAAATTTTCTACTCTAAAGCTCTGTAAAAAGAAGAGATAACACGCAAAAAAAAGTACACAAGCTAAAGGCCATAAGAAAACTTAAATGATAGGATGGCCTGATAATAGCTGGTTCCTCACTAGGATTGTCAAGTTGTCACAAAACGCGATATACCATAGGGTCCAATAGTAAAACACAACAAGGAGGATTGGGACCGTACCCTTTCCTGAATACCTGGATACCTGGATGGCACATGCATAGTCACTCCTCGATTGCTGTTCTTAGTGTATTTCTTTAACAACATGACCAAAAGGATTTTCTTAGTTGGTTAGGGTATCCTAGAGGGGTCTCCCAATATACGCAAGGTACGTGGGAGCTCAAATCCATATTAGTGTTGTCTAATGCACAACCGTTCGAAAGGGGCCTTTTGATATACAACTGATTACATGAAGTGCCTTTTGATATACCTTAAGGGTAAGTGAAATTTCGTTCGATATACCAATGGTACGTGGAAGAATGAAATGATCCTAGGGATGCAGTGCAGGAAAATAATGACAACTCCTATGTTTTAAGATGTTGGAACATGTCTAGTATCCTATGACTCAAATTACTAAATATTTTGACCTAAGCTACTGTTGATTTTATGCCAGTAGGGTATTGACACACTGTGCACACTGGGTGAAGGCACCAACAACACTCTGTGTAGTAGGGAAGAGGGCACCAAGGACTCTTCTTATCAAGATGCAGTAGGCACCATGAAAGGGTCAATGCTCTGTTAATCCTACCCAAGTACGCCAATGAATCCAAGGATATAAAAAGGTCAGATACCTTCCATAGAAACTAATGATGGACTAAGATGGACTGATAATGAATTAAATCACAATTCAAAAGAGACAATTGAAAATGTGACAAGGTGGATCACCCACCTTAACAACTCAACTAAATTAAACAAATAAAATGACAAGTTTATGCGCAAGAGTTTTACCAAAGATCTTAGATATGACTGTATCTGCTCCAAATATTACTAGATCTATCCCAAATCTGAATGGATCTATCCCCAGTATGGTCTCCAATTTTATTTGTAGGAATATTTCAACCAACGTGGACACTGCTTGTTCCTCTATCCTGTATGGTACAAGTCTAGAACAAAAAGTCACAGTAATATATCCTCTCCCTAGATAATCAATCTACTTGAATAAAACAACTCTTTTAACTCATATCTGAATGCTCTGGCGGTTGTTTCACTATTCTCCATATGGTCTATAATACCTGCAAAGAAGCATAAAAAACAAGACAAGGGATAAGAGTAACAAGATAGATCAACAATCCATATTAGTGATCAAGGAATCTAATAATAAATGACTGATATTCACACAAATCATATATGGGAAATGGAAACAATTTTGTATTAATCAAATGAAAAGAGAAAGCTACAACCAAAGCCTTGATGTCAATAGATTTGTATCCATAAGGTCTTTGACACACTCACACAACTCTCTACTCATGCAAATCTCTTTTCTCACAATACTCACTCAACTTTGCCTCAATACCAAACTTCAATGCAATAGCATATGGATTCTCTTCTTGGTCTCCCTCACATAGTCCATGAAGGATTCTTTTATAGGCCAAGGGAGGCTCATATGAGATGAGATATTTTTGGAATAGGATAGGGGATGATCCCTATAGGGTAGGAGGTCAAGTGACAGCTCTCCCTAACAAATAGGAACATTTTCAACGAGATCTTTCACCTGGATTCTTCTCAAAACTTCTATTTTCCCCTTTCAAGCCTACTAGCGCTTCTTGCAGTGAGGGTAAGTGCTTTGACACACTTTGTAAACAGGGTAGAGGTGTCGATGGGGCCTATTTTCAATGAACAATGTGCACCAACCCTCTCTAGCGCTTTGTCATGGGAGGAAAGGTGTGCCAGTCAGCCTAAGAGTGGAAAAAAATGTCCAAAAGAATCCATGGCCAAGTGCTTTGAAGGATTTCAGGAATCAATGTATATTTTAGGTGCAACAATAAGCCCATGTGAGCTATGGAACGGAAGGCTTGCTCATATTCACTACAAATATTTTCCAATTGTAAGCAAGGTTGTGACTGGTCTACCATAATTTAGATATATCATGAAGGAGTGTGCAATGGATGTGAGCAAGGAAAGAATACTAAGAACCCTTACCCAAACAATGCCAATAAAGCAAAAGGGATCTTATATATTATCCACTCAGACATATGCAGGCCAATGCAAACCACTTCATTAAGCAGGTATGTTTACTATGCTTATTTTATTGATGATTATTCCCACAAGACTTGGATATAATTTTTGAAAAAGAAGGATGAACTATTTGAACGGTTTAAAGAATTTAAGGACTTGGTAGAAAACCTCTCTGAAAATAATATAAAGATATTGAGGTTAGATAATGGAGGATACTTCACACCAAATGAGTACTGCAAAGAAGATGGGATTAAGAGGGATCTCACCATTCCCTATAATCCACACGAAATGGTGCAATAGAAAGAAAGAATAGATCTATAATGGAAGCTGTAAAAGCTATCTTACATGATTAAGATATACCAATGCACCTACAGGAAGAAGCAAGCAGAACAATAGTATATGTACATAATAGAATCTCCCACTGTGCCCTTGGGAACAAAACTCTAGAAGAAATGTTTTCTGGAGAAAAGCCTAAAGTAAGTCACCTAAATATATTTGGTTGTCATGTATACATACACATTCCCAAGGAGAAAAGATCAAAGTTAGATCCTCAAGGAAAGAAGGGATTGTTTATAGGATATAGTGAGAAATCAAAAGCTTATCGAATCTATATCCCAAGATACCGTCAAATTGAAATTAGTAGCGATGTCACATTTGATGAATATGCAATCTTTGGAAAGTCAAAGAAAGATAAGGAAGATGAAGAGGAGCATGAAACTCCCAAAGCTACATAAATTCCTAAACCAGTTAGGATCGAAGAAGAAGATCAAATGCATGAGGATCATGATATGAAAAAACCTCAGTTATCTGAAGAGTTACCTAGTGAAATGATTTCTCGAAAGAGAAAACCCGTTTGGGCTTGTGAAGTAACTAAAGAAGCAAAAAGACATGGTGCCCTAGAAGGAACCATCCAAGAAATAAAGAAGCCAAAGCCATACCCTAGTTATGTGGCTTTGATGTGTGATCTAGTTGATAAAGAACCAACATATTTTGAAGAAGAAATAAAAAAAGGAGTGGGTTGATGCAATGGTCGAGGAGTACCAATCCATTATAAAGAATGAGGTGTGGGAAATAGTACAAAGACCAAAAGATAAGTCAATGGTATCTTCAAAATGGATCTTCAAAACTAAGCACTCAACAGATGGTAGTATAGAGAAGTACAAGGAAAGATTTGTAGCTCGAGGATTCTCTCAGAGAGAGGGAATTGACTATGAGGACACCTTTGCACCAGTGGATAGGTACATCTCAATGAGAACCATCATTTCCTTGGAATACAACATGAAGTGGAATTTTCTTCATATGGATGTAAAGACAACCTTTCTAAATGGATTGATTGAAGAAGAAGTATATATATAACAAATGCAAGGGTTTGATACTAATGATAAAAAAACGCATGTATGTAGACTCAAGAAGGCATTCTATGGGTTAAAGCAAGCACCTAGAGCATGGTATGGAATAATTTATGGATTTATAATGAGCTTAGGCTTTACCAAAAGTAAAGTAGATTCAAAAATTTACTATAAAGTTGAGGATGATGGGATTATGATGTTACTACTATATGTAGAGGATCTATTATTGACAGGTGAAGATAATCCCATAATCGAATATAAGAAGAAGCTTGCTGCAGAGTTTGAGATGAAAGAACCTGGAATGATGCATTATTTTCTAGGTCTTGAAGTATGGTAATATCTAGATGAGATTTTCCTAAACCAAGGAAAATATGTAGTAGAAAACCTAAACATATTTGGAATGATATATTGCAAGGATATGGCTACTCCGATGACAACAAGTTTGAAGTTATTGAATGATGATACTTCAGAAGTAGTTGATGCCACTTTATACATATATATTATTGGTTCTCTGATGTAATTAACCAATACAAGACCAGATATATGTTTTGTTGTAAACACAATAAGTCAGTATATGGTGAATCCCAAACATATTCACCTAATTGGAGCAAAACATGTAATGAGGTATCTAAAGGGAACTTTATATTAGGTCTCAAATATGTATCAAATGGTGAGATAAGATTACATGGATTTATTGATTCATATTGGGCAGGAAGTGCCAATGATAGAATCAGAATGTTTCTTTAGTTTGGGATCATACTTGATTTCTTGGTTCAATAGAAAGAAAACTAGTATTTCACTTCGCACGACAAAGGTTGTACATTACAACATGTTTAGCCTGTAGCGAATCAGTATGACTTCACAAGATGTTGGCATGATTATTTGATGCAGAAAATAGATGTTACTGATATCCTTTGTGATAACTAGAGTTGTATCAAGATGACATAAAACCCAGTGTTTCATGATAAGACAAAGCATATCGAAGTTAGACTCTCATTTCATTTGAGATATGGTTCAAAAAGGAGCTGTAAAGATCAAGTATGTTCCTACAGAGGAACAAGTGGCAGATGTGTTGACTAAGCCTCTGGCTCTTGCAAAGTTTGAATACTTTCAAGACAAGCTTGGTGTAGTCCAAATGGACCTCTCTCGAAAGAGGGAGTGATGGTAGATGGAATAAGGATGTAATGGTGGTAGTTCAGTCTAGAGTAGGGTAAGTCTAGATAGGATTGTTGGCCCGAAAGGGTTAGTAAGTAAGATGGGGCTTGTTGATCCTAGGGGGATTAGTATGTCTGGCTAGATCAGTTTAACCCAAGTGATTTTGTAATCTAGGACAAGGCTTCTTGATCCCCAGGAAGATCCATCTGTCTAAATAGGATTATTGGCTCGAAAGGGTTAGTAAGTTAGACAAATTACCTGGATGGATCTACCAGAGAACTCACAGTGATGCTAATCCAAAATAGTTAGAGGGTAAGATGTATTTTCAATATTGTTATACTAATTATCACTGATATGTTTGCTTCAGTATTGTTATACTTCTTGGAGTCATTATCCAACCCACACACCTATTTGGTCAATTTTGGCTTAATTACTAACTATCCTAAGTTAATTGACTCGAATTGACATCAACATTAGCACACCAACACACTCCTAACATCAGCATCAACACACCCACGCCCTCCTTCAATCAAGGAGGCCAACTAATCCTTCTCCTTCAATCAGGGAGGCTAACTAGGCTTCCTCCTTCAATCAAGGAGCAATTCTGGGGTGATCTGAGTGTCATAAGTGCACCAATTAGCTAATTGAATGTTGTTTCACCTAAAAATTAGTTAAGCTAAGTTGGAAAAGCATATTCCTCATCCATTTGGCTATTTTAGGCTGATTTGGGTGAACTGGAGTGATTTAAGGCACCTCCAACAACTTTTGGTGACTAGTATCAATTCAGTTCACTTCATCAGAGCTGACTTGAGTTATATATGTGCCCCCACCTAGTGATTGACATGTAGTTGAGTTCTATTCAATTAGACTCAATCATTATTGCACTCTGATTCAGTTAGGACTCATTTAGACTCAATCATGGCTTGATTAGTGGTTAACTTGGTGTGTTTAGAGTGGCTAATAGACATTTAATCTACTCTCATCTATCCAATTCGAATGACTACCAAGGAATTTGAATTGTCTTGCATTCATGTAAGTTGTATGACATGGTATCATCTCTGATTATTCATTGACTGATAATATATAGCTGCAACCTCTAATTGTAGCAATGTTATGTGTTGGGATGCGCACCCTAACGGTCCTTAAGGTGGGTAACTCCGCATGCTCTTGGGAGTTTTGTAAGAGTTACGACTCAAAATAGTCTTAGGGGATGGGTAAAAACCTTATATTGTAATAAACCCATGGTTTAAGACCAGGGTTTGGGGGTTCGGGGTGCCCATGGTTTAAGTCCATGGTTTTGATTATAGTGCGCTGTATAAATAGGCACTTGTGTAGATAAGTAAGGTTAGGTTTTTGGATGTAAGAGGAATTAAGGTGAAGCTAAGGCTATTTTGTAAGAGAAGGTTAAGTCCCAGCTATGTGCGTGGACGACCTCTGCAGCTGTGTGCGCAGAGGGTTTGCAAGTAATTAAGGGAAATCTGTAGCTGTGTGTGCAGAGGCCTGCAGCTGTGTGCATGGCTTAGAGGACTTGGAGAGATCTGCAGCTGAGTGCGCAGATCAGAACTGTGATTTTGTAGAAAGTTGAATAAAACACAGTTCTGTGGACGTAACCCCTACACTAGGGGTGAACCACGTTATATCTGGTGTTGTGGTTCTTTGTGTTATTGCTTTTATGTTCTTGTATGCATTGATAATTAGATAAATCTGATAAATAAGATCACTGCTAATAAATAGCTTCGCTGTGAATTCCCAGTAACGGGTTGAGCAAGTCACTGTTTGTTTATTTATCTGCGAAGTTATATACATGAATGTCGGAGCTCTGTGTTAATTGATTATAAGTTAGTAAAAGACTTAAGGTACAGTAATATCCCTCTTTGCTTGCATAAACCTGATTCTGCGACACCCCATAGCTGTTTCGAGTGAGACTGCAACCTATCCGCAGGTTGTTGCCGAAAGGGCCAACACTGTGGGTCTTTTGTTGGTGTGAAGTAAAAGGTTTAAACCCAGGCCTGCCCTATTTCCCAACAAATTGGTTCCATTTCCGAGACTTGAACCCGGGTCTCTTGGGTGAGAGCTGAGTATCCTAACCAACTAGACTACAACGGAATGGGAAGGTCTCGCTATGGTGTATGTACTGCAGAAATTTTGACATTATCTGTTAGGATCTCATTTTAAGATGTTTACTGACCATTCTGCTTTGAAATATTTGGTTAACAAGCCTGTGCTAGGTGGAAGAATATGCAGATGGTTGATTCTGTTTCAAGAATACGACTTCGAGATCATAGTTAATCCTGGAAGACTGAACCTAGGCCCTGACCACTTGTCGAGGCTTGAGTCAAGAAAAGAACCCACCAGTTTGGATGAAGGCCTCCCTGACACACAATTGTTTGCCATCCAGATAGTTGATGAATATTTCCAGGATATTGTTCAGTATTTGTCTATAGGTTTTCTGCCCGTTGAAATGACAACACAACAGAAAAAGCAGCTGGTGGTGAGAGCAATGGACTTTACCTTAATAGCAGGTCAGCTGTATAAGATGGGACCAGATGAAATACTGCGCAAGTGTGTCATGGAGCACGAAAAGCCACTGATTTTGGCCGAGGCACACTCTGGAGCAACCGGGGGTCACTATGCGGGTAAAGCTATGGCACAGAAGATTTTGACAGCTGGGTTGTGGTGGCCCACAGTTCACAAGGATGCACGAGATTACTGCCATAGCTACGACATCTGTCAAAGGACAGGAAAACCATCCAGGAGGGATGAGATGCCTCTAGTCCCGCAGGTAACGTTACAAGCATTTGACAAGTGGGCTATTGACTTTGTTGGCCCTATCAATCCACCTGCGAAGAAGTCCAGAGCGAGATATATTATTACAGCGACTGACTACCTTACCCGTTGGGCTGAAGCTCAACCAGTCAAGAACTGTAGCACTGCTACAGCTGCGCAATTTATCTTCGATCACATCTTGTCCAGGTTTGGGTGTCCTCACGTTCTTATGAGTGATCAAGTATCACATTTTCTGAATAAAACTATTGAAGTACTGACTGAATAATTTCAAGTGTATCATCAGAAGAGTACTGCCTATCACCCGTAAGCTAATGGAACTGTTAAGGATTTTAACAAGATCCTTGAACATGCTTTGACAAAGGTTTGCAATGTTAAAAGAAATGACTGGGATCTTTGAATTCCAGCAGTACTGTTGGCTTATCGAACCACTTGCAAGAAGTTGACAGGCCACACACCTTTTAGGTTGGTCTATGGACAAGAAGCAGTCATGCCCATGGAGTATATTGTTCCTAGACTCAGAATATCTGATTTTATAGAGATGGATGACCCTACTATAATAATTGAACGACTGTGAAAGATACTAGAACTTGAGGAAGACAGATTTATTACAGGATTCCAGCAACAAGTGCAGAAAGCTCGGGAAAAAGCATGGCATGATAGACACATCAAGAAGAAGTAGTTCCAACAGGGTGATCTTGTGCTCTTATGTGACAGCAAATTCATGAAATTCCCAGGTAAATTCAAGACACATTGGAAAGGGCCATATATAGTGCAGAAAGTTACTGATGGGGGTGCAGTCCAATTAGCTAAGTTAAACGGAGAAATGTTACCTTCTATGGTAAATGGTAGTCATTTAAAGAAGTATAGGGACTGGCCGAGACCTCCCAATCAAAAGTAACACCAGAAAGAAAAAGTCTAAGTACCAAGAATAGTTGCAATTAGGTGCTAGACTATAATGAAGCTATCCTCACAGCTACGAAGTAGGGAAGACTGCCGAAGTCGAAGGTCTAAGTTTGGAGGACGCACGGGTCAGGAAGGGTCGCAGGGTTTGTGTCGATGGTATTTGTCATGGAGAAGCTTAAGACAATATTTATGTTGAACATCAAGGGTGTGTCACAACCAAAAAGGTGACATATGGGACAAACCAAACTTGGCGGCGCCGGCACGAGAACCACCCTCATTAGCTATAATGATGAGATTTTGGGAAAATCTCGTGCTAGGTGAGAAGGATTTCCATCACTCCATCAGATTCAACGTCATTAGCGCACCATGATGACAAATCATGTTACGGGATTCTATAAGACGCTACACCAGCCTGTGACTCCTGCATAGTGTATTTCTTTGAATTCTACAGTTGGGACTATGTCGAATGACTGTGAAACCTAGCAGTTGTCACAAGAGTCCAGGGAGAGAGATTTGCAGAACCGTCTGAGCAATCCTCCTATGCCAACATGCTCGCACAGGACGAAGAAAGGTAGAAGTTTTCTCTAAAATGCACGAAGAAACGTAGAAGTCTGCTCTAACATTGAGCGATGAAGGGCACAAGGCCTTGCAAGACGACTCTACAACACTCCAAGTTGTATCCCCCTAGCTTGGCAGAACTAGGGCAGCCATTTGTCTTATGCACTTTGCCATGAAATTCTGAGGACCCTAAGTTGTGAATGGTCAAATGCCCGGAAAGAAGCTTGAAGGAGGGGAGCTCAATTAGGGCGCAGGACATCTAGAAGGGCATGACCAATTTGATAAGGTGCTTACTGGTCTCCTGAGAACAGATCTTAGACAGCAACAAAATATTCCAGGAGGTTGCTTGTTCAGCCTTGCTACTCTTGAAGAGGAAGTTGCAGAAGAATTGGCGGGCAAGAGCTCATTTTACAGCACCTATTGTGTGCTTGTGATAAATATCAGAGGCGAAATCTTCAAATTGGGTATGATGCAATTGGTACACTCACAAATGCTGTTGGAGGGGATTAAAATTATGAAGAACAGGAGCAGGAAACCAGTGACAGCATGCACAACACTTGTGAGCAGTTTGAAAGTGTCACCAGCAAGATCACCCCACCAAAGAAGCAGCAGAGTGTCCCGGGATGGGACACTAGTGAGTCTTAGGGGCCTGTTGGGATGCATGCCCTAACGGTCCTTAAGGTGGAAAACTATGCATGCTATTGGGAGTTTTGTAAGAGTTACGGCTCAAAATAGTCTTAGGGGTTAGGTAAAAACCTTATATTGTAATAAACCCATGGTTTAAGACCAGGGTTTGGGGGTTCGGGGTTCCCATGGTTTATGTCCATGGTTTTGGTTATAGTGCACTGTATAAATAGGCACTTGTGTAGAGAAGTAAGGTTAGGTTTCTGGATGTAAGAGGAATTAAGGTGAAGCTAAGGCTATTTTGTAAGAGAAGGTTAAGTCCCAGCTGTGTGCGTGGACGACCTCTGCAGCTGTGTGTGTAGAGGGTTTGTAAGTAATTAAGGAAAATCTGCAGCTGTGTGCGCAGAGGCTTGCAGCTGTGTGCACGACTTAGAGGACTTGGAGAGATCTACAACTGAGTGCGCAGATCAGAACTGTGATTTTGTAGAAAGTTGAATAAAACACAGTTTTGTGGATGTAACCCCTACACTGGGGGTGAACCACGTTATATATGGCGTTGTGGTTCTTTGTGTTATTGCTTTATGTTCTTGTATGCATCGATAATTAGATAAATAAGATAAATAAGATCACAGCTAATACATAGCTTCGCTGTGAATTCCCAGTAATGGGTTAAGTAAGTCACTGTTTGTTTATTTATCTGCGAAGTTATATACATGAATGTCAGAGTTCTGTGTTAATTGATTATAAGTTAGTAAAAGACTTAAGGTACAGTAATATCCCTCTCTGCTTGCAGAAACCTGATTCTGCGGCACCCCATAGCTGTTTCGGGTGAGACTGCAACCTGTCCGCAGGTTGTTGCTAAAAGGGCCAAGACTGTGGGTATTTTGTTGGTGCGAAGGAAAAGGTTTAAACCCAGGTCTTCCCTATTGCCCAACATTATGTCATTTCATGTGTAAATTGTCTTGAATCTTTTGTAATATTGTGCTTTGCTCTCAAGATTGTTGTGATTGAATTTAATATGGCATCAGATCCATGATGGGACAGAGCTCTTTCTTCTCAAAAACAATATTTTTGACGGATATAGCATGCAATTTGAGAAAAAAGCTCAAAATTTCCAGTACTGCACCAGAAGCCGAAGGTTTACCACATAAATTCCTAAGCAAAGGAATTGTTGTTCAAGCTTGCCTTTTCAACTAAGCTGGGTGTGATGAAAACCTGAAAAAGTGGAAACTGTCTGACCTTATAGTGCCCTTTTTATGTTTTTGTAGGTTGTTTGAAACTCTCTCACTGCACTCGGTATAGAAGAAAAATGGCCTCTTTCATTGATCTTCTAACTACTTTCAACTCCAATAGTGGAAGGGAGACATGGATATTCAATTGCGTGCCAAAGGACTCTACAGAGTCACAATGGACACTCAGATAGAGCCAAATCATGTAGTGAACAAGGCTAGATATTGGAATAATATGGATGAATCCTCCAGGTTGCTGTGTCTTTAAATTTCCAAAGAACTTCATTTCCATGTCACTGGATTGAAGAATCTGAAAGAAATTTGGGATAAAATTGCTGATCTCTTTGATAAGAAAGATGACATGAGGATTTACCAGCTAGAGAATGAGCTGATTTCTCTTCAACCAATCAAATTCAAAAATATCAATGAGTTCTTCACAAAATTCAAGCATCTAGTGCTCTAGCTAAAGCAGTGTGAAGTGGAGAAGGAGGATGATCAACTCATTCTCTCAATCCTCTCCAAAATTGGTGCAAATTACTTAGTATTTGTTTCTACATTCCTTACCAGGAAGCTCACAACCTCGAATTGGAAGATTCCTTCTCTCAATGCCTTCATTGAGTCCCTCAAAAATGAGCATGACAAGCTTGTGCAGATAATGATCATTATATCCTCCAAATATCAAGCACTGTTTGCTTTGGGGCCCAAAGATTCGAAGGGTAAAGGGAAGAAGAATAAAAAGACTAAGTTTGATGCTCCTAAGCCAAAGGAGAAGAACTAACAGCAAGATAAGCCCTCAGGATCCAACAAGAACAAGAACAATAACTAAGGGAAATGAGGAAAAGAAAAAGTCAAGTGTTCCTATTGTGGGAAGGGATTTCACCTTAAACATGCTTGCATGAAGAAAAATATTGATGAGATGAATATTTTCCTTGAGAAGAACAATATCAATATTCCAAAAAGTGCAAGGAAGAGAGATAATCATGACTAGGACCAATCGAAAAGAGGAAATTCCCTCATGGAAAGCACTTCGAAGCCTAGATCTCTCCTCAAAGACTTTGGTGCTTCTGTCAGGTAAATAACTCCCAATTCATCTTATTCCATTTCTAATGCATATATTTATACAATTCATATGTCGGTTGTGATTCAACTTCCGACCAACCTATTCATATTCCTACATGACTATTCACATTCATAATATATTTACACTATTTACATATTGTATAATCCCGACGGATTATATTCCAACAATCCCCCCCTTAATTCAAAGGGGTGTTAGTAAGTCCGAGCATGTTTTTGAATCTTTCAAACTTTTCTCGTCCAAGCGCTTTGGTGAAGATGCCTGCAACTTGATCATTTGTGGAACAATGTCAAAGATGGACTGTCTTGGCCTCTACATGATGTCGAATCAAATGATACTTTGTGTTGATGTGTTTGGTTTGATCATGGAATATGGGATTCTTAGCTAGCTTGATTGCAAAATTATTGTCGATCAATAATGGAGTGGAGTTCTCTTGTTTTTCTTGCAAATATTCAAGTATCTTCCTGAGCCATACTATTTCTTTCATTGCTTCAGCTGCAGCCAAATATTCTTCTTCTGTTGTTGAATCTGCCAGAACTGACTATTTGCGTGATCTCCATGAGACAGCTGCTGATCCAAGACTCATAGTGTATCCAGAAGTTGATACTCCTGTCTCCTTATCACCATCAAAATCTGAGTCTGAGTACCCAATAAGTTTGAAGTCATCCACTTTAGAGTACTTGAGTCCAACGTCTTGAGTCCCCTTCAAGTATCTTAGAACTCTTTTTGCAGCTGAATAGTGTCCTTCACAAGGTTTATGCATGAACCTTGAAAGTATGCCAACAACATAATAAATATATGGTCTAGTTGTTGTAAGGTAGATAAGACTTCCTACAAGTTGTCGATACTTGGTCGCATCCTCAAATTCTTTTCCTTCACTTGATGTGAGCTTCATTTTCTGTTCCATTGGAGTAAAGATAGGGTTGCATTCTGTCATGCAAAATTTGTTTAGTAGTTCTTCGACATATTTTTTCTGAGATAGGAATATGTACTTAGGATGTTGAGTGACTTAAATTCCTAAGTAATAGTGGAGATGTCCCATATCTGTCATTTCAAAGATCTTTTTCAAATATTTCTTTATGGATGCTATATAGCTCTCATTGTTCCCTGTCATCAAAAGATCATCTACGTACACCACAAGATACACAACAGATCTTCCAAATTTCTTTATAAACAGTGTTGCATCATCAATCTCAAAATGTTCGAAATTTAACTTCAAAAGATGCTCGGTTAATTTTTCATACCATGCGTGAGGTGCTTGTTTTAGGCCATACAAGGATTTGACAAGCTTGCATACCTTTTGTTCTTTTCCTTTCACAACAAAGCCTTCTGGTTGAGACATGAAGACATTCTCTTTCAAGTCTCCATTCAAGAAAGCAGTCTTCACATCCATCTGATGAACTTTCCACCCTTTCTGAGCAGCTAAAGAGAGTAAGGTACGGATGGTAGCCCATTTTGTTGTAGGAGAGAACGTTTCTTCATAGTCAATTCCTTCCTTCTGTGCATAGCCTTTTTCTACAAGCCTCGCTTTGTGCTTGTCAAGTGAGCCATCTGATCTGTATTTATTCTTGTACACCCACTTGCATCCAATTGGTTTGGTTCCAACTAGAGGGTCAACCAGCTTCCAAGTTCTATTCTTCATGAGTGTATCATACTCATTCTACATAGCTTCTTTCCACTCAAATCGAGTAGAAGCTTCTTCAAAGGAAGTTGGTTCAAAGTTAGCAGATATATTAAATTCACAATCAAATGATACATCCATGTCATCACCTGAATTATCTGCTTCTCCTCCATCTTCATGTCTTTTCAAACTTCTCGTTCCTGTCTTTCCAACTTGATCTGGATGGACACTTTCAAGTGTCTTTGTGGCCCATTTAGGAATCTTCCGTGATGGTCCTGGTTGATCAGCTAGTGGTGCTCCATCATTTATTGAGAGTATTTCAATTCTCTCAATCACATCATCTAGTTGAATCTCTTGTTTAGGTGAAGTAGGAGGAACTTCTTCATACGGGGGAGTTGGTGCTTCATATGGAAATTCCAAAGGTTGATCCAGAATAGGAATCCCCCCTTCAAGGTTTGGAATTTCATATTCATTTTCATAATAATTCTTTGGATGAGGATATTTTTCCAAATGATCAAGCTGTCTCTCAATGGACTGGTCATTTTTATTAGTTTCAAGAAAAATGACATCTCTGGAAATAAAAAACTTCTTGTTTACCTCATCATACAGACGGTATGCCTTGGAGTATTCTTCGTACCCCAGGAAAATGCATTTTCTGCTTCGAGCACCAAGCTTGTTTCTTTGCTCCTTTGGAATCAAGGCATAACAGGTGGAACCAAAAACTATGAGATGCATGATTGAAGGGAGATGGCCAAACCACATTTCATGTGGAGTCTTGTTATCAAGAGCATTTGAGGGACTTCTGTTTCTCAAATAGGCTACACATTTCACTGCATCACCCCAAAACATTAGTTTTATATTCTTAAAAAACATCATTGAGCAAACCATTTCATTATGGTTCTGTTAATTCTTTCTGCTACACCGTTTTGTTGAGGATTGTAGGGAACTGTAGTCTAATGTGCAATTCCATGTTGGCAAAGATAATCTTCAAAAGAATTTAAAGTGTATTCTTTCCCATTATCAGTACGAAGTGTACCAATTTTTTATTGTGCTTGTTTTTCTATCAATGCATGAAAGTCTTTGAATGTTTGAAATGCTTCTGATTTTGTCTTTAAACAGTAAATCCAGCACATTCTTGAGTAGTCATCAACAAATGTCATAAAATACTTATTCCCATTTGCAGAAGGAGTTGGCATTGGGCCACATAAATCAGAATGCACTAATTCTAATTTCCTACTTGCTCTGAAATTAGATTCATGGAATGACAACTTACTGTGTTTCCCTAATATACATGCATCACATTTGTTATTCTCTTTGGGAATGGTGGGAAAACCAAATACACCATTCTTTCTCAACAAACAAAGACTGTTATAATTTAGATGACCAAATATTGCATGCCACAATGAACTAGATGACAAATTACCTTCTCCATGCTGAGAGAGGTAGGCATAGTTCTGAACTCTTGTAGATGAACCCTTTAGCTTCAGCAGCTTCCCATCTTCGTATCTAGTCATGATGACTTGGTTGTCAGAGGACTTTCTTATTTCTATGATTCCATCAAATATGTGGATGGAATGGCCTCGTTGTCGAATCTCCACCAAGGACAGCAGGCTTCTCTACAACTCTAGAAGATAAAGAACATTCTTCAACAAGAAATCAGGGAATCTAGGCATCTCCAGTCGAATGGTGCCCATTCCCTTTGGTTTAATACTTGACTTATCTGTAAAGTACACTATTCCATTTATTGTTTCATTAAGTTCTTCAAAACAGTCTTTTCTAAAAGTCATGTGTGATGTTGCACCAGTATCAATCAGCCAACAATCTTTGTAAGATGAAAGTGAAGTCATTTCATTAATTCCAAGATTACAATGTGCAACAATACAAGATTTACTAGCATCTTGGTTTTTATTGTCATCTTTCTTCTGGTTATGTCTGTCTTTGATGGAGTCGTTTCTACCCCCTCTACCTTTGAAATTTCTTCTTCCTCGTCCTCTCTTGCTGCAATCTCCCTTGGAAGGGTCTTTGGACCGATTCTTTGTTTTCTGAACAAAGTAAAGGGATTCTTCAACAGGCTCACTTGATTTCTTGATATTTCTAGACCATTTTGGATATGTTTCCTTGCCAATGAGGAAATCACCAACAATAGATGCAGAATTGTGCATCTTCAATCTAGAACTTACAAGTTACAGAATACTTGGAAAAAGATATGGGATGCAGGTTTAGATTCCTGCTCCTTTACAAATTACAATATGATTCTGCAGCCTATACAAATAATTTTTCAGCTTATCAAAATAATCCAATAGCTCTATATCATTAATTCTAGAGTGCTATTACATGAAAATTACATTTCAAATACAATAATACATCAAAAAAATATCTTGGAGCAGACTTGTTTGTAGTAGCACAACGTGGACTCTTCAATGGAAGGTTGTATCTTTGATGAAGTCACAACACTCTATAGAGAAGAGATAGACCCCAACTCTGACGGGACAAGGTAGCTTGCTGTAGTGTTCAACTTTCCAACATACACTCAATATGTTTCATCTCCTCATAATCTACTTCAATATTTCCATGCAGATGTGAGAAAATGTGGCTCATGGCCCTCAATGCATATAAAAATATATAGTAGCCATGGATCATCAAAATCACGGGCTCATACAATATCTCATATGGTCACAATTAATACTCAAGATGCAGGAAGATCCACGTAGCTCCACGCAGTTGAATAACTCCAAGGCTTGATTCAAAATCGCTACCTTCATGTTACTGAGTAAAAGCTTGGGTCTTCAACAAGGATTCTGATTATCTTCAGAGCAGGTTTACTCTATGCAATTGAGAAAGGCATGAATCTGCACAGCTATACAATCTCTGCCCGAATTTCCACTTAATCTCTAATGCACAGACTTAGGTCAAAAAATTAGGTTTTGTGTAGTCTCCAACGGTCACAAACAAATAGACCAATAGCACTTTACCTCCACGCAGTTGGAAAAGGCTGGAAAATGGATTCAAATAATATTACAAACTCCATTATAATGCCCACCATCCTTAATCTCAACATTGCCAAGCGGGAACGAATTGAACTTTCAGGAATTCAAACTGAAAACTTCACACGCAATCTTCCTTCAGCTTCTTCTGCAATTCAATTCAGAGAGAAAATAACAATAACAATATCACACTGTTCATGCAATCAATTCATTTTGAAATCTGATTCTCTCATGTACAACTAATACATCCATGAATCCGTATGATCGATTTCAAGTGGTTTAGATATATAACCATATTTTCCTTCATTCGATCGAGTAACGACCCGACTGTTTCGATTTTTGTCTCCTCCCTGTGAGATTTCACGTGTCTTCCAAGAATGCCCACCACTAGTTAACCACTCGCTCCTTCTTGGAAGATACCCCCACCTAAAGGAATTTATGAGACAGCGTAGTCACACAATCATGACTGTCACACACACTTGTTTAGAATGACGGGAATGCTGGGAAATGAGAATTATTTACGTGGAAATGATACTATGAAATAACCTTAGGGTTATCTATATATAAAAACGACTGAGCAAAAATTCAACTGCTCTGGCAAAGAGAAGTGCAAACGGTGCATGAAATTGGGGGATAATTAATAATGTAGCAACCAACAGACATTCATACCTCAAACACAGCTCTGAAAACTATAACGCATACAATGCATGCACGCAGGCTAGCAGGAATGGCGGTGAGCAGCAAAATAACGCACAAAATTATGGCACTCTGGTTGTAGGAGAAACGCAGAGGCAAACTGACAATGGGCAGGTAGTCTGAAATAAATAAGGCAAACTGGAAGGCATGCAGGCAGGAGTTATGGAGCTATGATACCACTGTCAGGTAAATAACTCCCAATTCATCTTATTCCATTGCTAATGCATATATTTATACAATTCATATGTCGGTTGTGATTCAACTTCCGACCAACCTATTCATATTCCTACATGACTGTTCACATTCAGAATATATTTACACTATTTACATATTGTATAATCCTGACGGATTATATTCCAACAGCTTCGAACCATTTTTTGGAAAGAAAAGAATCCTTTTCATTCCTGGGCTCCAACAAAAGAATTCCCATCCACATGGAATATGATTCTCAGATCATTTCGAAATGCAAAGGTACTATAGATATTGAACATGGCACATTCTATGATGTTTTGTATGTACCCTCCTTGGCCTCCAATCTGTTGAGTGTTTATCAAATGACACACACCAGAGTGCCCAATAGAGTTTCTTTCAGCCCGAATGATGTTGAAATCAGAGATATTGTTTCAGGAAAGCTCATAGCAATAGGCCTAGCTAACCATCATTCTAAGACCTATGAGTTTTCAAAGTTTTAGCCAGATGCAAAGCCCATTGCTCTTCTGACTCATGGGAATGAGGTTAGTAGGCTTTGGCATTAGAGATTTGGACACTTGAACTTCAAGTACTTGTAACAACTTCATAAACATTCCATGGTTAAAGGCCTCCCAACCATCAAAACTTCTAGTGGAATTTGCAAAGGTTGCATTGTCGGTAAACACCATGAGCACAAGTTTTATTGGGGAAAGGCAAGCCATGCATCAAGTATTTTGGGGCTGATCCACTTTGAAAACAACGAACCTATGCCAACAACATCTATGAGTGGTTCACAGTATGTACTCACCTTCATCGATGATTTTTCAAGTCTTGGGTTTTCTTCCTAAAGAAAAAAACTGAAGTTTTGGAAAAATTCATTGAGTTTAAAGCATTGGTTGAGAATGCCTCTGGGAGGAAGATAAAGTATCTCATATATGATAATGGAGGAGAGTATATCAAGTCTGAGTTGCTGCAAATATGTTCAGATAGTGGAGTCAAGATGTTGGTTGTGGAGCCTGATCTTCCAGATCCATAGATATTATTCAGCTATGTTTGTACCCTAGGTTTACTGTACACTCGTTCCCCCACTTTGGGCTTCGGGGGCGAAGCCCCTAAGAAATTTTTTTTGGATGTTTGTTGTCCAATAGTTTTGCAGACCCATGGTATTCGGTTAACCGTAGTATTTTCCCATGGTATTTCCCCTATAAAAGAAAAGCATTGTAATACAGATGGTTAGGGTATTGTATTGTATTGTAGCATTGTAAACAATCTCCGTGATTGTGTGAGAGAGATTTCAAGAGAGTGAAGAGGAAGAGAGATGATATTTCTATAGGTTATATCCCTTCATCTTTCTAGATGGTAATAAAAGGACTGGAAATTTCTATGTGGACACAGCCCATCGTTTGGGTGAACCACATTATATATGTGTCTCTTTGTAATGTGTTTAATGTGTTTTGCATCTTGTTTAATGATTTAACTGTATATCTATTATTTCTCCATAGTCCTATTTTCTAACACAATATCCAACACTTGATTCCCTACACTCCCTAGCAAAATGGTGTAGCAGAAAGAAAGAATCAGGCCCTGATGACTACCTGCATGCTAGAAGCCAAAGGTTTTGCTGCAAACCTATGGGCTGAGGCCATGAATTTTATTGCACACATTCAGAATAGATTCCCTCACTCTTTAGTGAAAGGAGAAACTCCTTTTGAAGATTACTTTGGACCTAAACCAGATGTGTCAAATTTCAATATTTTTGGGTCCACTGCATGGGATCGAATTCCGGTTGACAAGAGGAAATATTTGCAACCGAAAAGTATTGAATGTTTGTTCATTGGATATCTAGAAAAATAAAAGGGATTAAAAATTCTGAATATCAAAACCAAACATATATTCATTGAGAGAAGTGTCCGTTTTGAAGAACCTCTCCAAGAAGTAGAACTAGTCGAGGAGAAAACTACTGAAATTCCCTCCTGTTCTGCTGATCATTTGGATGATGAAAATGGGAGTGAAGGCTATGATATTGTAGATATAATGTCTGATATTAGTGAGAAAAATATATGAGGTTCATAATAATATTCTTATGTGTTCACTCATCTCCCAACTTGGGCCAAAAAGACACTCTCTTCCGCTAGGAAAACCATTGCAAATCCTGCTGATCCAAGAAGAACCCGGTCTGATTTTCAAAGAGAAGGTATTTATCTCTCTCGTCATGATTAATTGCTGTATGAGACCTGTTATATGATGACTGGGTCTGATACCAATTTTTACTTCCATGGTTGGAATGATCCAAGATGGCAAGCTGCTATGGACGAAGAGTTCAATTCTCTTTGAAAAAATGCAACTTGGGAGCTAGTTTCCCTTCCACCTGGGAGGAAATTAGTTAAATGCAAGTGGGTGGATCGGAAATTTTTTTCTTCAGATGGAAAAAACCAAAAATACAAAGCATGTATGGTTGCAAAAGGGTTCTCCCAGTTCCAAGGATTGGACTATCATGAGCCCTTTGCACTGGTGGCAAAGATGGATTCCATAAGACTAGTTTTGGCCATCGCCACATCCAAGCACTGGGAGGTGCATCATATGGATGTCAAGAGTGATTTTTTTCATGGATAAATTCATGAGGAGATATACATGAAGCAGCTGGAGGGATATACATCAGATCCTTCCTTGGTTTGTAAATTGCAAAAATCATTATATGGCTTGAAACAAGCCCCAAGATCTTGGTATGCCAAGGATACCTTTATGCTTTCACAAAACTTCCAAAGATGCAAATATATTCCAAATGTATATTTGCAGCAGTATGATGGTAATATTCTTAAAATAGTATAATATGTCGATGATATTTTGATAACAGAAATCACACTTTCTTCGATTTCCTTCATAAAAATTGCTTTTCATGATGCATTTGAAATGAGCGATTTGGGCCCTGCTGAGATAATTTCTCGTGCTTGAAATTGCCTAAGACTTTGATGCAATAATGGTAAATAAGTATAAATATATTGTATACCTGTTATTTAAGTTTATCATGTCTGATTTCAAGGCTACACCATTCCCTTTCCTCTTAGGAATCGGTCTTGAAGAGGGAAAATCTACTCCACCCATGGATCCCACTATTTACCGCCAGGCCAGTTGATCAGAAGCTTGCTATACTTAACACATTCAAGGCCTGATATTTGTTATGCTTTGAATGATGTATCAATATATATGCAACAGCCTCATGAGTTCCATTGGAAGGAAGCCAAGAGGATCCTTTAGTACATTCAAGGCACTAGATCCTATGACATTCACTATGCTGCATATTCTTAGCTAGAATTGGTCGAGTTTACAAATTCATATTGGGAAAGGGATTCCATTGATCAGAAGTCCAATTCTGGGTATGTGTTCATGTTTGGTGGTGGAACCATTTGCTGGTCCAACAAAAAGAAGGCTGCCATTTCATGGTCTTTAGCAGAGGCCGAGTACATGGGAGCAATGGATGCTTGCATCCAAGCAGTTTGGCTGCAAGGCAGTATTTCAGAGTTTGGGATTGGTAATGATTTGTCCATAGTCATATTTTTTGACAACCAAAGTGCTATAAATATCTCAATGGATCCATTTCAGTGGCATAGGTCCAAACATGTTGAGGTCCACATGCACTACATCAGGGAGTTGGTGCATGATAGGACACTTGTTTTGCAATACTGTCCTACAGATGAGCAGATTGCAGATATTTTTACGAAGAACTTTACTGAGAAAAAGTTCACTTACCTCCATTCATTGTTGGGGGTGATTTCATCAAGGTGAAGGTAGTTATTTCTTCAGTGTTCAGCTTGAAGGGGAGTTTTTCCCACTGGGTTTTCTCTCTTTCTTCACTTACCACTTTATTTTGAGCATTTTAGAGTTACTTTTTGTATAGGGTGACCTATGGACTTTGTTGTTGGGGCCCTATCATTTTATTTTTACTCCTTGTTGGAGTATCAGCCCTGTAGCTACAGGAAAAGCTGCTATTTTTGGTAGAAGATGGACAATTTTTGGAGGAAAGACAGTTTTGGAGATAAGCTAGCAATATAAGAGATGTGATAAAGGTATGAATCCGTAGCGCATTTCCCACGGTGGTTGGTACAAGAAAGTCAAAGGAAAGAGTACTTGAAGCGGCCGAGACGAGAGCTCAACCACTGCATTTAAGGCAGCGACGACAACATGAGGGCTTAGCTACCCTCATAAATGGAAAAGGAGCAACGGTCCAAGGTATTAAAGATAAAGAACAGAAGGGGAGAAACCAAGGAAGTGGTGCCCATACCCATGATCAGCGCTGGAAATCACGGAAGACTGTAGGAAGCTGCAGTGTGACCAGTAAGTGGCAGTTCAAAGTACAGATAGGCCGACTGTCACAGTTAGGGTTTTTGGGTTACTGTTGGTATAGGCCCACAATGTTGTATCATAGTGAGACCTTCGGGACACCTATTTAAGCATGTATTTTGTATTATGAAAGGTTAGTCAGTTGGTCAGGGTTGGGTTTTTGGTTGTTAATAAGTTATCATCGGTATTGTAAGATCTTGAGGAAGAGTCGAGCTCTGGTTCTGTTGTTAAGTCTGTAGTTATCTTACTGTAACTAGTGGCCGGCTCCTTGAGCATGAATGTAACAATCCACAGGGATTGAGAGAGAGAGAGAGAGGAAGGATATATTGTAAGAAGAAATATTTATAGGAAGAAAAGAGATCTAAGAGAGAAGGGCTCCCAGTTGTGTGCGTGGAGTTTCCCAGAAGATCTCGAGCTGCATAAGAGGTTGTAGCAAAACTATGTGTTACTCTCTCAAGATATAATATAAACACAGTTCCTGTGGACGTAGCTTCCCCCCTGGAAGTGAACCACGTAAAATCGGTGTGTTGTGCGACTGTTTCATGTGATTGTGCTCTACTTATTTGCTATCTGTTATTCGTTACATGAATGTTGCGTATGAGTTAATGAATGTATGTATGCTATCCTTTGGTTTACAGTAACATAGAAGGTTAAGTGCGAGTTGAATGTGTTGAGTATTATGTATATGAGTTTATCAGTGCTTGATTCACGATAGCTAATAGTTACAGTGTTAAGTGACGTCTGTATATTTAGTTCAGCGAGTTGAGCGTAATTGATGTTAAGCATGTTAAATTGTAGAAGCTTAAGTGAAGTTGTTTAACATCCTAATGAAGATTAACTGAGATACTATACCCAGGGAGAAAGCCTCTGGACCTTGAGAGTTGATGCGCATATTGAGTCTTACCGTAGGAAATATCATAGTGTAGAAAGGTGATATCGTACTATCAGAGGAGCTGCGATGTGAGATATCGCAGGCTAAGAGTTGAGCAGAAGAGAAAGTTTGTGAATCGTCCTAGAAGCTGTGATGCGGTAAGAGTCAATCCCATAGCAGAGTCAACTAGGAAGAGAGAAATAGCCCTTGCTGATAGATTCCGCTGGTTAAGTAGGGCCAAGAGGACCTAGGATGCTACAGAACCTGGTTGAGGAAACCTGATTCTTTAGCCACCCCATCTATGATCACTTCGGGTGAGACTTCAGGCCATTTTGCGATCTGTCGCCGAAAGGGCCAGTGAGCTAGGGGTTTTATTGGTACAATAAAGTAAACCCAGGTTTGCGAAGAAGAAAGTAACCAACAAATGGTTCTATTTCCGGGATTGAACAAATTGAAGAGCTGATGTTCTGTTGGCATCCTACTAAAGAAGAAATTAACTAGTGGGTTGAGTCTAAGGAAAGAGAACTTGCTAAGAGATCCCACTGGTTAATTATAGTCAGGAGGACCTAGGACACTGTAGAACCTGGTTGAGGAAACTTGATTCTTCAACCACCCCATCTAGGATCACTTCGGGTGAGAATTCATGCCGTTCTGCGGCCTGTTGCTGAAAGGGCCAGTGAGCTAGGGGTTTTGTTGGTACACTACAGTAAACCTGGGTTTGCTAAGAGAGAAAAAGAGACCAACAAATGGTTTTGTTGCTGGGATTATTCTGAGTCCTGGTCAGTTTCTATGGGGTATAAGGGTGGTAAGGGATACCCCCTACTGTTCTTTCTCTATTACTTTGACTCTGTTCTCTAGTACTGTCTAAACTGTCTTCAAAGAAGGAAGATCTGAAATCTACTTTATATTTCTTACCGCTACGTGTACATCCAATTTCTTCAAAATCACTCTCAAACTCTTGTGATATTACACTTACTTGAATTATTCATATGAGAATATATCCAGTATTCCTTTTTCATATAATAACATCTTAAGGGACAAATTTAAAGAGTTCAAGTACTTACCACGATATCCTTTGAAGAAGTACCTCTCTGCTTCGCTGAAACTCTTTCTTTGATCAATTGCAAACTCTGTAATGAAAACTTCCAGCAAACTCATAAGCCAGATGTCTACTACCCATGAAATGGGATTATCTACGCTCTTTACAGTGTAAATCACCCTATCGCATACTCAAACAGAAAGTTATCTACCACATAAAATAACTACACCACTACAAAAAGAGAAGGATTAGCTATGGTGTAGGCTCTATAGAATATCAGGCACTACCTATTGGGTGCCCCATTCAATATGTTCATTGACCATTCTGCTTTAAAGTACTTGGTAAATAAGCCAGTATTAGGAGGAAGGATCTGCAGATGGTTACTCCTATTTCAAGAGTATGATTTTGAAATTATTGCAAAACCAAGGAGATTGAATGCCGAACCTGATCATCTCTCGCGGATAGACTCAGGGGAAGAACCAATTAATATAGAGGATAATTTTCCAGATGCGCAATTTTTTTCTATCCAGATTGCAGATGAGTATTACGCAGATATTATTCACTTTCTCACTACAGGGTGGGCACCAGTTGAGTTTACTAAGCAGCAAAAGAAATAGTTAGTTGTTAAAGAAGCAGATTTCACTTTGATCGCAGGACATTTATATAAGTTAGGTCAAGATGAAGTCCTACGTAGATGCGTTATGCCGCACGATAAAGAGGCCATTATCAAAGAAGCACGTTTAGGTACCGTAGGAGGTCATTTCACAAGAAAGCCGACTGCTCAGAAAATTCTAGCTGCAGGATTATGGTGGCCTACTTTGCATAAAGACACTAAGGAGTTTTGTAGATGTTGCGATATCTAGAAAAGGGTAGGAAAACCTTCGAGAAGAGATGAAATGTCACTGTGACCATAGATTACACTGTGAGCATTTGACAAGTGGGCTATAGATTTCGTGGGTACTATCAACCCACCAGGGAAACGAACTGGTGCGAGATACATCATCAGAGGAACATAATACCTCACTAGGTGGGCAGAGACCAAAGCAGTAAGGAATTATGATGCTACTACAGCTGCATAGTTCATTTTTGAAAACATCATAAGTAGATTTGGATGTCCAGCAAGTTTGATGAGTGATCAAGGCACACACTTTCTGAATCGCACTATTGAGGCCTTGACAGAGGAATTTCAGATACAGCACCATAAGAGCACTCCCTACCACCCACAAGCTAATGGTACAGTGGAGGATTTTAACAAGATTCTATAAAATGCTCTTACTAAGATCTGTAATAGCCAAATAGATGATTGGGACCTCAGGGTTAATGCTATACTATGGGCTTATAGGACTACATGCAAGAAACTCACAGGACACACACCTTTCAGCTTTGTGTATGGATAAGAGGCTGTTATTCCTATGGAATATATTATTCCCAGTTTAATAATTGCTCAAATTACTGAGATGGCTGATACAGATATGATGAATGAAAGATTAGCACAACTACTTTCCTTAGAAGAAGACAGATTCATTGCAGGCTTTCATCAAAAAGTGCAAAAGGCATGAGAAAAAGCTTGGCATGACAGGCACATCAAGAGCAAGATTTTTCAGATAGGAGACCTTGTGCTCCTTTATGACAACAAGTTTGTTAAGTTTCCAAGGAATTTCAAGACACATTGGTTGGGGCCATATCAGATTCAGCAAGTTACAGAAGGAGGTGTCGTTCAGCTCAGTAAATTGAATGGGGAACTTGTTCCTACTTTGATTAATGGCAGTAGGCTTAATCTTTATAGTGATAGCCACTCCACCTCCAAACCCTAACTCAGAGAACTGAGTGGTGCAGATGTCCAGTGTAGTTGAAAAGAGGCATCGCACCCATAACTAGTCTACACCAGCTGGAAACAAAAAAGAGTTCTAAGTAGGAGGAATCGCAGTAGGAAAGTTTATTTTGCGCAAGGGATAGGATGCTTGAAGTTGCTATTTTTGGTAGAAGATGGACAATTTTTGGAGGAAAGATAGTTTTGGAGATAAGCTAGAAATATAAGACATGTGATAAAGGTACGATGCTGTAGCGCATTTACCGTGGCGGCCGGTACAAGAAAGTCAAAGGAAAGAGTACTTGAAGCGGCCGAGAAGAGAGCTCAACCATAACATTTAAGGTAGCGACGACGACAGGATGGCTCAACTACCCTTATAAATGGAAAAGGAGCAACAGGCTGAGGTATTAAAGATAAAGGATAGAAGGGGAGCAACCAAGGAAGCGACTCCCATACCCGCGATCAGCGTTGGAAATCACGGAAGGCTGCAAGAAGCTATAGTGTGACCAGTAAGAGGCAGTTCAAAGTACAGATAGGCCGACTGTCACAGTTAGGGTTTTGAAATTAGGTGTACCACAGGTTAGGAAGACACTAAGGATGAAGAGCCAAGCTCAAGTAGTAGAAGATTCCAGTTCAGAGCATGAAGAAGAAGTTCATATGGTAACAGTATACATTGTGCCATGAGTCGAGGACACACCAGAGGTAACCATTCCCAAGGGTGCTAAGTTTCCTATTTCACTACCACCGATTGATCCTCACGTGAAGGAAGATGGAGAACTATTAGGATATGTACCTACTCTCAAATTTACAGAATATAACCTTGGAGATAGTAAGACATATCCTCAGTTTCGGTCGGATCAGTATCTTATGGTTCAGAGGAACCTGCAAACCGGTGCAGATGAGTTTGTTCCTATGGAACATGCCCAGATTCTTGAGCAGTCAGGCTTTCTCAATTTGTTGAGAATACCACATTTCAGATGAGGTGTAGAGGTTAATTCCGTGGTGCATGTGCTACTTTCCTGTGTACATGGAGGTTACCTCTGGCTGGGTAGCAGGGTTGATATGAACGTCGATTTGATACACTGCATCACCGGGCTATCCAAGATCGGTAAGGACCCTCAGACACATATATCAAGGAAGAGCAAGGATACCAAGCTACCAGTGCTTCTAGTTAACAAATATAAGCTACAGAGAGGAGGTCAGGCTTATGACCTCACAGCCTTAGTAGATGATACACTCAGATTTACAACCAGTTTGCTTGCAGGAAGATTATTAGCTAAAGTTCGCCTGAAAGAAATCACAGGAGCAGTAATTCACCTTGCCGTGCAGGTCGCAGAAGGTGAACAATTTAATTGGTGTTTGTTTTTGTTAAATATTTTCCTTGTAGATTGTTTGGTAGTGCAGGACAAGCCAAACCATCCCTTCCACTTCTTGTGGCTACTTATATTATGCGCATTCCTCAGGTGGAGAGAGCTGCCCCATACCCAGTTTCTACAGCTACGAGGCAGAGAGTGCAGAGGCACAAGATATGCAAACTTATGGGAAAGCAACAATCCAGATGAGAAAAATATCAATATGATAGTATTCTATGAATACTATAAGCTGTTGAAGCGAGTCATCTAGGAGACACCGCGGATCAACACAGAGGTTGTTAACATGTATCACAATTGGCTTGATTTCATTGTGGACAGGAATACAATCTATCTGAGGCCAAAAGGGTTTAGAATGGATAATTGGGATATTGGTTCATTCAGGATGACAGCGCAAGATGTAGAAGATGTCATCAAAGACTTTGATGAAGAGTGGAAGAAGGCATTAGAAGATTCCATAGCAGGAACTGTACCAACAGATACCGCATCGATAGACCCATTAGAGAAAGGAAAAGATAAGGTGGGTTCCAAGAGGAAAGATGCAGTAGAAGTGCCACTAGTGGCACAAAAGAGGAAAAAATTCAAATCCTCAAATCCAACTACAGAGACCGCACTAAAAGAGGATTACTATGATCTCATCGCATCAAGATTGAAGGAGGAGATGCGGGACTCATTTCAGGCAATGCAGACATTGCATAACAAGCTGGAGAGCACGATAGATAAGTAGCTTTTGGAGTTGAAGGAACTAACTGAGAAGACTGCCATGATGCAGATTCCACCAGTCAAGGTATTAGTAGGAGAAATCTCACAACAATCGATTTCCCATGAGGAAGTCTTTGTAAAGGATCGCATCAATATAGTGCTGATACTGCCAGGGAGTATCCGATTCCCTTCTTCGATGATTAATGTGAAGATACAGTTAGACACCCTGTTGAGGTTAATATGGTACAGTTCCCTGTTGATCAATTATAGATGATCCAGCAGCAGATAGCCGCAGAGATCAGGGATAGAGAGCTTGTGACTTATAAGCAGAACACTCAGCTGAGACAACAGAATGCAGAGCTCATCGCAGGCTTTCAGACAAAGGCAGAGGAGTTAAGAAAATATGAAGAAAGAGAATAGGATCTAAGTCAGGTCCTACAGAACATCGCATTGGAGTTACCCCAGTGTAACATTGAGTTTTACTTGCCTCTAACACAGAAAGTAAGAAGAATTGTAGATAGAACAAAGGCTCTGGAAGAGACAGTGGTCAAGATGGAGGAAGACCACAAGGTGCAGATTGCTGAGCTTGAAGCTCGAGGACTAGGAACACTTGAGGCAGACAAGGAAGCAAGGGAATATGCCTTTAGAATCACTTCAACACAGATGAAGTGTCACATAGATGATGCAGAGTCATTACTAGCTGATACGACGAAGACATGGTCAAAGCTAGAAGAGCTCCCAGATAGACTGGATTTGCAGCAGAGCATCCAGAACATAGAGAATCAATAGCAGAAATCAAGGAAGAATTCAAGAGCTTAGGAGCTCTTGCAAAGATGAAGAAGACGACTGAGATGAACCGCTTGCAATAGGAAGCACAGCGGTTGCGAGAAAAAGAGATACAATTCAATAATATGCTTCAACTTTATCATGAAAAAATCATAGAGCTGGTCGATGAGGTTGAGCAGAAGGTCAAGGAGTTCACTGCAAGCAAAAGTGAAATTGATAACACAGAAGACTCCCTGATTAGTCAAGCTATGCTTGAGGTGGCACAAGACTGTGTCGAAGCTATGGACAAAGATGTCGCAGGACTCAAAGAGAGATTCACAAGGACTTCGCAGGAAGCCAAGGAGAAGTTATAGAAAGAGAATCTAGCTATTAGTGGCTTGGGGATGAGCCACAAGTAAGTGTTAGGGGACTGTTGGAGCAGGGCCCCACAGCTACAGGAAAAGATGTTATTTTTGGTAGAAGATGGAAAATTTTTGGAGGAAAGACAATTTTGAAGATAATCTAGCAATATAAGAGATGTGATAAAGGTACGACACCGTAGCACATTTCCAGCGGCGGTCGGTACAAGAAAGTCAAAGGAAATAGTAGTTGGAGCGGCCGAGGAGAGAGCGCAACCACTGCATTTAAGGCAGTGGCGACGACAGGAGGGATCAACTACCCTCATAAATGGAAAAGGAGCAATGGGCTGAGGTATTAAAGATAAAGGACAGAAGGGGAGCAACCGAGGAAGCGGTGCCCATACCCAAGATTAGTGCTAGAAATCACGGAAGATTGCAAGAAGCTACAGTTTTACCAATAAGCGGCAGTTCAAAGTACAGATAGGCCGACTGTCACAGTTAGGGTTTTTGGGTTACTGTTGGGATAGGCCCACAGTGTTGTATCACGGTGAGACCTTCGGGCCACCTATTTAAGCATGTATTTTGTATTATGAAAGGTTAGTTAGTTGGTCAAGGTTGGTTTTTTGGTTGTTAATAAGTTATCATCAGTATTGTAAGACCTTGAGGAAGAGTCGAGCTCTGGTTCTGTTGTTAAGTCTGTAGTTATCTTACTGTAACCAGTGGCCAGCTCCTTGAGCATGAATGTAACAATATGAAGGGATTGAGAGAGAGAGAGAGGAAGGATATATTGTAAGAAGAAAGCTTTATAGGAAGAAAAGAGATCTAAGAGAGAAGGGCTCCCAACTGTGTGCGTGGAGTTTCCCAGAATATCTCGAGCTGCATAAGAGGTTGCAGTGGAACTATGTGTTATTCTCTCAAGATATAATATAAATACAGTTCTTGTGGACGTAGCTTCCCCCCTGGAAGTGAACCACGTAAAATCCGTGTGTTGTGCGACTGTTTCATGTGATTGTGCTCTACTTATTTACTATCTGTTATTCGTTACATGAATGTTGCTGTGAGGACCCTGCAGTAAACAAGTAATCAAAATACACGATATAGCAGCAGAACTCAAAATCACTTTTATATTAATCATAGGCCACTTCGAGGGGGAAACCTCCTTTGAGCAAGATCAATACAAAATAACTTCACGGTGACTTCCTTGGCCTCAACACACACTTATATACTAAAAATAGGCGCCATACTATGGGTTAAAACCAAGGGCCAATATAAACTATGGATCAACAAATACTATAGGTGGCTTACAAAGCATATGCGCCCAACAACAATAACAAAAACTATGGATCAACAATTACTATGGGATGACTTACAAAGCATATGCGTTCAACAACAATATACTAACACGGTAAAGAGAAGGATTGACATGGGTTCCTAACATCCCCTCCCCCTTAGAAAAAGCTTTGTCCTCAAAGCTTAGATGTGGAAATTGTCACTGAATCTGAAGGAGTGGTTCCCGTGTAGCATCCTCGGGCTGCATTCCATGCCATTGAATTAATACCTCTGTGATAGAGCGAGAGCGAAGCTGACGAGTGCGCTTATTGAGGACATCCTCCGGCTCCAAAAAGATGGATCCTTCATTATCCAGTTCTGGTAAAATAGTTTGTCCTTTGATGTTTGTGCCAATAACTTTCTTCAGACAAGAGACATGAAATACTGGATGAATGCAGGAAGAAGGTGGAAGTTCCAATTCATAAGCAACAGACCCAATCTTCTGAAGAATCCTATATGGCCCATAGAACTTTGAAGTGAGCTTATGATGCCCTTTGAGTTTTAGTGAGGATTGCTTGTAAGGCTGGAGACGAAGAAAAACCATATCACTGGCTTCAAAAGTGCACTCAGAACGGTGCTGATCAGCTTGTTGCTTCATGCGATTTCTTGCCATGTGAAGGTTTTCGCGCAAAATGTGAAGAAGCTCATCGCAGTTTCGAAGGACCGCGTCCACTGTGTGAACTGGAGAACTGCTGGGGGTGTAAGGAAGAAGAACTGGTGGTGCCTAACCATAAACTGCTTCATATGGAGTCATTTTAGAGCTAGTGTGGTAAGAGGTATTGTACCACCATTCAACGAGAGGGAGCCACTTTTCCCACTGATGTTATTGCTCAGAGGAGAAGCAACGAAGATAAGTTTCCAAGCATTTATTGATTATTTCAGTCTGACCATCCGTTTGGGGGTGATAACCTGAACTCATCTTCAGTTTGGTGCCAGTGTGGTGAAAGAGTTCTGTCAAAAAATGACTGGTGAAAGTCGCGTCACGATCCGAGAAAATGGAAGAAGGCATTCCATGAAGACGAAAGATTTGGTCCAGGAAAATTTGAGCAACGGAAGAGGCTGTATAGGGATGGCTGAGAGCACAAAAATGACTATATTTGGAGAGGCGATCAACCACAACCAAAATCACAGTCTTCCCTCCAGATTTAGGGAGCCCTTCAATGAAATCCATAGAAATATCTATCCAGATCCGGGTAGGTATGGGCAAGGGCTCGAGCAATCTTGGAAGGGGTGTTGTTTCACCCTTATTGCACTGGCAGGTATCACATTCATCCACCATCTGTTGAATTGTCCTTTTCATGCCTTGCCAAAAGAAGTTGCACCATGCCCGTTCATACGTTTTGAGAAAACTAGAGTGCCCAGCTGATGGAGAAGCATGGAGTTCATAGAAGATAGCTTGTTGAAGAGTTGTGTTCTGGGGAAGCACCAGATGACCCTTGTATCTCAGTGAAGCACCATCCCAAGAGTAATGTGGGACAGTAGAAGGGTTGTTGTCCAAGCATTGGATGATATGAGATAATGAAGAGTCATTGACATAACCCTGTTGAACCGATTGCAACCAATTTGGAATAGGCATAGAAATAGTGGAAAGAGAACCTTGGTCATCAAATGTGCGAGAAAGGGCATCCGCCACAATATTGTCCTTACCCTTCTTATAAGTGATCTCATAGTCATAACCCATGAGTTTTTTAACCCATTTCTGTTGTGCTGGGGAGGATACACACTGTTCTAGGAAATATTTCAAACTTTGGTGATCAGTCTTGATGCAGAAATGATTCCCTAAGAGGTAGGGTTGCCACTTTTGTACTGCATGCAAAATAGCCATCATTTCCTTCTCATATGTAGAGGCAGCTAAATTCTTACCAGAAAGGGCTGTGCTGGTGAACGCAATGGGGTGTTCATCTTGAAGGAAAACATCACCAAGTCCATTGCCACAAGCATCACTCTCAATAGTGAAGGGCTTGGAAAAATCGGGCATAGCTAGAACAGGTGTAGTACACATAGCTTGTTTCAGCTTGTCAAATGCACACTCAGTAACATGTGTCCATGTAAAAGCATCCTTTTTCAATAGAGCAGGTAATGGAGCTGCAATATTCCCATAATCCTTGAAAAACTTGCAGTAGTAGCTCGTCAAATCCAAAAAACCACGAAGGCTCTTGAGTGTCTTAGGAGGCAGCCAATTGTTCATGGCAGTGATTTTGGCAGGATCCACACGAACCCCTTGTGTTGAGATAATGTGCCCAAGATACTCAACTTCCTTTTGGCCAAAAACACATTTAGAATTTTTGGCATGGAGATGATGATCAGAGAAAAGTTGCATTACAAGAGCCAGATGCTGGAGATGTTCAGCCCATGTTTTACTGTAGACGAGGATATCATCAAAAAATACTAGAATGAATTTCCGCAAATAGGTTCGGAATATTTTATTCATCAAGGCCTGGAATGTGGAAGGAGCATTAGTGAGACCAAAGGGCATGACCAAAAACTCATAGTGGCCATCATGTGTGTGGAAAGCTGTTTCAGGGATATCATCCTCATGAACCCGGATTTGATGATACCCAGAGTGAAGATCCAACTTGGAGAAAAATTGAGCACCATGAAGCTCATTAAGAAGCCCATCAACAACAGGAATTGGAAACTTATCCTTGATGGTGAGGTGATTAAGTGCTCGGAAGTCAATGCAGAGGCGCCATGACCCATCTTTTTTGCAGACAAGAAGAATTGGCGAGGAAAAGGAACTTGTGCTTGGGCGAATAATACCTTGCTTCAGTAAGTCCCTAACGAGGAGTTCAATCTCTATTTTTTGGTGAAATGGGTAGCGATAGGGCCTGATGTTGGGAGGAATGCTTCCATGAAGGAGCTGAATACAATGGTCCTCTAGTCATGAAGGTGGAAGTCCCACTGGTTCAGCAAAAAAACCTGTATATCGATCCAGAATTTGTTGGAGATCCAAAGGAGTAGTGGGGGCCGCTGATGGTTGCATTTGAATGGAATGGAGCTGAGCGATGACACCATGGGAACTCTTCTTAAGGAGTTTTTCCATGCGATGTGAACTGATGATGCTGAGAGACCCGGGTTGTAATCCTTTCAATGTGTGTTTGTGTCCATCGGGGGAGAACTGCATCCAAAGTTCAACAAAATCCCATAATATGGGGCCAAGTGTGCACAGCCATTGAGCGCCCAAAACCACATCACATCCACCTAAGTTCAAGGAAAAAATGTCAGAGCAGAGGTTATAATCTCCCATAGAGATATGCACATTACGACACTTCCCTTTGCAAGGTAAGGTGCCCCCATTGGCAACCATGACTTCAAAGTTAGAGCAAGGATGGATAAAACAATCAGCTTGTTTGGCGATCCAAGGGTCAATGAAATTATGAGTGCTGCCAGAATCAATGAGTATTGTAAGATGAAGCTTCTTGAAGTAACCGCGTACCCGCATTGTTTGGGGGGCAGTGACTCCAGCTAAAGCATGGAGGGATATCTCGGGCTGGTCGTCCTGAGATGGAGGGTCAGTAGGCGGCTCCTGAGTGTCAATCGGAGCATCCATTGTATCGGAAGCTTCTTCACCAATTTCAGAGGTAGGTGGAGAATCCACATCTAAGAGATAGAGCTTTTGTTGAACACATCGATGTCCCCGACTGAATTTCTCATCACAATTATAACAAAGCCCTTTTTTTTTCTGCGTGCCTGCATCTCTGTTTCAAACAAATGCTTGATTGGAGGTGAGTGAGGAGCTAGCAGAATGGGAGGTCGTTGAGAACCCATATTTCGGAAGGGAACAAAAGAGGATTTGGAGGGCTGTTGGGCTGCCATATTGTCTTCTACCAACTTAGCCAACCCCAGGGCTTCCATCATTGTGTTGGGACTGAACATTTTGACCTCAGAGCGAATTGCATCCTTTAGACCACTGATAAAACAACTCCGGTAGAAGTCATCTGGTAATCCTTCAGTGTGATTAGCTAGTTTCTCAAATTTAGTTTGATACGCTTTCACAGTGCCAA
>LPNX010929264.1:0-68720 GCA_001517045.1 Pseudotsuga menziesii | reverse complement strand
TTTTTTTTTTTTTTTTTTTTTTCAGGAAGGGATCTGCAACGGCACGAAAGTGATCGAAAATAGTGGAATCTACAATGGTGCGGAAGTGATCGGTAACAAATGGATCTGCAATGGCGCGGAACTGACTGGCAACATTTCTGGACAGAGGAAATCTGCGATTGTGCAACTGACAATAGATATGGACCCCAGGTATGTGCGGCTTCCTATCGGTTCAAGGGATTCACTCGGCCACCAATGTTGTCTAACGGCTTGCATATTGGGGTAGTACCCCTCACTCCACAGCTCAGGTAAAACTGATAACTGCTTAGCCACAAACGACAGCTCTTGGTTTACCTCACGGGTGGGAACTAGTCAATCAGGTAGGGGTCGTTGCCCTTTTCGCTGGCAGGTCCTCTCAATGGGCCAGCTACTTCGGGGTTCCTGTGGTACTCCTCATAATGAGTTTTAGGGATTATGCCCAAGTACTTCCCACAGTTAAGAGGATAGGGATTATTCCCAGATCCGAACCTGCAACGGAAGCGAAAAAAAAAATTTGGGCAGAAATTTCACCCAACGAGCCCAAGAAAGCGCTCTGATACCAGATGTGAGGACCTTGCAGTAAAAAAAAATCAAAATACATGATATAGAATCAGAAGTCAAAATCACTTTTATATTAATCACAGGCCACTTCGAGGGGGTAACCTCCTTTGAGAAAGCTCAATACAAAATAACTTCACGGTGACTTCCTTGGCCTCAACACACACTTATATACTAAAAATAGGCGCCAATACTATGGGTCAAAACCATGGGCCAATATAAACTATGGATCAAAAAATACTACATGCGGCTTACAAAGCATATGCGCCCAACAATAATAACACAAACTATGGATCAACAATTACTATGGGATGACTTACAAAGCATATGCGTCCAACAACAATATACTAACACAGTAAAGAGAAGGATTGACATGGGTTCCTAACAGTTGCTTATGAGTTAATGAATGTATGTATGCTATCCTTCAGTTTACAGTAAAATAGAAGGTTAAGTGTGAGTTGAATGTGTTGAGTATTCTATATATGATTTTATCAGTTCTTGATTCACGATAGCTAACAGTTACAGTGTTAAGTGACGTCTGTATATTTAGTTCAATGAGTTGAGCGTAATTGATGTTAAGCGTGTTAAATTGTAGAAGCTTAAGTGAAGTTGTTTAACATCCTAATGAAGGTTAATTGAGCTACTATACCCAGGGAGAAAGCCTCTAGACCTTGAGAGTTGATGCGCATATTGAGTCTTACCATAGGAAATATCACAGTGTAGAAAGGAGATATCATACTATCGGAGGAGCTGTGGTGTGAGATATCGCAGGCTAAGAGTTGAGCAGAAGAGAAAGTTTGTGCATTGTCCTAGAAGCTACGATGCGATAAGAGTCAGTCCCATAGCAGAGTCAACTAGGAAGAGAGAACAGCCCTTTCTGATAGATTCCGCTGGTTAAGTAGAGCCAAGAGGACCTAGGATGCTACAGAACCTGGTTGAGGAAACCTGATTCTTTAGCCACCCCATCTAGGATCACTTCGGGTGAGACTTCAGGCCGTTATGCGGTCTGCCACCGAAAGGGCCAGTGAGCTAGGGTTTTTGTTGGTACAATAAAGTAAACCTGGGTCTGCGAAGAAGAAAGTAACCAACACTCCTCCACATGCATATAGCTTAAGGGGGGGTGTTGGAGTCACTATCCAACCCACACACCTATTTGGTCAATTTTGGCTTAATTACCCACTATCCTAAGTTAATTGACTCGAATTGACATCAACATCAGCACACCAGCACACTCCTGACATCAACATCAACAAGCCCACTCCCTCCTTCAACTAGGGAGGTGAACTAAGCATTCTCCTTCAACCATGGAGGCTAACTAGGATTCCTCCTTTAATCAGGGAGAAATTCTGGGGTGATCTAAGTGTCATAAGTGCACCAATTAGCTATCTGAATGTTGTTTCACCTAACAATCAGTTAAGTTGGGTTGGAAAAGAATCTTCCTCATCGATTTGAATACTTTGGGATGATTTGAGTAAACTAGAGTGATTTAAGGCACCTCCAACAACTTCTGGTGACTAGTATCAGTTCAGTTCACTTCATCGGAGCTGACTTGAGTTAGATATGTTCCCCCACCTACTAATTGACATGGATTTGAGTTCTATTTAGTTATAATCATTCATTATTGCACTCTGATTCATTTAGTACTCAGTTAGAGTCAATCATGGCTTGATTAGTGGTTAACTTGGTGTGTTTAGAGTGGCTGATAGACAGTTAAGATACTCTCATCTATCCAATGCGAATGACTACCAAGGAATTTGAATTGTCTTGCATTCATGCAAGTTGTATGAAATTGTATCATCTCTGATTATTCATTAATTGATAAGATACAACTACAACCTCTAATTGAAACAATGTTATGTCATTTCATGTGTAAATTGCTTTGAATCTCTTATAAGATTGTGCTTTAGTCTCAAGATTGTTGTGACTGAATTTAATAATATTGATGATTGTTGAGATGTTTGTTTCAATATTGTTATACCTATGATTGTTGAGATGTTTGCTTCAATATTGTTATACTGATGGTTGCTGAGATGATTGCTTCAATATTGTTATACTAATGATTGTTGAGATAGCTTCAATGTTGTTACACTGATGATTGATGATTGTTGAGATAGTTTCAGTGTTGTTACAATGATGATTGTTGATTGTTGATATAGTTTTAGTATTTCTATATTGATTTAGTAGGTTCAGTATTCTCATATTGATGATTGTTGAAATGACTGTTGATGAGTTTGTTTCAGTCTTTCTATACTGATGATGATTTTTGATGTTGATGGTGATAATGATGTTCCAACATCTCTATGCCGGGAATGCAGATAATGATCTAGCATTATAGATGATTTTGTTTTTTACCACTAACATGCTAATGAGGTTGTTGTTGATGTTTCAGTATCTATATACTGATGTTATGATGTTTTAGTACTTACATACTGATTTTTTAGACAATGTTTCAGATGTAGATGATGGTTTAGTATTCACATACTGATGTTGGCAACAAATGATTTAGAATTCACATGCTAACATGACATAAGATTATTCAGTATCCATATACTGATGTGACAGAAGATGATTCAATATTCATATACTGATGTTATAGAAGATGATTCAGAAGATGATTCAGTATTCACATACTGAGGTTGCAGAAGATGATACAACTAATATTGATGATGAAGATGTATGTTGATGTTCCAAAACTTCCTATGAAATATAGAGACTCACTAGTTAGTTATACAGTTGTGGTAGTAGTTGCTACTATGTTTGAATACCTTCCTAGTTAAGAGGGAGTGTTAAATTATTGTAACTTCAGAAGATATTCCAGATGTATTGATTTTGTTCCTCCTTCAGGAGATGCGTTTGATCTTGTAAGAGTCATTGAAAGAATCAATGTAAACCTCCGAATGTAAGTCAGGTCAATAGTACCCAAGTGTCAATGTAATAAATGTTGTTTATGGTGTCTTGTTAGATAAGTCAACCCTGCCAATTAGACAAGTCAACATTGTTAGGTTCTAGGTCAAGTCAAATGAAGAATATAAATAGGGAGGTGCTCTCCTTCATTTGTACACACTCACTCAAGCAAATTTTTGCAAGAGAGAGAATAACAAGTACACCAGAAAGAAGAGACAAGTAGTTGTCTGTGTTTTACACTGCTCTGGTTGAGTTTTGTACTAAGGAGGTTTTGTGGGGTTTTCTCCCTTATGGTTCCCCTAAGGAAAATATTTGTGTTATTATGTTTATGTGCTTGTTGTTCTTTTAGTGATAATTTTTTTATGTCTTACTAGTGATAATTTGTTACGAAAATATTTTCCTTGGGGAAACCATAAACATAACCCCAATGGAGTCGCCAATTCTATTATGGAGAGAAACTTCCTATGGCTTGGGGGTACCACAAAACACAACTTGACACTAGAAATCAATCTTTCCCAATATGCAAGAGAAACCAAACATCTAACACTAAGGGATACCGAATCATATCTTGTTCCGGACGGTTGAAGTAGATCCTCGTTGAGATTTTCCAATTCACACTTGCATTAGCAATTTTCTTTCAACAACAACACACAAAAAAAACATTCTTTATAATAATGTGTTAGAACTAATTTAGCATATATATTCAATAATCTATAAGTAAGTAAATACATCCATGGATTCAATATTTATATTCAAATGCACATAAATTGGACAGGAAAATATATTTCTATTAATAAAATCAGAGATACAATAGTGACAACCTCTGTCAGCACTTCTGCAAACTGGAGAAACCGAGTCCTCCACGTGCTCCTCTACCACCTCAATCCTCCATCTCTTGATAGCAAGCTCACAAGAAAAGGAAAGCTTGGGAAGAACACAAAGTGCTCCAAAAGGACAAAGGGATGCAGCCTCAAGTATAAGCAAAACTAAGGCAATAATGGACTATAGTTTCTTTACTCTTCAATTCCTCCCTCTTCAATGTACCCAATGGGTTCCTTATATAGCACTCTAATGAGGTAATGGAGGGTCGAATTTGAGCATTCTCAAGGCATATGGAAGTCCAAGAGTCAGGATATTCATACTCATATGAGGAAAACTACAAAAGTATTTGGACTTATGCACACATCCTGATGTACATGGGTTTGAGGTCAAAAGTTGCGTGTACACGCGAGTATAGCTTTAAAATTTGTGTACAACAATAAAAAAGTGTATTTTAGGGATGATCTTGGGACATCAAACTATAATATAAGTCCATGGGGTGTAAAGAGTCTACAGAGGGACAGGGAAGGCCATAAATATGTGATCAACCATGTGTGCTAAAATAAGATATAGCAGTGATCTTACTAGTGATAATTTGTTTTAAGATATCATCTACATGATTTTTCATAAATTTATTCTTCCGAGTCTGAAAAAGTGTAAAACAATCCAAAGGAGAACTCTCTTAGCTTCCAAAGAACTAAGGTATACATTTTTCGTACTTAGTTAACAAGGTTCAAAAAAGGGTTAAACTATCACCCAACCTACGCTCCTTCAAAATAAAGCATGTAGTCTTAGTTTAACGAGTGTGAAGGAAGGTAAGATCACTCATAAAGTTCCATTTATTTACGAGAATAGAAAAAACAACGTTAAACTCGATGCTTTGTACTAGGGTTTAATGAGCATGACAATGGCATAAAGATTGCTTAGAATATTTTTCATGTTTAGGTCTAGAGCATGAAAATGAGAAAATTAATCTCAAATGGGTTCATTTTCCATAAATTTAGTCCTCCAGGCCCATAAAAGAGATAAATCTATACTTGAAGACACTTTTCTATATTTCGAAGAAAATAGAGTATTCCTTTTTTCGTAAGTAATCCATAGGGTCTGGAAAAGGGTTAAATTTATACTGTTATGGATGATCTTTTAATTAAATTAATGAGTCTGAAAGAACAAGAAACTTGGCTATCTAGTCATATTTAAGGAGTCATACCAGGGCTTGAAGATAACTCTATATGGAGGGAGCTTTATAATCAACGGTAGTTCAACAAAAGATACAAAATGAGGTTCATTTTGATGTGAAAAGAAACTACGTAGGCTTCCTGCAACCTAGAAAAATGCAGAATGGGTACCATAAATGACAAGAAGTGTTCTAACTAGGGTTACCCATGTGAGGTAGGATCTAACCATGGAAGAACAACGATGTTTGAAGGGTAAGAGGTGGTTGCACATCATATTCCATGAATGAAAATGAGATCCTAGGGTTCATGAGGGGATAAGGTATAAGTGCAAGATGCAAAATAGGACAAAATCCTATCCTATATGCCTAGGAAATAGACTCCAAGTTCATATATAACCTATAATACCTAAGTAAAAACAAGCAACATTAGTTCAAATGATAGAAAATGACCAAAACTATATAAAAGTGGGTAAAGTTTTTGAAATTTTTACTATAATGAGTGAAAATTGGTTCAAAAACATTACATTTGATTTTTACCACTATTAGTGCAAGTTTTACCTCTCATCTTCAAACAGTTCATGTGATCAATCTAGTTGACGATTTTCCTATCCGCAAGTTGCAGGTAACTCACATCTCGATCTTATTTAATTTTATGCTTTCAATTTCAAATTTGCATGCTTATTTGATAGTTTTTGGCATCCTTTTAGGGCACCACGCAGCACTCACGGGTGCCCCACCGCAAATTCATGAGTTCACGAAGTAATCCCGGGTTTGTAGTGGAACCTACAAGTGTTGCTGAATGAAGGTTTTTAACAAATCTAATGGGAAAAATGTTGATTTGGCAGGCCAAAATGGTGCTGGAGTGGAGGGGAATGGAGCACAAGGATATTGACATGCTAGCAATGGGGTGTTTGATGACACTTAATTCCCTCCGAAGGTGCGGATTGTTGAAATTCTACCAAACTTCGAACACAAGATCCCAAGTTCGACTACTAGATACATTGGTACAATTATGGGATCATGAAATTGGCATGTTCGATCTCCAGGGAGAGACCCTCGTGCTTACCGCAAAAGACATCTACTTTATTACCAAATTGTCTCATCGAGGGACACTATTAGATTTTTAACATTAAGCTAGCATTATATTAGGATCTTTAACTGAGAGAATAACAAGCACATCAATCAAACACAAGAGACAATGAACACACTGTTTTTCCTCTAGGAAACCATAAATGGAGAAAACCCCACAATTTCCTTAGAGATAGAATCAAAACCAAATAGAAAATCCCAAAACAGTAAGATGATCTCCCGACAGCAGTAACCTCTTTCTTCCTAGCCCAGGTGTCTTCTTCTTCCTCAACTATGCACTACAACTGAGTGTGAGTGAGTGTGTGATAAATAGAGAGGATAGCTCTCTATTTATACTAATTCCCGACTTGACAAAACCCTACTAGGGCCAACTTCACTAGGTGAGTCTAACAAACCTAGTGCCCTGGAACTGCGAGGACTTTAACCCTTGAACAATAGGAGGGTTACCCACAATGACTTGACATGACTTGTTTACATTATAGATCCTCCCAATAGGAACATTGGGGAATGAAATGACTCAAATACATTATAGAAACTTCCTGGAATAAACATCAGGGTACAAGACATAAGATATATAAGTGAATACATTCCAAAGTTACAAATATATCAACACTCCCTCTTAACTAGGAAGGTATTCTTTCGACACAATTTTCAGCACTAGTCTTCTTCTCTGTATCAACTAGATGATCTCATCATCTTCATATTCAAGTTTTCTTCATCTTCAAGTCTTCTTTGTCTTCAAGTCACCTTCATCTTCAAGTCATATTCTAAGTCATATTCTTCTTCAAGTCTTCTTCATCACAGGATCTGGATCATCACAACTACTAGATCATCATCACTATATCATCATCAAATCTATATCATCACTTGATATGGATCATCATGAAGTCTGGATCATCATCACATCTGGATCATCATCATCGATGCTATCTCTTGATTCTTCTCGTCACAGGAAGTTCTATAGAGCTAGCCCTTTTTCATCCTAGTTGTAGGCCTACCCTTCATGTAAGTATTCAGCACTTATATTTGACCCTAAGTCAGAATGGCCTGCCTAGATCTTACATCTAACCTCAACTTGTCAAAAAGGCACACCCAACACTCACATCTGACGTCATCTTGTCAGAAAGGCCCAACACTCACATCTGACCATGTGTAAACACATCACACTAGAATGGCTCAGCACTTACATCCAACCTCATCTTGTTGGAAAGGTTTTGCACTTACATCCGACCCCATCTTGTCAAAAAGGCACAGCACTCACATCTGACCATGTGTAAACACATTTTTCTAGAATGGCTCAGAACTTACATTCGACCTCATCTTGCTAGAAAGACTCTGCACTTACATTCGACCATGTGTAAACACGTTGCATCGAAAGGGCTCTTAGTCCCATACTAAGGATTCCTGGTAACTGACCAAGTGCCTCCATTCTCTCAGAGAATGGCATCGGCCCTTATATCTGAGCAACTGGGAACAAATACCTCAATCATGTCAAAATGGCCATGCACTCATATCTGATCATCTAAGACTACATCCTACAATCATATCAGAATGGCCTTCAGTCCCAGACTGAGTATTCCTGGTAACTGAACAGGTGCCTCCATTCCAAGAATGGCATTCACGCCTTACATCTAATCATGTAGGAACCAATCCTATAGTCACATTAGAGTGGCTCAGCACTCACATCTGACATGGAAGGAACCAAATCCTCTCACCATGACATAATGGCTCAGCCCTTACATCTAAACATGGAAGGAACCTAATCCTCTCACCATGTCAGAATGGATCTAGTTCTCATCATTTCCCCTTGGAGGGAACCTCGATCTATAGAACACCAAGATTTTCCCTAAAGTACTCAAACTTTTCTCTAGCCAATGGATTCATCAACACATCAACTATCTGTTCGTCTGTTGCAACATACTAGAGCTTCACTGCTCCTCTCTGCACCATATCCCTGATATAGTGATACTTGATCTCGATATGATTTGACTTTTCATGGAACACTGGGTTCTCTGATAACTTCACACAACTCTGGTTGTTGCAATATATACAAGTAGCAACCAACTGGAGATCAAATAAATTAGATAGTAGCTTTCTCGGCCACACTGCCTCGTAAATAGCTCAACAAGCTGCGACACATTCTGCTTCAACTGTACTCAATGCCACACAGGACTACTTCCTACTAAACCAAGAGATCATACCTGATCCCATACTGAAGCAGCATCTTGAAGTGCTCTTCCTATCAATGGAACTACCTGCCCAATCTAAATCAACATAACCCTCTAGGTTAATCTTTTGATTCACCTCGTACTTGAGCCCATAATCAATTGTACCCTTCAAGTACCTCAGAATATGCTTTGCAGCAATAAAGTGAACATGTCTCAAATTTGTCAAAAACTAACTCAAGGTGTTTGTTGGAGGAACAAGTTAGTAGGTCGACTTGAACAATAGCCAACTTAGTCGATAGTCAATCAGCCGACTAATTAGAGATTAGGTCGGCCACCTAAGGTCATGTCGGTTGAGTAAACTGAAAGGTATTTATTAGGCTATTGAGCCAGATGGGAACTCAATTTAGTTCTCTACATTGTATGGACCCTCTCATGTTAATATAATATGTTATTTTATCTACTTGTTCTTATCTCTTGTCTCTGTTATGTATGTATGCTTTGGTATGTATTATTGGTAACCCTATGTGATTTGTGAGATTACAACATTGGTTCCATTGCCAGTAGTACATTTCTGAGATGTATGCAAGCAGATGATATCAGAACATGAGATTAAGGACTGGTGGGAGTGCAAAGTAGCAAATTATTTGTAGAATTACGCACAAAGAAACAGATTGATGACCACATAAGCAAAAGAAATATTCTTTACAAAGACACATTAGAAGTTTGTAGAATCAGTGCCCCAACTTCTGAAGAAAATCCTAGATGAAAAATCCAGAAGGGACTAAAGCTGAGTAGTTACTAGAAAAACTAATTCACAGGGGAAGAACAAACTTGTCAGAGTGGTTCGAAAAACTTGCTGATGAATTTTGCGAGGAGAAAGTAGTAGAAGACAAAACTTCGGTGGAAACCATCAAGAATAAATTCTACACAGACCTCACCAAGCAATTTTTGTGTTCCTTACCGAACTTGTTGTTTAAGTTCCTGATCGAGAAGGGAGTGGGTCATATTGTCGAACCCTATCCATCACTTCACGAACCACCATTAAACCTTAACTGGGTAGAAAAGAAAAAGAGGTGATAAAAATTCATTACCAAAATGGAGTGGGAATACTTCCTAAGCAAGTAGACCGAACTATATGGGCTTTCTAAAGCGTTGGGTACGCTATGGGGGGGTAGCTGGTCATATGTCAGAATATAGTGGAGTGGATTCTAATCGACTAAAGGAGATACCAATCACTAGTAATGAGAAGTCAACCTAAAAAGGAAATCAAGAAGACAGTGTAGCACAAAGGTATGATGGACTTCCAGAAAATAGAGAGGGAGAGGAGGCTACAAAGTAGGGAAGAAAGAAGAGAAAGAGCCTTAGCGCTAAGAGGAATGGGTACTAGGGTGACTGACCAGGAAAGAGATCCACTGAAGTTGGGTCATGACTGACAAGAAGAAGGCATGGAAGAAGAGGTGTCCCCTATGGAAGAATAATTGTGGATAGAGCAGCGAGAAGCTCTCCAATTAGAAGTTCCCGAGGAAGTAAAACCTCTGATAGATCCATGTACCCGAATACAAGCTATTGTTGAAGAGGACCTCATACTAGGAGCTGGTGACTTTGGTATATGGATCTGACTAGATGACGAAACATACACGGGTATACATCTAATTATCCATTGACAAGAAGAAGGAAATTGGGTTACGCTCCAAGCAGTACCCTCCAACCAAAGTATCCACTTACTTTTACTGACACATGAAGGAGAACCCCCGCTTCCAAATACAACTTTGGAAGAAACAGAACATTCAGAACTGCAGATAAATAATTGTAGTAGGACATCAACAAAATAAGTCAACACTAACTAACTACTAGTCGAAGAGGAAACGTCAAAAACACTTGATGGGAATGAGAGTTCTGTCGATGATAGTTCTACAAAGAGGACTAAGAAAATAACCCCATTGCCCACACCACCACCTCCACCACCGCCACCTCCTGAAAAAAGAAATGACAATGACTCCGACATGGATCATAGGTTAGCACACATTCCCCTATATGAGGGTGATGAGGACCCCACATGACACTGGTTCGTCTGTGAGTCGACGTGGGAGGCTAACCAAGTTATAGATGAGTACAAGTAGATGGCGCAGTTTGCTAGTGCCTTGAGGAAAAGGGCATTAACTTGGTACATGACTTTTTTCTGAAAAAAAAACCTTGAGAAACCAAAGCCAAGATCAAAGTGAAATTTCTATCATTTTTCAAAACTCTATATGCAAAACATCTGGTAGCAAAGAAACTAAAGACAACATTGCAGAAGCCAGGAGAAATTTTCCGCGATTACGATAAAGGATGGAAAGAATTTCTTAGCGAATTGGACTATGTCATTGGCGAACAATTATTAATCCAGTGGTTTCTTGCAGGTTTATCATAGAAAATTCACCTACACATAAGTCTGGAGACATTCAAGACTTACGAAGATGCGCTTACAAAATCTCTCCAAGTAGAAATGGATGAGGACATACCAACATACTCCATCAATCATAGATTAGAAGAAGAACTTGAGAGCATACAAAAGTCATTAAAAGAATTAAACCTCAAAAGTCAGGATATCTAGTGCACAAAGTGCTCGATGGCCGAACATTCAAAAGACAATTGTTGACAGGACATCAACTGACAGGGCATCGGATTTGTGCAAACAAAATGTTTTTGTGACATTTGCCAAGAGCATGGAGACCACTCGACAAAATATTTCCCATTCAATATGAAGAATGGAAAAGCATCATGGTGTGTAATTTGTGAAACTAAAAATCATAACACTACCATCTACCATCTGAATCTCAAGAATCGACAGAATTATCATGTAGTCTATCAGACCAACATAGTTGCATAGAATAATGAGCAAAACAACGTGCCAAATGATCAAAACAATCAAAGATATGAAGTTCGAAGATATGAGCGCCGGTATGACAATCAACATGGAGGCTATGGAGGTCGAGGTCGATTCTCTGGGAATTGAGACAATCGACCACGTCAACCCATCCAATGTTTCACATGTTATAAGGAGGGACACCGACATACAGACTGTCCAAATAAGGACAGGACTGACCTAAAATTCTGTACTAATTGTGGAGCAGGGGATCGCTCATTAGATGATTTCCCTATTATGCTTGAAAATATAAATACAAATAAGAATGTTAATGACTTTTCATGTGTGCAAAAACATGATACTATCAATACAAAGAATTTACATATCATAACCCGACAAGGGACAAAAACAGGAAGTGATAACCCATGAATCAACATAATAAAAGAAAAGAATGTCTACCCTGATCCATTTACAGAAAAAATATATATATAAATATCCAACAAATGTATTTAAATAATTTTCATGACAGGAAGAAGCAAACGACAATCGACATAACACAATAAAAGAATTGATAAAGCTAGTGCAGAAAGATAACTCAATATCTCAATTCATCGACTTATTATATGAAATAAAACACAACAACAATGAAAAACAAACAAAGAATATCTACAGTCTAAATCAAAAAGATAAAAGTGATGTCGACCCACTTTTTGACTTGGAAATTGAAGGATACCATGTCTGACAAGTTGTGTTCGACTTCGGATCACAAGTAAACATCATGACTCATGAGACTTGGGAACAACTGGGTAGACCTTGACTATATGAGTTAGGTATATACCTGAAACTAGCTGACCAAGGCCTAATTGAACCTATTGGAGTATGAAAAAATGTCGAAACAACTTTAAAAGGAATATCGACCAATGTCGACTTCCAAATTATTGACCCTAAGGAAGGATCCAACTCCTTCCCACCATTAGTAGGTCGACCTTGGGGAAGAAAGATGAAAGTGTTGATATCCCTAGATAAAGAGAGAATAAAATTAAAAGGAAATAGAATAAACAAATGGTACAAAGATGAACGTGCATGGCCACATCTCTTCCCATCAACCCTTGCCGACTTACCAAACAAATGGTATAAGATGGAAGAAGCCCGAGGTGAAACATTCCTATGGCATGAACTCAGAGAAAATTTTATCAACGATTTCAATTTTATACCACAAAATAAGAATTTGGTCGAAATATCAAAGAAAATTCATGAATTTATACAGCCGACAGAAAACAAACCCTTAAAAGATAACCGACAGACAATGGACTGTAACAATATACAAACCGGGACAATGCCACAGTCAACAAGACTGCAGTTGGAAAATGAAAATACAAAAGGGAAAATATTTATATGGAAATCAAACCATGTCAAAACAACCAAACCTATTCGCACAGTACTCAAAGTTGGGACAACCGACAAGGACGATACCGATTGAATGACTGCAGCTGACTTCCCTGCCACATTTTCACAGTTTAAAGAAAGAAGTCGACCAATCAATGAAGCCAAAGCACCAGAATGGCTAGATGCTAAGGTCAAAACTAGAGAATTCGACATCTCAAATGATGACTGACCAAAAATGGCAAATATTGGAGACTACTGGAGTGAAGAGCAAACAACAGAAATAGTGAACCTCTTAAAAGAGTTCCAGGATGTATTTTCATGAAATTATATAGATCTCAAATTTTTAGTCCATGAAATGGGTGAAATGAAAATTGACACTAAACCTGATGTTCGACCTATGAAGAAAAGGCAATATATGCTAGCTCATAAATACAAAGAGATAGTAAAAATGGAGATTGATAACATGCTTGCAGAAGGCATCATCTACCCTATTGACCAATCAGAATGGGCAAGTCCAATGGTTGTTCAACCTAAGAAACATGATCCGAACAAATTAAGAATTTGTGTCAACTTCAGGGAGCTAAATAAAGTGACACTAACAAACCCATTTCCAACTTTTTATGTAGATGAAATCTTAAATGAAGTTGCAGGACATGAATGATACTCATTTAATGGATTCTCGGGTTATAACCAAGTGCCAATAGCTAAAGAAGATCAGAAAAAGACAACATTTGTATGTGAATTTGGCTCATTTTCTTACAAGGTTATGCCTTTTGGATTAAAGAATGCACATGCATTATTCTCTATAATTGCGGTCAAAAAATTCCAAGAATATATTTACAAAACCATGGCAGTATACTTTGATGATTGGACAATATACTCCATGTTAAAATATCATTGCAAGTGGTTAAGGCTTATTTTGGAAAGATGTCAACAAATCCAATTAGCTTTAAACATCAAGAAGTGCATATTTGTGACCCCCATAGGGATATTGTTAGGACACATTGTCTGTAAGGAAGGAATTAAGGTCAACTTGGAAAAAATCAAAATTATCCTCGATCTCAAACCACCAGTAAACTCAAAAAAATTTAGGGTGTTACTTGGCCACACAGACTATTACAGAAAATTCATAAGATATTATTCAGATATGTCCTATGCACTAGAAGAACTATTAAGGGAAGATAAAGAATTCAATTGGACAGAGGAATGTCACATATCATTTGAAAACCTAAAAATAAAACTAGTCGAAGCAACAATCCTAAGGTTTCCAAACTGGTCGACTAAATTCCATGTCCACATCGATGCATCAGGTCTAGCAATAGGAGAAATCCTAACTCAGCCAGGAGATGATGGAATGTATTATCCTATACTTTACAGTAGCAGGAAACTAAACAAAGCTGAATGAACTATTCGACAACAGAAAGAGGAGCATTAGGAATGGTCTTTGCACTACAAAAATATCAACATTATCTCTTAGCTAATCCATTTATCTTTTACACTGATCATCAGGCACTAAAATACCTTGTGAATAAACCTCTACACCATGGAATAATTTGTCGATGGCTACTTCTATTCCAAAAATTTGAGTTCGAATTCATTATCAGACCAGGTAAGTTAAATGTTGGTCCCAACCATTTATCTCGAATCGACACAGGAGAGGAACCAACAAGAGTCGAGGACGACTTACCAGATGCACATCTATTTCGAATAGAAGCAGTCCCAACAGAGTTAGAGGAAATAGCTCAATTTTTAGAAGATGGACAAGCACCAGAAGGCATGAGTACCAAAAATAAATAGATCTTAGCCATGAAAGCTGCACCTTATAGCCTCATAAATGGATTCCTGTACAAAATGGGTTTAGACGACATCCCTAGAAGGTGTGTACTAGAACATGAAAGGAAAAAAATTATGCATGAAGCACATTATGGACCTACAGGAGAACATTTCCAAGCAGACACAACTGTAAAGAAAATCCAACAATCAGGGTTATGGTGGCCGACACTTCACAAAGATTACAAACCCTTTGTGAGCCAATGTGGAAGATGCCAATGACTAGGTCAACCCCTGCCTAGCACAGAAATGCACCTGATCTTGGTAAACCCAAGTTTGACATTTGAAATTTGGGCCATCGACTTCATAGAACCATTTCCTATACCAGCAAAAAGAACAGGTGCAAGGTACATAATAACTGCAGTTGAATATGTAACCAAATGGGAAGAAACAGAACCAGTTGACACATGTTCCAGTGAGATAGCTGCTAAGTTTATCTATGAGAATATCATTACCAGATTTGGATGTCCATTAACCCTAATTAGTGACCAGGGAACACACTTTATCAATAGAACTATCAAAACCCTAACATACCAGTTCCAAATCGACCATAGTCGGAGTACAACATACCATCCTCAGTCGAATGGAGCAATTGAAGAATTTAACAAAACATTAATAAAAGGACTAACCAAAATATGTAATGCAGACAAAGACGACTAGGATGAAAAGATACCTACAGTACTATGGGCATACAGAACAACATACAAACGTTCAACTGACAAAACCCCCTTTCGGCTAGTGTATGGAAAAGAAGCAGTAGTTCCATTACATTTCCCACAACAGACACCTATTATCGCAGAGATTCTACATGTCGATGTCAAACAAGGAAGAAAGGACTGACTATTGCACCTAAGTAAACTAAAATAACACCAACTAATGGTGATACAATATCAAGAAATCTAGAAACAACATAAAAAATCATGGCACGATAGAAACATTAAAAAAAAAGCTTGTCGGTAGGAGATCTTGCTTTACTATATGTTATGGCAGATTTCACCACTCTAGGTGAATCACACTTTGTATGGCCTTCCTCTGTCCCGTTGCAGACTCATTATCCCCTATGGACCACTTTTTGTCCTTTGATGTTTCCTTGATCGTCCCTAAAAACATATGAAAAATGATATACGCGGCTTTTAACCCTAAAATCGTGTACATACGTGGGTTTGACCCATATAACCGCGTACATCAGGATGTGTGCATAATCCAAATTCTTTTGGAGTTTTCCTTAACATGGATCCGACTCATTTGACTCCTGGCCTTCCATATGCCTTGATATCGCTTGGATTCGACCTTTCATTATCCCTTTGAAATCTATATAAGGAGCCCCTTGGTACATTGAAGGCAGAAGAGAGAATTGAGAGCAAAGAAACTATATTCCATTGTTGCCGGAACTTATGCTTGAGTCTGCATCCCTTTGTCCCTTGGAGCACTTTTGTGTTCTTCCCAAGCTTTCCTTTTACTTGTGAGCTTGCTATCAAGAGATGGAGGATTGAAGTGGTGGAGGACCAAGTGGGGGATTCAGTTTCTCCGGTTCGTAGACGTGCCGTCAGAGGTTGTATCTATCTTGTAATATCTTATTTATATTAATAGAAATATATTTTCCTATCCAATGATGTGTATTTGAATGAATATTTTATCCATGGGATTATGTCAAATGCTTTTACATTATTGATTATATATGCTAGAATATATCTAACACCATGATATATAATATGCTTGTATTGTTTACTTGTTGTTGAGGAAGTAATATATCAATTCAAGCTGAAGATTGGAAGGCTCAACGGGGATCTACTTCAATCGTCCGGAATAAGGTATGAGGTCTGATACTTTAGTGTTAGACATTTAATTTCTATTGCATATCGGTATCGGAAAGGATTAATTTTTGGAGTCAAGCTGTCTATTGTGGTACCCCAAGCCATAGGAATTTCTCTCCGTAACATAATTGGTGACTCCGCTGGGGAGTTCCTAGTAGTTGTCCTTTGGGGGTTGATTTCTCGGCATTCAATGTATTTGAATTGCTCTTTCTCTCTTGTTTATATGTCGGGTCTAGGGGCATGTATGCCTGGTAGAGTCTGATTGGTGTGAAGTTTGTCTCAGCCTATCTATTTTCCTTGGTTTTATGCACCTTTTCTTCCTGCATGCGGGTTTTTGAATTACAGTTGCGTATACATGCGGTTTCCTCTACGATTTTTGTGTATACACGCGGTTTTACTATGAACAGTCGCGTATACCCTTGATTTTTTCTTTTTGGGGAAGATAACTGATTGCTGGGTTAATTCTGATGTTTGCTGAGTCTCCTTTGGCACTGCCTGAGTCTGTTTAGACCTCTATTTCTGACCAGAAACATTTTTTTTTAGCCTAAATTTTTTTTTAGGAAAGTTCTTGTCATGGAATTTTTGATTTTTTGTTTGAGATTAGTGCATTAGAGTTCTTTTACCTTAGTGCTTTGCTTGAGTGTTGTTTGGGTGTGCTTGCAGATTCTAGGGGTCGTAATATCATTCTTTTGCTTTTTGCATCTCTTTTATTTTCAAAAAATCCAAAAACATTTGCTTATCATCATGCATTGCATTTTGAACTTTGCATTGTACTTGCACTAGATCTAGATTTTCTTTGGAGTACTAGTTAGGACTTCATATAGGAAAATTTTCATTTATCATTTGAAGAAGAATTGTGCATTTCACATAGTAGCATACCCTGTTTTCATGGACACAATGCATTTGCATTGATTGTTAGGTGTGCATTTTACTTCTTGTTGCATCATAACACCACTAGTTGCACGGTCATATCCTATTTTTGAGTAATAAAGTGAACTAAAATCAATGCTAATTAAAATGAATTACACTCTTTTCTTTTATAGGGTGCACCAACAAGCTTAGGTTTTAGGATCTTGGAATAGTTCATTGTAAGTCAATTCTTCAAGATCACTAAACAACAACATCTAGGTGTCTATCCAAGTGAGTGTGTGAAATCCTTGGTATAACCATTGTTCTCAGGATCCTCCTCTCAAATGGGAGTTAAGCATGAGGCAGTGTGAGCAGTTATTGATTGGGATGACCCCTAGTCATAACTGAGTAGAACCGAAGATATTTCCAGGATTGTATTCGTATCTGGGGGCTCTTTCGGGAGTTTCAGGCTTTGCTACCCTGCCCATACGGTCAATCCCACCTGCGAATGTCTGCCTGAGCATTGATTATATTGAGGTGACCTTACCTAGAATATCGAGGGGGTACTTGTGGAGGTTATTCTGCAGGTGTCCCGACCAGGTTGGGGTCATACATCACAGTTTCTTTACGCATTGAAGCTGAGGGCCACAATAATTGGTTACATACCTCTGCTTGTTGTGTATGGGAGTCTCAAGCCTCTCCTTGGAGAGACATACCTGCTTCATTCGGGAGCTCACTTATCTAGCCCTTGTTTGCTTGCATTTGGATTTATAATTTATTAATGATTGCTCTATGCATGATAGTTGGCCTAGGGTTTGCGTAAATAGAGAGTGTTTGCTATTTTTTGAGTCATTGTGGATTCGGGTGAGGTTCCGTGCCATTCTCGTCGTTTAGCAGGACTTCTGCCTTCTACTTCTCCTCCTCCTTTGGGAGAGAGACCTAGATAGTCTAGGTGGACTATGTCACACATTGATTCACACACCATGGGGGATTCTTTAGAAGGTATTCCTGAACAAACTCCTCCCATTCATGTAGACGATGGGGAATTTACTCCTACTTACGATCCTTCACCCGACTTAGCTGAGTTAGGTCCTGTGATTTTTTAGATAGGAGCCATGCATGATAGACCTACTCACTCTAGGGCTGATTCCCCATTGACGCGTTACTGGTATGGCATGATGGAGGACGCCGATACTCATTTTGAACCTGCCACTACTAGCTATGGTAGTTATGTTATGGCTGGTTTTCCTATGCATGATTTGACATTTCATGTTGAATCTGACTTTGTGCCTAGAACTATGCCTGGGGGAACTCTCATTCCTTACCATGTGGAGAGAATTGGGAGCACTAGTCACATTGCACCTTCCATCCCAAAGGTGGAAGCTACATCTTATATCCCTCCTAGGTCTAGAGTTAGCGATCCTATTAGGATACCAGACTCAAGACGAGTCACGATAGCTGGTAGTACATACTTGATTACTCAAATTCCTTCATCCTCGGCCCATAGTTCTTCAAATGTTCATCCTCCACCTTATTCACGTGGTCTTTCGAGTCGGCACATGGCTACGAGTCAGGTCTGTACTGCGGTTACTAGACCAATTGTGTCTCAAGTTTACATACCACCCGTTGCTTCAGGAGGCTATGTTCATGCTTCTAGAGGTCAGATTACTAATTCCACGGCATATATCCCTACTTTCGGTATGTATATTCCTACTTCTGGAACATATCTTCCTACCTATGGAGTGTCTCATGGGGCATTGCATGCGATGACCTATGGACCCTATTATGGGGCGCAGTATGGACAGGGTTCTTCACCTTATGGAGACGGGTATTCACAACCTGCTTACTCTCCTAATTACAGCTTTGTAGCTCCTACTAGTCAAGGTCCACCTCATTATGGTGCTTCCACGCCACCCTATATGGGTCATACAAGAGGAGGGCACTATGGCCAAGGCCATGGTGGCAACCAAACCTATAAGAACTAGGGAGCGGTCCATAGGCCTCATCATCCTAGGCTCCCTTTCCTCGCGACGCTCAATCTTCCTGACTTATTGAGAATTGTGAATGATCCTGTGGCTCATGACCCAGCTTGGCCGGCTGTCCCTACCAAGCTTCCTTCGAACATACCTAAGTTCGAAGGCAAACCAGGAGAGGATCTGAGCGAACACGTTACTATGTTTCACCTATGGTGCTCTTCGAATTCATTACATCAGGACTCAGTTCGTTTGAGACTATTTCAATGCACCCTCACAGGGCCTGCTGCGTAATGGTATATAGAGTTACCTAAGGGCACTTTTACTTTGTTCGACGACCTTGCGATGAATTTTCTTAATCACTTCCAGCTACCAGTGTGCTATGACATTGGTACTGAACTCTTGTTGACATTTTGGCAAGATAAAGCCACCGATATTTCTGATCATATTCAAGAGTGGCGTAGACAGAAGAGATTAATTAAAGCCTTTATACTTCCAGAGTTTCTCCTCGAGTCGTTATTTCCATATATAGCGAAGAATGTTTCCACATCCAGAGTGCAGAATGAGGAACAAGCGATTTTTAGGGCATAGGAACTGGACTTGATCTATGCTCAGTTCGGTTTGTTGTATGAGATTAGTCCCAATTCTCTTCATTCCAGTTTCGATCCCAAAGTCAAACCTGGACCACATGCTGATGGCATTGTGGGTTGTGCAAGTGCAAAAACTGCGGATTCAGTTGCGAAACAAGTTGGTCATTTGTCGCTCAATCAATCTACTTCAGGACAAGCTACGACTTCGTCTCAACCCACCCAAACGACGAATGTAATTTCTGTGCAATCGTCGGACTAGAAGGGTAACCAATAGCCTGGATGGAATAGAAAAAAGGGTAAAAATAATAATCGAAAGGGTGGGAATAAGAATGAGAATGCTAACAATAATGACAAGAATGGTAGAAATGCTGGGGGGGACAAGTAAGCGAAATGTAAGGTTAAGTTCATTTGCAAGTTATGTAAGGACAATCACCTCACTTACTTGTGCCCTCGAATTGATGAAGCTTCAAGATTCTTAGCATAAGGCCCAGCTGTGCTAACTAACCCTTTACTGCATAACTAGAATATGAACTCGAAGTCCCATGACCAGTCTAGTGAGAATGATCCACCAGAGACTAGTGCTCGTGGGTGCATTAACATGGTCCATGCTGCGAAAGTTGTGAATCATGTGAAAGATTATAGTTCATCACAACCCAGCCCAAGCAAAGAGCCTGATCCACTAGGGTCCCATTTGCATATTGAGAAACCTGCAGATAAACCTGAAGATGCACCTCGCATTCCTAAGGGAGTCCTTAAGCGTTCAGGGCATAATCCAAATTCCCGAGTTGCCTAGAATTATTCAGTTGTCGAGGATTTGGGCCACACTCCTTGTGCAATGTCTGCATTGGAAGTGCTTCAGAGTTGTCCTTCACAAAGGAAGGCATTGCTTTCTGCCCTTGGTGTGAATGGAGATGATTCTTCATCGGTGATCAAATTTGAAACCGTAGGACTGTAGCCTCACTTTCCATACTATGTGTCTCTTTTGGTGCATGTAGAATGTCTTAATATGATCGTCAAGCGTACTGTGATTGACGAGGGCGATGTGTCTTCTGTGATTTCTTTGTCCTGTTGGAAGGGTCTGGGTTCTCCTGAGCTGTCTAAATCAGCGACTATGTTAACTGCATTTGATGGGAGATATTTTAGGCCGCACGGTATCCTTCCTTCCCTTAAAGTCTATTTGAGGGGGAAGACCATTGCGATATAGGTTGAGGTGGTTGATGCGCCCCTTGACTACAATCTCTTGCTGGGTAGGAACTGGATGTATAGTATGCAAGCCATTGCTTCTTCCTTGTTCCGTGTTGTATGCTTTCCACATAACATAAATATTTTAACAATTAATCAAATGGCATTCAAGAATCCGTTTGTTACCGCATCTTCAGGAGATTCGATCCCGATCGTTGACCACTCCCAGTCGGCAACTGGGAGTGTGGGTGTAGGAATGTATCCATCCCTCATGGGAAGCTTTAGTTGTCCTGCACCAATCCTCATGATAGGATCTTGTTCCGATGAGGCTTCGACATCTATGACCTCAGTGTCTTTTCACACGACCCATATGGAAGATCCTTGGATTCTTCCTACACCGAGTACTTCGAGTGAGACTGTCAAGACGAGCATGCCGTTGCTTGTAGCTATGATAGCTTATCAAGCTAATCTCAAGAGTGTTGCAAATCCTTGTTCTTCCTCTTTGCATATGGAGGAGGAAGACCCCTATGTGCTAGCGGCATGGGTAGTACAGTCTTCTCATGCCCACGACTACCTTGATATGGTTTTCCCTTCAGATGAAGCGATTATCAAGGCTATGTCGGGTGTTGAGCCACCATGGGAGGAACTTCATCAAAGATCGTACTTCCTTCCAGAGCTTGATCATTTGGAGCGTGAGGATTATAGGGAGATTCTTAGTCAGAGAGTTGGTAGCCCTTTGGTTCCATTAAGCTCTCCTGGTCTGATGGCTAATGGAAACATGGCGAACATATCTTCCACGATTCCTATCAACATCTCTCGCAATCTTGGCACCATTGAGATTGTCTATATTGGGGTGGAATGTCCCCATGCTGAGATTCTGGAATATACCAAGCTATTCAAGGAATTCCATGATATTTTTGCTTGGTCTTACAATGATATGCCAAGTATTGACCCTTGAATTGTTGAACATGAGATTAAGACTTACCCCAACACTAAGCCTATTCGACAATGTTTACGCATCGTGAATTCTAGGAAAGCACCCACCATTAAGGCAGAGATAGAGAAGCTGTTGAAATCTGGTTTCATCTATCCCGTTCCCTTGACGGAGTGGGTTTCAAACCCCATTTCAATGGATAAGAAGCAGGGAGTGATCCGCATATGCACTGATTTCCGTGATTTGAATCGTGACTATCCTAAGGATAACTTCCCCACACCATTTATAGATCATATTTTGGATGAGTGTGCGGGTAGCGAGGTGTTGTCCTTCATGGATGGATTTTTTGGGTATAATCAGATCCAGATTAAACCTGAGGACCAACACAAGACTGCATTTATCTGTCCTTGGGGAACATTTGCATATCGGAAAATTCCTTTCGGCCTTAAAAGTGCCGGAGCTACGTTTCAGTGGGCGATGACCTTGATCTTCCACGATCTCAAGTCTATTATTGAAGTATTTTTGGATGACCTCGCTGCTCATTCTCATATGATAATGCATCATCCTTATCACTTGAGATTGGTATTTGAAAGATGCCGGCACTATTCAGTTAGATTAAATCCTCATAAGTGCATCTTTTACGTGAAGTCAGGTTGTTTGTTAGGATTCATCATTTCAAAGGAGGGTATAAGATTCGAACCTTTGAAGGTTGAGGCAATACTTCAGTTGTCTCCCCTGAAGAATATTTGTCATCTTCAGTGTTTGCAAGGCATGGAAAAATTCTTACGAAGATTTGTTGTCAACTTTTCCAATTTGACTAGAGGCTTCATACATCTCTTGAAGAAGGATACTCCCTTTGAATGGGATGAGCGAGCCCAGGAGTCCTTCGATGCACTCAAGCGAGCCCTAGCATCGGCCCCAGTGATTAGTCCTCTGGATTATAGCTATGATTTTCTATTATATGTGGCAGTGTCTTTAGAGACGATTGGTATGGTTTTGGTTTAGGAGGATGAGCAGCTCCAAGAGCATGTCATATATTATCTGACCTGAAACCTTATTGACGCAAAGATTCATTATTCTCATGTCGTGAAGCTTGCTTTAGCTACCGTACATGCGGTTCAGCGGTTGAGACATTATATTCTCCTTCACCAGACCTTGGTTGTGGCCCATGTCAATCCATTTCAGTTCATCCTCACATGAAGGATGATTGGGGGAAAATATAATAAATGGATTGTCAATCTGCAAGAATTCGATCTTGAGTTTGTTTCGGCAAAATCGAAGAAATATTTAATTTTTGCAGAGCTTATATCGTATTTTCCGAGTGAGGCTGAGGAGTTGGTTTGTGAAGATACGTTTTTCGATGAACACATATTATTAATCTCAAAGTCAGACCCATGGTATGGGGATATCATAGTATATCTACAAACACAGACGACCCCTACTCACCTCTCGCGAGATGAATGATGACGATTACGTCATGTCTCTAAGAACTACCTTATAGTGGACAATAATTTGTACCATCATGGGGTAGATTCCATATTATGACATTGTTTAACTCATGATGAGGCCGAGGTTGTGCTAAATGATTGCCAAGGAGTGGCGTGTGGTGGTCATTTATTTGGGCTTTCTACAGCTCAAAATATTTTGAGAGCGGGTTATTTCTGGCCGTCGATCTTTAAATATTGTGTTGATGCGGTCAAGAGGTGCCACCCTTACCAGGTGTTTGCACATAATATGCGCTCAAAACTTGCCCCGTTACATCCCATTATCACCAACGGTTCCTTCACTAAGTGGGGGCTTGATTTTATGGATTGCAACCCAGCTTTGGCTGGGGGGCACCATCACATTATAGTGGCTGTTGATTACTTCATGAAATGGGCTGAGGCTATTCCTATAGTAAAATCCAACGGTGAGATAGCCGCTCACTTTGTATTCAACCAAATCATTACTTGGTTCGGGATTCTGAAAGAGCTTGTCATTGACCATGGCTCGCACTTTTAGAACCGTATGATGGAAGAGTTGGCATCCAAGTTAGGGTATAAGAAAGAGCACTCCTCTTCTTACTACCCTCAAGCGAATGGCTAGGTAGAGGTAGTGAATAAATCACTCAAATCCATTCTCCAACGAACCATCACACAAAGCAAGATGAATTGGCACATTATGTTATATCCTACTTTGTGGGCATATTGAACCGTGGTTAAGACTACCACTGGTTTTTCTCCATATCAGCTTGTACATGGAGTGGAGTCGATATTTCTGGTTGAATGCGATATTCCTTCGTTGAAGCTAGCTGTGGAACTCTTACTAGACACTTCACCTTTGGAGGAGCATTTGGTTCACCTTGAGCAACTTGATGAGTAGCATCGGGATGCCTTGGTGGCTCTAGAGGTTAATAAACATCGGGTTAAGGTCCAGTACGATAAGTCTATCTATCCAAGATTGTTTAATGAAGGAGACTTGGTCCTCTTGTGGGATCAACTGAAAGAACCCTTGGGGGTAGGGAAGTTTAATCCTATGTGGCGTGGTCCTTAGGTGGTCAAGCATGTCTTATAGAAGGGTGCATATGAGTTAGTGGACTATGAAGGTGCAGCTTTGGCGAAGCCTAGAAATGGGCTCTATCTCAAAAAATACTATGCGTGATCTTTAGCCAAGGATGCTTGTTGTATATTATTGTACAGCTTTTCATAGTTAGGTCTTTTTTATCGTGATCGGGTTTGTGATTAATTTTCGTTTATTTTGGTAGATGTCAATGGAATATTCCACCTACATAGGATTCACGGATGGTGCAAGCTGTCACACTCAACACTCAACCTCTGCTGCTTGGGTGATTTATACTCCTATGGGTCAGGTACTGTCTTCAGGAGGTGTATGTCTATGGTCATCTTCCAACAATGTTGCTGAATATAGCGCTGTGATTGAGCTTCTACGGGATGCCATTTCACATGGTGTTCTATCTCTTGAGGTACGTCTTGATTCAGAGTTAGTAGTGTCACAGCCCAATGGTTTGTACCATGTTAGAGATCCGACGTTATTGAGAAGGTTCTTACGTGTGAGATTGTTAGAATGACAATTTGACAATATAACATATATACACATTCCAAGAAATAATAATCAAGTTGCTGACTCATATGCTAACTACATGCTAGATTGGCATTTGTCTCATTCATAATAAATTAATCATAAACACACATTTACACATGTAAATAAATAAATAGATCACCATAAAAAAAAATTATATACATAAAAAATGTGGTAATACATAGTGTCATGATACAAAATTGGGGCTTTTAAATCCACCATCATATAATACACAGTCGTACAAAACATATACACTCCCAGGTGTCTAATCCTATGGAGGAGGAGGAGGGTTGTGATCATGGAACGTCACTACCACTCTATCTAGCTGCCGGAATAAACACACCCATGCGCATGGTACACCCACCACCTGTCACTGCATGGCCTTAGGAAATTCCTCGACTTGTGCCATGGGAACTCTATGATTCAGTCTCACAAAGCTGGTATGAATGATCTGGAGCATTCACTCCACATCCACACCCGTGATGTCATCTCCTCTTCCCCTCCTTCTATGACGAGGGAAGCCCTTTGGTCATCGTGGTCCCACATCTGCACATGAATGGTAGATGTAACTATGTTTTGTCATGCAAAAACATGTCTTTTTGATTCCACATAATCAAGAAAATACAAAAAAATTGAATAACTCAAAAATTTTAAAAAGAGTGAGGGTTGATATTCGTTACCTATCTCACCATATGCTGATCCTGGTGGCAATGGCATGTCTGGATCCCCCCGAAAATCTATCCCTGCATAGGGGTAGTCATCAATGGAAACTATCTATCATCTCCACCATGGAAAGAAGTCAGATGGATATGGGTTGGCCACCCTACCACCCCCCAGTCTGCACATAGCATCTGCCCAACGTCGTTGCGCCGGATCTCAAACTCCGTGGAGAGGAATTTCCACTCTAGGGCTCAATCTTGGAACACGCTCGAAGAAAATCGTGCTCAGAATGCTATTGAACCTGAAGTTCCATAACTTGCCTACCTTACACTCTCTAAGCTGGTGTTTCATGTTGCTCAGTAGTGTGGTACTCCAGTCATAGATGGTGGGTCTCATACACTCCACTGTATAGAACATCAGTTGCCGCGAGGCCTGATGGAGTGATGCTAAGCCTGCTATCCTGCCCAGCGTCAGTAATATGGCCTTTAGGCCCAGCACCTGTATAGCATTGGTGGGGACTTGACTCCCCACCTTCTCAGTATCTGGGTAGCAGTACACGGCTATGTACTCATCAATAGTAAGGCCACCTCCTGGCCCACCTCAGGAATGAAGTTTCACCACCTCACCTCATCTAAAAATAATAGTGATAAAGTATATGTCCTCCACCTCTATGGTGAGGGACATCCCATCTATACAGAAGGAATCCGAATCTGGATCCCAATAGTCTACCAGCATCTATAGCAGTCTTGGTTTGGCCCTCAAACCACCAAGACACCAAAACTTGTAGAGTCCGCATCCACATAAATCTTGTTGAGCCATTAAGTCAGCCCTTAATGCTTCCTCTACTTCACCATGCTCACGATCTCTCCACTCTAGCACCATCCTGTAAGAAAAATTGGAAAATTTCCCACTAGTTTACTATAAAACCATATGCGCGGCCTCATACGCTATTGTTTTGCAAATAGCCGCGTATGTACGCAGGTTTGAGGCCCTTTTCTGTGTATAGCCAGCCCTATACATGGAAAAACCTCGATATCTATGTGGGATGTAGCGCACACTTTGGGATGGCTTAAAAATTTCATTTAACCATGAAAATCTATAAAAATTATATCAAAATGCAAGAGGAGAGCATGAGTAAATACCTGGAAGAAACGGTTGTGAATTTCGCCGGCTGGATCTCCTGGAATTTGCAGTTGAAAATCAGAGCTGAAATGGGTAAAAGTTTCAAATGATTTATATTTTTTACTATTTATAGAAAAAATTTCAAATATTTGAAATTTTTTACCTCCTTTCCTATAGTTTCAACATTTTCTAACCATTTTGGACCGTTTTTGACATAATTTGTGATGTAGAAGACCTTTTTCAGTGCTGTTTCAGCCATTGGATTGACCCATTCATGCCAATCTCAGGTATCATGTCTAAACTAGCATATAGGTTAGGCTCACCACCATTTGCATTTTGCATGACCTTATGACCATATCACCATGACCTTAGGTGTGAACCCACTCTATTATGTCACGGAACCTTCTTGCTGCTTTAGAAGTGGCATGATACGAGTGGTAGAGCTTCACCTTACATGGGTACCCTAGTTAGCACCTTATTTGCATTTGGTACCCATGCCGACATTTTCTCCTTTAGGGTATGGGAGTCCGTTGTATAGTACTGCCATGACATTTCGCAAGAGCCTCATACTCCTCTTGATCTTATGCTGGCCTATTTCCTTCAGGACTCCCTTTTGTCAAGTTGTGAATGCATTATCATGAGCTTTATGTCAGCTTCTCTGACATTGCGTTTCATCCATATAGCCTGAGCTTGTCTCATTTCTAGCCATACAGAGCCATTTTTTATATCCTTCGCAGCTTGATTTCCCTTTTTACTGGGAGGGGATCTTCCCCTGAGTGTCGATATCCTACACATGTATCCTTGCATTGAGAATAGGTATGTTCCACTGCTTGGAACTTGTTTTTTTTCCCTTATGACACTTGTCTCCTCCTAGTTTGTAACTATAAAGCTAGTTTATTTTTTTTTCAAGCTTTTCAAATAACTGAAAAAGTCCAAAAAAATAAAAAAAACCAAAAATCCAGACAAGGAAAGATGTTATCTCTGGCAGTTGTCGAGTCATGTCGTCTTCGAACAGAGCACTGTATATCACATCCATTGGTTGGGTTTTAGTTTGACTTTAGGAGCTGTACTCATTTATCTGAGTTTATCTCCACTGACTGGTTAAGCTTCTAGTCCCTATGGAGCCTCTGTTGATGCCTCCTGTGTCACAAGGATGTCCCAGTTTGTATATCGAGGCTATGCTGCCTTCATTCAGTTACCATACGCCATTATGCTCTTGTTTGAAGGAAGTTGAAACCTGTGTCGGCCATTCCTCAGTTATCTTGACTTTGCATGTCGGCCATTCCCGATACAGTTACTGGTTCGTGCACCTTATGATCGAGTCCTTCCACATTATACAGCTTTGCTGAGTACCTCGTGTTGGATGATGGGGGATGCCTTAATGCCCTCCTTCTGGCAGATTTCATCCCATCAACTTTAGATCATTTATTCCGGGATTGGAATCTAGAGTCATGTTGAGTGCCTTGAGACTTGCAGTCATCAGTGGCAAGTTCTCTCACCATCGACAGTTTCTTGGGAATACATCAATGTCCCCTAATCGATGGATCCTCTCAAGTGTTCGACCTCAACACATTTATTCACACTTGTTAGTTTGCACTCTAGTACCTTGATTCCCATTTTCATTATTGGTGGGTGATCTCACTTCTATTAACGGTATACATTAATGACCGGTAATCAGACGATGGAATACTATGTTCAACCTCGACACCTCTATTCGCATAGTAGGACATGTACTCGTAGCGGTTTGTGTAGAAGACTTTCCAGAGTTGTGGCATCTCTTATATTCTACCTCCTTGATCATGCCAGTGTTCATGAGATTTCAGCTCTCATGACTTGATTCCAGTATATGTCAGACATTTCCAGCCACTATGGAGATCTTGATCTATTATATATCTTTAGCCATTTTGGAGATCATGGTCCTTTGTATATCTTCATCATGGAGATTCTGATCTATGTATATTGTACGTGACGATGACCACATATTTGATATCATGTATCATGCCTATTCATGGCCATTGTACTCTTATGTATCCGGCACTGCTATATGTACTTGCAGTTGTATGTAGAGTTGTATTATTGTACTATGCTGATTGGGTGGCTGGTCTTCCATTTGGGATCCTTCATCACTCCACTTGTGGGATGGACTTATAATGTATTTCGGCAATCGTATAACTCCTCTGATCTCATACATTAGGGGGCATCTGTTATAGCGGATTTCACCACTCTAGGTGAATCACACTTTGTATGGCCTTCCCCTGTCCCGCTGCAGACTCATTAGCCCCTATGGACCACTTTTTTTCCTTTGATATTTCCTTGATCATCCCCAAAAACATATGAAAAATGATATACGTGGATTTTAACCCTATAATCGCATACATACGTTTGACCCATATAACCATGTACATCGGGATGTGTGCATAATCCAAATCCTTTTGGAGTTTTCCTTGACATGGATCCAACTCATTTGACTCCTGGCCTTCCATTGGCCTTGAGATCGCTCAGATTCGACCTTTCATTATCCCTTTGAAAGCTATATAAGGAACCCCTTGGTACATTGAAGGCAGAAGAGAGAATTGAGAGCAAAGAAACTATAGTCCATTGTTGCCGGAACTTATGCTTGATTCTGCATCCCTTTGTCCCTTGGAGCACTTTTGTGTTCTTCCCAAGCTTTCCTTTTGCTTGTGAGCTTGCTATAGAGAGATGGAGGATTGAAGTGGTGGAGGCTCAAGTGTGGTATTTAGTTTCTCCAGTTCGCAGACGTGCCGTCAGAGGTTGTATCTATCTTGTAATCTCTGATTTATATTAATAGAAATATCTTTTCCTATCCAATGATGTGTATTTGAATGAATATTTTATCCATGGGATTATGTCAAATGCTTTTACATTATTGATTATATATGCTAGAATAGATCTAACACCATGATATATAGTATACTTGTATTGTTTACTTGTTGTTGAGGAAGTAATATATCAATTCAAGCTGAAGATTGGAAAGCTCAATAGGGATCCACTTCAACTGTCCGGAATAAGGTATGAGGTCTGATCCTTTAGTGTTAGACATTTAATTTCTATTGCATATTGGAAAGGATTGATTTCTGGAGTCAAGTTGTCTATTGTGGTACCCCAAGCCATAGGAATTTTTCTCCGTAACACTATACAATAGTCGGGTAAAAGGAAAACCTAAAAATATCCATACATAATGGGTGCGACCTTATGTTGTCGACAAAATACATGCCAACAGATTAGTCCGACTAAGGACTTTACAAGGCGTAGTATTTCAGAAACTCGTTAATGGGTCCTGACTAAAACGCTAAAAAAAAACGACCATAACCATTAAACAAAAGCTATAAAAATCTAAAAATCCAAAAAGAAAAATAGTATTGATACACACACAAAACTATGATAGGGAATGACCATTTTCACAATCGACATCATGCCCATCAGCCACTTTCATAACCGATATCGACCGACGACCTCAATAGTCCCATCGTGCATTCATGAATTCGAGCACCAAGACCAAATTACCAATAACACACACTCAAGTGTTCTTGCTGGACCATCTTGTCTGCCATTAATAAACTCCTCGACAAAAACATCCAATGCTTCAACTATAAATATTGAACTATCAAAGGATCATTCACCACAATTCAAACAGAGAGAGAAACAGAGCAACCAGATGACTAAAAGCCAAGAACACCGAAGTACAATCAACCAACAGACTGACAAAATGGCACCAAAACAGACTAGAGCCTCAGCCAAGCCCAAAGAACTACAGACCACAAAGACACCATTAGTGAGGAGACTCCAGAACATCAAGAACGCTAAAATTCAAGAGGGCTCATGGACAAAAATATGGATTGAGATAAAAGAGTGGGCTTATGTCGACAAGAAGCCTACCCCCACTGCAGATAAGATACAACACAGTACCATTGTAAACTATGTCAACACACCACTCATGGCTAGTTTTGCAGGCACAAAAGAAACTGCAGTAAAATTTATCATAAGCCAGTACCACAACAGCCGATTTTACTTCGACCGACCGGTCGACATCTTTGGGAAGTCATTTACAAACTTACAGGGCTATGGAACAAAGGAGACCCAATACCCATTGGTATCAAAGAAGGATTAGTAAAAGAACTAACAGGGTTGGCATCGGGAAAAAACTCGAAAGGGTTAATGATTAGTCAAATAACCCATTGAACGCCATAGATTGTGGCCAAAATCATAGCTATTACACTCACAATGGCCAGTCATGGAATTTACTTCAAACTGGACATGTTAGAGGTAGTAGACACCATTGCAACCAATGGAAAGATATGCATATGGGCTGAGTATGTCACCGACATGATCAAAAACATCTATGAGAAATGCCAAGATATGGGAAGAATTATCAAGTTCCCGTCCCTTATCGTATGGATAGTAATGTTCTCTATTTTCCTTGAAGGAGACAAAAACTTTCAAGAACTGACAATATTTCATATGTGGAGATTTAAACCATTCTCCCAGAATGGATCAATGAAGGAACTTGCCAAGGGAAAGGTGCTGTTGGAAAACTGGCTTCAGCAGCTCAAATTCCACATGACCAGATGGAGGGTCCCTTAGAACATCTGATGAAGTCTTCCCAAAAAGGCCCACATCTAGCTGGAACTCAACCATACCATGGTGTGGTACATGTAGGGTGCCAAACCTAATGCAAAGAGCCTCGACTACTATCCGGCAGTAAAAGAAATATTTCAAGAGCTATCTTGACAGGCTGGAACAAAAGTACCAATACTAGCAAGAGCAAAAGAAACATACTTCTCGATAGAGGAGCCGTTGATAGAACATGAGAAGGAGGAGGATTATGAGGTTAACCTATACATTAGTACCTTTGTGTCGGAAGAGACACCAGTGGAAGGCATTGGCTGACTACAAATCATAATCAAACCTTCGACAGCATAAAGGGAAGAGACACACATAGAATGGTAAGTAACCAATATGACGGAAGAAAGTCTCATCCCGACCCAAGACCCAAGAGGAGAAATAGAAACTAAAAATCTAGAGTATGCTCTCACCAAAGACAATATAACTAGATTGTCAAAGGAGATAGCAGCCTCAAGAAAAAAAAAGTAAACATAGGAACAAGAACAAGGGAAAGGTAAGCGTAGGCGTCTCCTTGCAGAGTCTTCAAAGGATGAGGAGGAACTAGCAGCTACAACGCTCGACATAATAGAGGATGCCGCAGCAAAACAAAGTACTAGTGGAGACCCAATTTCAAAAATTTGTCGAGGCAGGGGCACAACAAGGTCGACCAAAGAAGGCGAAGAGCACACACACTTCGACGACCGAAAATGTTGTGGATCTTGTGTCTACACCCTCACCTCCGTCTCTGAAAAAAATAACAGAGGAGCTAATACCTCAATAGCTTTCAGTAATCCCATTGGACTTATGCAATAATGCTATGTCGGAGGCTATGAAGGAAAAATACGATCGTGATAGAGACCTCCAGGCATACATTGAAAAACTGCCTGAAATATTCACCACGGTACAAAAACTCTCGACCAAATCCCCTTTTTTTGAAGCTGGTGGATCCAAACAACCTGGCCAAGTACTCTAGAGGTTAAATACTTTTGTAACTATGACTTTGACCTTTGAAAGAAACCTTGACACAAAATCTGAAGTTGTCACATGTCGGATCACGTCTATCACTCCGACCGACCTTGAACTGACCAGAGATGAGGAAGGAGAAAACATGGAGGACAAAAGTCAAGAAATCGACCAAATGTTCTCCGACCTGGAGTCACCCCCTCAGATCAACAATCCACCACTCAACCACACTTCCACCAATCCCATCACACCTGACCATTCACCAACCCCATCACCGCCACATCCTGACTTAGAACCATTAATTCAACCAACTGCACTAGCACCATCTCCACCACATCCATTAGCGACAACCACATCCACTTCTACACCCTCCGCATCCAACCAACTAGAGATACAACCAGATGAAGGAGTCATCCCAACACCCCAACTAGAAATACCATCCATCACTGCTACCCTACAAACAGAAAATCCATACCTCACTCTTGCAGGTACACAGGTGCCAAAACAAGTAGAAACACAAAAACACAAAAAGAAGAAGGAGAAAAATAAGAAGGACCATCATGAACAGACAAAAATGGTCCACATTAGTCAACTTGGGTCAACCACTGCAGTCGATGCAACCAAGTTGAAAGATGCAAATCTAGGATAACTCCTAGAAACACTGGAAATTGAAGCAAAGACAAGGAGCCAGCAGAGATGTAAGGAGCACAACAATAACGAAAAAGAACAAGTCGAGTTTCTCAACAAATGCAGAAGCCTTGTACAAATGGTGATACCAGGACCAGCAGAGGTTGACACCAACAAACCACTAGAAAAATCTTATCAGCTATTTGAGAGCGTGGTTTCAATGCTACAAGCACAAATTCAAGACACAAAAGAGGAACAGAAGGAAGAAACCATCCGACTATTGATGGAGCAACACACAGCCTTTGCAAAAGCATACAAGGTGTTGCATGATCACATGGAGGAGTCTATCATTATAGAAGAATTACTGAGAGACTGGCCTACTTACTATGGGCAAGTCTATCAGCAAACTAGGCAGACCCGACAAGAGATCCAAGCACCTGAGAAGAGGAAAAGTACTGACGAAGCACTCAGAAGCACAATTGAAGATCCGATAGTGCTCGAAACAACTAAACTGCAGAATCTCGAAAGGGAAGCACATCAGTGGGTGCATCAAGCCATCCCAAACTTAGAAAAAGTAGACATCATCTACCTGCAAATGAAATGACTCATAGAGACAGCAAACGAAAAGGACCACTTTATGGGTCCCGACATGGGAAAAATAGCTGAAATTTCCATTCAAGAGAAAATGTCAATATTATCAAGTTTGACTACACTAACCATCACCATACAGAAAATATTGCAGAGTTGGATGGATTTCCAACATCACCTCACAGTGACAGCCTCATCAATTGTCGAAGTCTACGTATAGAAAAGACTGACCATCAGACTTCACAACCCATGAAGATCAAGAGCACAAAATAATGACAACTTAGACAGACAAGGAAATTTTTGGTACGTCCCTGTTTCTTCAGGATGAAGAAACGTTTTTGTTCATGGGGGAGATGTTGGAGGAGCAAGTTGGTATGTCAACTTGAACGATAGCCGACTTAGTCGATCAGCCGACTAAGTCGGTTAGCAGAATAATTAGAGATTAGGTTGGCCACCTAAGGTCATGTCGGTTGAGTAAACCGATAGGTAGTTATTTTGTAACTATTGGTAAATCGTATATATTAGGCTGTTGAGCCAGATGAGAACTTGGTTTAGTTCTCTGCATTGTATGGACCCTCTCATGTTAATATAATCTGTTATTTTATCTACTTGTTCTTATCTCTTGTCTCTGTTATGTATGTATGTTTTAGTATGTATTATTGGTAACCCTATGTGATCTATGAAATTACAACATTGTTCATAGAAAAGCGAATATCTGGTCTCGTGTTTGTCAGGTACATCAAGGACCCAATCATCTGACGATACATCGTAGCATCAACCACTTCTGATGAAGCATCACTCAATAGCTTTAGGTTCGATGCCATAGGTGTGGTTATGGACTTGCAGTCCATCATCCTGAATCTCTTCAGAATCTATACTACATACTTCCCTTATCCAAGGAAGATTCCATTTGTATTCTGCCACACCTCCATGCCTAAGAAATAGTGCATCATACCCAAGTATTTCATTTCAAACTCGGCAGCAAGTTTCCTCTTTGTATCAGGAATCAACACATCCACACCTGTTACAAACAGATCATCCACATATAGTAGGAGTATCACTGGATTGACATATTCAACCTTGTAGTAAAGGTTGGAATCTGCTTTACTCTTGGTAAAGCCCAAACTGGATAGGAAACCATCAATTCTACCGTACCATGTCTTGGGTTCCTATTTCAAATAGTACAGGGATTTATTCAATCTACACACATGAGACTCCCTTTCATGTGTCTCAAAATCGAGTGGCTGTTCTACATACACTTCCTCTTCTACTACACCATTCAAGAAAGCAGTCTTAACATCCATCTGGTGTATCTTCCATTTCATCAATGCAGCCAGAGCAAGTACTGATCTGATGGAAGTGTATCTGGATACAGGTGCAAAGGTTTCTTCATAATCTATTCCTTATTTCTGGGAGAAACCATGAGCCACGAATCTTGCTTTATATTTATCGATGTTGCCATCTGCAGCATGCTTGATCTTGTAGATCCATTTGGAAGTTACATTGGAATTCCCTTCTGGTCTTGGGGTAACATCCCAAACATCATTCTTCATGATCGATTGATATTCTTCGATCATAGCCTCCTTCCATTCTTTCCTTTCTGCTGCTTCTTCATAGTTGAAAGGTTCTTTATCAATAATGTCACATAGCAAGGCTACATAACTGGAGCAGGACCTAGTTATCTTTCTTCCTCTGGGTGTTTCTTCTGAAGCTCCATATCTTTCTGCACCTTGGATAATTTCACGTACCCAAGCAGGTTTCCTCTTGTGAGGATTCTTCTCCTAAGGTGGATCTACAGGTTCTTGAGGTTCTTCAAATTCTTGATATTCTTCTTGAATTTCTTCATTCATGGTTGTGTCATGAATTCTGGGTGCTCTTGTTTCTTTAGGTTCTTCAGCCAGTCTCTTCCTAGATTTGATGTAGGCTGAATCTTCATCAAATGTTGAATCTCCGCTAATGTCAATCTTCTTGAACCCTGGGAAGTATATTCTGTAAGCCTTTGAGCTTTCAGAGTATCCCATAGATATACCCTTCTTTCCTGAAGGATCTAACTTCATCCTTTTTTTCTTTCGGAATGTGTATGTATACAGAACAACCAAATATTCTGAGATGGATGACTTCTATTTTCTTGCCAGAGAAGTGTTATTTAGGAGTCTTGTTCTCGAGTACTCTTTGTGGAGTATGGTTCTGTACATACACTGATGTTATGGCAACTTCTACCCATAGATGCATGGGAATATCTTGGTCATGAAGAATGGCCCTTACTGCTTCCATGATCGTTCTATTCATTCTTTCTGCAATCCCATTCTGTTGTGGATTATATGGATTGGATAACTCCCTCTTAATCCCTGAGTCTTTGCATAGCTCTTTGAATTAATTTGATGTGGATTCTCTGCCATTATATGATCGAAAGGTCTTGATCTTCTTTTCTGTGTGATTCTCGATCAAGGCTTTGAATTCCTTGAACTTGCTAAATACTTCATCTTTGTTCTTCATAAAGTATATCCATGCCTTTCTAGAAAAATCATCAATAAAAGAAACATAGTATACATACCCTCTTAGTGAACTGGATGACATTGGACTGCATACATCGGAGTGGATGATTTCCAAGATTCCTTTTTCCTTGCTCTCACTACTTGGAAATGTCTTCTTTGTGTTCTTCCCTTTTACACATCCTTTGCATACATCTTCATGTTTTGTTTGCATTTCTATGAGACCTTCAACAACTTTTGTTGCAAGTGGTAGTGCTTTGTAATGCACATGTGCAAGACTTCTATGCCAAAGCTCATTTGGTTCTACCGAGTCATGGACCAAAGCTTGTTCTAGTTGTCCCTTCAATTTGTATAGTCCTCCTTCTTATTCCCCAATCACTACTGCATCATCGAAAGACTTTCCCTTTGGCCACATGAGGACTTGTACATATACAAATGCAACCCTCATTCCTTTTGCATCTAATGCAGATATGGAGAGGAGGTTCTTCTTTATTCCAGGTACAAGCAATACATCTTTCATCTTGATAGAATTTCCAGAGTCTATCTTGTATGAGGATTCACTACTACCTTTTATTGGATACTGGTAGTCATCTTTGAGTTTCACCTTGTGAGGTGATTCATGTTTAGATAATTTTAGAAAGGATTCCTTGAATCATGTCATATGTTTGGAAGCACCACTGTCTATAAGCCAATCATTACTGCCATGTGTGATAGTTCCCGTGAGAGCGGAGATCAAAACATATTCTTTATCACTTGAAGAATCATCACGGACTTGTCTATTTCTCTTTGTGGAAGGTTCATCATCCTCTGCAGCATGAGCATGATGTCTTCTCTTGTTTCCCTTCTTCTTGTGAGAGCTACTTTTGTTTCTAGGAAAATCTCTAGCAAAGTGTCCTCTTTCATCACATGTATAGCAAATGAACTTAGACTTATCTCTAGGCTTTCTAAATTTTTTCCTTTGATGAGAGTACTTACTTCTATGGTGGATAGATATGGTTTTCTTGGATTGTACTATGAGAGCTTTATCTCCACTTCCCATCTTTTCTTCTCGAGCTGCTATCCGAGCTTCTTCTTGAGAGAATTCTTCCCATATTTTGCTGAACTTGACTAACTTCTTTCTGGAAAAGATCCCTTGAATGAAAGAGTCCCATGTCCTAGGGAGACCATTCAAGGTGGTCATTACAATCTCTGCATTCTCCACTTCTTCATCTACTGCTTCAAGTCATTTTTTGATCTGGGAGACCCTTGTAAAGTAATACTGGATGGTCTCTACATTCTAGATCTTCACATTCTTCAACTGGTTCCTCAAGGTCATCTTCTGGTTTATGTTCTTTCCTTCAAACAATTTGGTTAGGGAATCAAACATAGATTTAGGTTTCTTTAGGGAGGACACCTGTGGTATGAGGTGATCCTTGATTGAGTCAACTATAATCCTCTTAGCCCTAACCAAATTCTTCTTGTGTAAGGCCTTAGCCTCATCTCTCTCTGGAATTGGAATCTCCTCATTGATGTAGGAGTCCAACTCATTCTCTTCTAGGACTAGGGAGATCCTATACTTCCAGGCTCGGAAGTTATCAGCTCCCTCAAGATTTTCATCAATCTTGGTATGATGAGACATCTTAACTAAGAACCTCAAATGGAAATACAAAAGATTTAGATCTTACCAGGTCAAGATGTCAGATCTAGATTTGGAGCTGAAATTCTGCAGTGCTGGCTCAGGAGCATATTAGGGTTTGGTTTTTTTAGATTTTTGTCCAACCAAATGATTTGACCTTGATCTCTAAAATTCAATTTTGATGAGCAGATAAATCTAGTCCTGGGCTCACTCAAAAATTCCACTTCTGTGGAAAGCCCTAATTTCTGGTAGTAGTGTCAGGTCCAAAACTGAAAAACCTTAGAATTGGATTTTGCTTCGACATAAAGATGCACCCTAGGGAGGAGATTTAATCAAAACTTCTTTTGCTGAAAATATGTGGAGAGAGATCCAAAAAGTAGGAAGCCCTAGTTACCACAGCTACACAGTGTATTCTTCTTAGGTTAGCTCTGATACCATGTTAGATTTTTAACATTAAGCTAGCATTATATTAGGATATTTAACTGAGAGAATAATAACCACAACAATCAAACACAAGAGACAATGAACACAATGTTTTTCCTTGGGGAAACCATAAATGGAGAAAACCCCACAACTTCCTCGGAGATAGAATCAACACCAAATAGAAAATCCCAAAACAGTAAGATGATCTCCTGATAGCAGTAACCTCTTTCTTCCTAGCCCTAGTGTCTTATTCTTCCTCATCTATGCACTACAACTGAGTGTGATTGAGTGTGTAATAAATAGAGAGGATAGCTCTCTATTTATACTAATTCCCTAGTTGACAAAACCCTACTAGGGCTGACTTCACTAGGTGATTCTAACAACCTAAGTGCCCCAAAACTGCAAGGACTTTAACCCTTGAACAATAGGAGGGTTACCCACAATGACTTGACATGACTTGTTTACATTAGAGATCCTCCTGATAGGAACATCAGGGCATGACATGACTCAAATACATTATAGACACTTCCTGAAATAAACATCGAGGTACGAGACATAAGATATATACGTGAATACATTATGAAGTTACAAATACATCAACAGACACTCGTGAACTTGGGTGGCACTGGCCGTGGGGGTGATCCCCTTAGTGTACAGGATTATGTCAACACATATTGCATACCTGGAACATAGAAATTGGGGACACAAATATTGATTGCACATATCACCAGCTTCCTGTTGAAAGTGATTGTAAGCAATGTTGTTAGAGTGGTGGGGTCATCTGCATTGCATATAGGTACAATGACTCACATGCTTATAGTAGTGGAGTGTCTTCGAGGTGTGGTATTTGAATGGTGTTAGAAATTGGTCTTGATCATGAAAAAAAAACTATCAGACTATAGGACATGGAAGAAGAAGAACTTTGTCTATGTGAGCATATTGGTTGCTTTCTTCTTCTTAGAGAGTTCCTGCATTGAGCCCCGCAGTGACACTTCCATCCTCCCCTCCTCGTGAGCCTAGAATTATGCAGTGCGGGTATGTATTCCTCTGCCAAGGTAGTGGTGAGGTCCACGGTGGCTACGATGATGATTTATACTCATTGTGGAGCTTTCGGGTGCCTATTCTAAAGTAGTTCCCATATGCAGGTTTGGACTTTTGTGGAGATCTCGAGTTATCTCTCCCTAATGGAGAATCATGGGGAGACATGTGTAAGTCTTTTACTTTTTGAAATATTTAATTTTTATGAGTTTTTGTTCATAAGTTTATATTCATATGTAGTTCATTCGATTATGATTCATTTTTTTATGATATGTAGATATTGGTCCTGTATGTCCATATGGACATCCTAAGACTTTCATACGACCAGTATATGGAGCCAGAGATGAATCTATGCTTTGTATAGTGGAGGGAAAACTGTCCAATATTACCCATGATGTACCGACACTGAGGATGGAACATATTCCTATCTCCATGTAGGAGAATGTGGTAGGATTACCTCCAACATGGTTACACCTACTCTAAAAGGTGTCTAGGGCTATACTATGTTACCAAGAGGATTTGTAGGTAGCTGATGAGGTTGAGGAGCTTCCATATTTTTTAGCATATGAGGATTACGATCCTAGTTTTGTATTTTAAATGTACTTATTGACTGGATGTTAGGACTAGAACTCTATGTATATGGGAATACTTTTTATATATATATATATCCGGTTATTTACATGTGCCTCAAATGTGTTTGTGTATTTTTTTACAAAGTGTGTGACAAATTCCAATCTAATATGTAGTTAGCAAATGCATTAGTGATTTCATTTTGATTTCTTGAAATGTGTTGATATATAATACGCTCAAAATTTCTTTCAACTAACCTAATGATACCATGTAGTATAGCATCCCAAAGAAGCTCAATAATGACACTGTATTCAACTACATTGTTAGTTGTAGGACCTAAGAAAGCATCTCATGAGGAAACCAGTTGTCATGTGGGTGCATAAATGACCCAAGCAGCTGAAGCCATATTGCAAGTGTAATAGTTGGTGCCATCAAAAAACCCTACGACCCACTCCAAATACATATGAAACAACACCAGACTATGTAAGAAACAATAACCATAAGTGATCATCTACAAAAATATACAACTAATAATACAAGAAAAATCATCATGCCCAAGCGTAATACTTCTTCAGGTAGAGCCTATTTTGGGGCCTTGACAGCTTATTACCATCATAATCAGTTAACTCATGCACACCCTTATTTATGACTTTTGACACAATGTACATGTTAGTTTTTCATCATATAAGCTAGCATTGTGATCTTAGGATATTTTCACTAAGAGAATAACAAGCACAACAATAAAACATAAGCACATCACAAGAGACAAGAGACACAAAGTGTTTTCCTCAGGGAAACCATAAAGGAGAAAACCCCGCAACTTCCTCAGAGATAGAATTAGCACCAAAACAGTAAAATCCCAAAACAATAAGATGCACTCCCGACAGCAGTAGTCTTCTTCTTGTCTAGTCCCAGTGTATTTCCTTCCTCACTAATGCACCACACTTGAGTGAGTGAGTGATGTGTTGCAAGTGATAAATAGAGAGGCTCTCACTCTCTATTTATATTCTTCCGTTCACTTGAAGTGCACTCAATCATGTCGGCCCAACTTAACAATTACTTACTAGAGCCTACATATCTATGAGTGTATAATAACCCTAGTGCCCCACAACTTGTGGGGACTTTGCCTCCTTTGACCAATAGGAGGGTAACACAATGGTGGGGACTATTGCCCCAACTTACAATGACTCACCTAGGGTCAATTTCACTATGATAGTCTAATAACCCAAGGGCCCCACAACTGTGGGGAATTTAACCCTTGACCAATAAGAGGGTTACCCACAATGACTTGACATGACTTTCTCATTATATAAACTTCTCAATCAAAACATCGGGGCATGACATGACTCAAATACATCCCAGAATAAACATCGGGTTACAATAGATAAGAAATACAAGTGAATACATTCCGAATTTGTAATTACATCAACACTCCCTCTTAACTAGGAAGGTATTCTCTTGACACAATTTATCAACACTGGTCTTCTTCTCTGTATCAAATGGATCATCTCGTCATCTGCATCTTGAGTCTTTAAGTCATCTTCATCTTCAAGTCATCTTCATCGGATCTGGATCATCAAGGAGCATCATCACTGGATCTGGATCATCTCTCGATCTGGATCAATATCACTATACTGGATCTGGATCATCTCTTGATCTGGATCAACATCACTAGACTGGATCTGGATCATCACTACTGGATATGGATCATCACTCAATCTGGATCATCACTGGCTGTCATCACTAGCTGTCATCACTGGATCTAGATCATCACTCAATCTGGATCATCACTGGTGCTATCTCATGATTCTTCTCGTCATAGGAATTTCTACAGAGCCAACCCTTTTTCATGTTGGTTGTAGGACTAGAATCCATGTAGGTCTTCACCCAGCACTTACATTTGACCTACTCATCAGAAAGGCATGCCTAGCACTCACATCTGATCATGTAGGAACCAATCCTATAATCACACCAGAAAGGCCCAGCACTCACATTCACCAGCATGATAGGATATCACATCACTAACATTTGTGAAAAGGCTCAGCACTTACATCTGACCTACTCGTCAGAAAGGCACATCCATCCAGACAGGAACACATCCTATCACAGTGATGGAAGATTCCCATCCAGACAGGAACACATCCTATCACAGTGATGAGAGATTTCAGCACTTACATCTGACCTACTCGTAATAAGGGCACATCCATCCAAACAGGAACACATCCTATCACAGTGATGGAAGACTCCCATCCAGACAGGAACACATCCTATCACAATGATGAGAGATTTCAGCACTTACATCTGACCTACTCGTCAGAAGGGCACATCCATCCAGACAGGAACACATCCTATCACAGTGATGGAAGACTCCCATCTAGATAGGAACACATCCTATCACAGTGATGAGAGATTTCAGCACTTACATTTGAGCACGTGGGAACACATCCCTCAGTCGCTCCAGAAAGGCTCTGCACTTACATCCATCCAGACAAGAACACATCCCATCATAGTGATGGAAGGGATTGCACTCACATCTGACCCTATGAGAACACATCCCAGTAGTCATATCAGAATGGCCCCTAGTCCTCGACTGAGCTACTTGGTAACTAACTAGGCGCCTCCATTCTCCTAGAGAATGGCAGTTGCCCTTACATCCGACCTGCTCATCGGAATGGCCAACACTCACATATCACATGGAAGGAACTTAATCCTTTAGCCATGATAGAATGGTTCAGCCCTTACATCTGATCAAGTGGGAACACATCCCTCTATCACATTAGAATGGCTACTCAATCCTACACTAAGTGATCCTGGTAACTGACTAGGTGCCTCCATTCCTAGAATGGAAATTTCCCTTACATCTGTCCTACTTGATAGAATGTCCAGCACTCATATCTAACATGGAAGGAACCAATCCTCTCACCATGACAGAATGGCTCAGACCTTACATCTAACCATGGAAGGAACCAATCCTCTCACCATGTCAGAATGGCTATGGGTCTCATCATTTTCTCTTGGAGGAAACCTCGATCTGGAGAACACCAAGCTTCTCCTTGAAGTACTCGAACTTCAGCCTAGCCAATGGCTTCATCAACACATCAGCTATATGTTCCTCCATCACAACATACTGGAGCTTCACTACTCCTCTCTGCACCATATCCCTGATATAGTGATACTTGATCTCGATATGCTTCGACTTGTCATGGGACACTAGATTCTCTGAAAACTTTACGCAACTCTGGTTGTCACAATGTATACAAGTAACATCGAATTGGAGATCAAATATATCAGAAAGTAGCTTCCACAGCCATACTGCCTCACAACTAGCTGAACAAACTACGTCATACTCTACTTTAGCTATACTCAGTGCCACACAGGATTGCTTCCTGCTAAACCAAGATATCACACCTGATCCCATACTGAAGCAACATACTGAAGTACTCTTCCTATCAATGGCACTGCCTACCCAATCTGAATCAACATAACCCTCCAGGTTAATCTTCTGATTCACATCATACTTGAGCCCATACTCAACTATACCCCTGCATGCTTTGCAACCATCGGGTGAACATGTCTCAATGTGTTCACAGCAAAGCAAATATCTGGTCTCAGGTACATCAAGGACCCAATCATCTGACGATACATCATAGCATCAACCAACTCTGATGAAGCATCACTTAATAGCTTCAAGTTCGATGCCATAGGTGTGGCCATAGCCTTGCAGTCCATCATCCCAAACCTCTTCAGGATCTCTACTGCATACTTCCCTTGTCCAAGGAAGATTCCATCTGTACTCTGCCACACCTCCGTACCTAGAAAGTAATTCATCGACACATAACAAGAGCATCACTAGTATTCCACCTTCAACCTTGAAGCAAAGGTTGGAATCCACTTTACTCTCAGTAAAGCCTAGAGTCATCAGTAATCTTCCCATCCTGTCGTACCATGTCTAACCTCAAGATATTCTATAGTAACTCCCTCTGAAGTGAAGCATCATACTCCCTCTGTCTTCTGTGCTCTATGCACTGAAAACATTCTGTACCGGAGTGACAAGTAGCTTCCTATGCTACTAGTATTCTATGTATCCATCTAGTGTATAGACTTGCATCTTCAACCTTGTAGAAAAGGTTAATATCTTCATTAGGCTCATCATGTATGTGTTTAAGATCTTCCTGGCTACAAATGTCTCTTTGTAGTCTAGGCCTTCTTTTCATGAGAAGCCTCGTGCTACGAATCTTGCTTTGTATCCCACGATGTTTCCATCTACTGCATGATGGAATTATGAACTTCTCTTCAGGTCTCGATACTGCTTCTTGACATCATTCTTCTTGAACTGGTCTTCCCTTTCTTCTTGGTGGCTGGAAGGTTCTGCATTAATGATGTCACTGCACTCGTCATATTATTCTTCATTTTGAAATGTCGTCACTTGCTCTTCAGAACAAGTCTTCATTCTTCTTTGCTTGTAGGCGATTATGTATGCGGGATTTCCTACAAGTCAAATGCATTTGTATGGTTAGAACATTTCATAAGGAATATTCATAATGGCAAATAATTATGTATAAATATATGATCATACAACTACTTTAGCCAATACAACATTCATCAATATCTCACTGAAACTTTCTAGATTCCTTCCATCTCTACCAGGATAACATTGAGATTGTGCACTAATCCAATATGTCAGCAAAGAGGTTTCATTCTAGATAAGCAGCAATGGAGAATTTGTATAGCACCATGAGCTACTTACCCATCACATGCATACTAGTAGTATTAATGCAAACATCCTATCATGCATAATACAATAACTGAATATAAACAAATGCATAACAAAACAATATCATGAAATGACAATTGAATACTTATCTTTATTTGTTTCTTGGGTAGACTCCTTCTTGAGCCTTCAGCTTCATCATCTTCTTCATTCATGATAGCGTCATTTCTTATCCAAATTCTAAGGTGGATAAGAAGTTCTTCAAGAGTTGAGTTCTTCATATTCCTCATCGCTTGAGGTATCTTCTTTGGAAGGTGAGAGTTTGATCTTCATTTGCTTCCATCTTCTCTTCTCTTCTTATGAGTCAAGCTTCTTCTTCTTCCCAGAGTCTACTGAAAGTAATCACTTCCTTCTGGAACACATTCCTTGAATGAATGAATTCCACGATCCTGGGAGGCCATTCAAGGTGGCCATCACCACTTCTGCATTCTTCACCTTTTCTTTTACCGCTTCAAGTTGTTCTTGATTTGAGAGACTCTTATGACTGCATGGTCTCTACATTCTAGATCTTCACATTCTTCAACTGGTTTCTTAAGGTCATATTCTGATTTCTATTTTTCCCTTCAAATAGCTTGGTCAAGGAATCAAAACATCTTTGGTTTCTTTAAGGAAGACACTTGTAGTACAAGTTGATTCGTGACTAAATCATCAATGATCTTCTGGGCTTTGACCAAGTTCTTCTTGTGAAAGACGTCTAGCTTCATCTCCCTCTCAAACTGGAACCTCTCTACTCATGTAGGTGTCCAATCCATTTTATTCAGAGAGATCATATACTTCCAGGATTGGAAGTTTTCAACCTTCCCAAGCTTGTCATCAAGCTGATGTGATAGATCATTCTGAAATGAGAACCTCAAATGAAAATATCAAAGGATTAGATCTTATCGATTTGAGGTGTCTGTCCTGGTTCCTGAGCTGGCTGATCTAGGGTTTGTCACATAAACCCTAATTTTCAAAACTTGGAAAATTTTAGATCTGATTGGATATAAAGATATATCTCTTCAAATGGAGTTGTCCAATGTACTCCTTTTCTGAAAACAGTGGAGGGAAGCTCCTGGAACAAGAAGCCCTAATTTTCCAATTTCTTTTGCAGACATGCCTGTTACTGTTTCTGTGATATCTCCCAAATTACTACTCCTTTGTGTTTAAAATTTATCACTGAGGTAACCTCGCATGTCCCTGATCCAACCCCAGAGGTTTCATCAGAATTGGTTTCACCATTTTGTATTTATGATCTATTTCCCAAGGTGATCTGTTATAGGACTGTTCAGAACAGTGAATATGTACGACATTCCACGTGTCACTGGTTCATCTTCTGAGTCTAATATTCGAAAAAATGAAATTAAAGTCCGTGCCCTTTCTGGAACATATTCAGGAATTCCATTTGGACCTCTGTAGCCCAAGATATTGCAGATCTCCCCAGATTTCCTGTTTAGAGATGAATTCTGGAAGAGGCTGGAACCCTAACTTAGAGAGATCATATCTCCTGGAATACAGCGAATATGAGGCTGAGTTTTGGACACAGTGTGCATCAGGATTCTATCTTCGGTCCCTGCAATGTTCATCTTCTGAGACTTTGCCAACCTTGGAATAGAGCGAATGTACCAAAACTTATCATTTTTAGTATTTAGGGTTTTTCCAGCTCGGGGTCAAACTAGGGTTTGACTTTCCTAGAGTTTCACCCAACCAAATTTCTTGATCCAGGTCTCTAAACTTCGGTTTTGATGAGGATAAAAATCCTATGCTGGTCTCACTAAAAAATTCTCTTCTGTAGAAAGCCCTAATTTCCGCATCAAAAACTGAAAATGCTCGGAATCGAATTCCGCTTCAACATAAACATGCACCCTTCAATGGAGAGTCATCCTAGAATACTTTTGATGATAGATTGTGGAGAGAGACTCAAAAATTAAGAAGCCCTAGCTTCTGCAGCTGCACAATGTATTATTCTCAGGTTAGCTCTGATACCATGTTAGTTTTTCATCATATAAGCTAGCATTATGATCTTAGGATCTTTTCACAGAGAGAATAACAAGCACAATAATAAAAAATAAGCACATCACAAGAGACAAGAGACACAAAGAGTTTTTTTTGGGGAAACCATAAAGGAGAAAAACCCGCAAATTCCTCAAAGATAGAATCAGCACCAAAACAGTAAAATCCCAAAATAGTAAGATACACTCCCGACAGCAGTAGTCTTCTTCTTGTCTAGTCCCAATGTATTCCCTTCCTCACTAATGCGCCACACTTGAGTGAGTGAGTGATGTGTTGCAAGTGATAAATAGAGAGGCTCTCATTCTCTATTTATATTCTTCCGTTCAATTGAAGTGCACTCAATCATGTCGGTCCAACTTAACAATTACTTACTAGAGCCTACATCTCTATGAGTGTATAATAACCCTAGTGCCCCACCACTTGTGGGGACTTTGCCTCCTCTCACCAATAGGAGGGTAACACAATGGTGGGGACTATTGCCCCGACTTACAATGAATCACCTAGGGTTGACTTCACTAGGATAGTCTAATAACCCAAGGGCCCCACAACTGTGGGGACTTTAACCCTTGACCAATAAGAGGGTTACCCACAATGACTTGACATGACTTTCTCATTATAGAAACTTCCTGATCGAAACATCGGGGCATGAAATGACTCAAATACATCCTGGAATAAACATTGGGTTACAATAAATAAGAAATACAAGTGAATACATTCTGAAGTTACAATTACATCAACAGTACGGTCCTAACCACGTATGTTTGAACTTGCTTTCCCCCAAGGTACCTTGTCTTGGTCCCAGAACATAACAAGCTCTCATTCAGATAAAATCCTAGGTTTAACAGCTTTGTCGTATTGTTTTTTTACTCATTGATTGTGTGCTTCATTTGCTGTGAGCGCGTCTCTATGTTGTTCATCCATATGCTCTAGATGCGAAAAATGTTCTTCTAGCTCAGAAGTATCGGGAAGTACATGAATTGAAATTTTTAAGGATGGTATCTCACATTCCATCGGTGTGACCGCTTCCACCCCATGAATGAACTAGAAAGGTGAAAACCCTGTGGCAGTCTTAACATTTGTTCGGTATGCCCAAGGTGTAGGATACAACTTGATGTGCCAATTTGACCTACTTGCATCTATAGTTCACTTGAGAATGGTTTTGAAATTCATGTTAACTGTTTCTACTTTTCCATTCACTTGTGGGTGGAAGGAAGACGAGTGGTTTTGCTTAAAACCTAACACAGTAGTCAATTTTTTCATCATATTGTTTTGAAAATCATTTCCATGGTTAGTGACAGTCTATTTTGGAATACCAAACCTTACGATGATCCAATTAAACACGATTGTCATCTCACCATCGGCTTTAAAGGTAGGCACTTTCTCTGCCAACTTTGTGAAGTAGTCAACAACGACAGTGATATACCTATGCCCCCAACATACACTAGGTTGCAGGTCATGAAATACACCCCCACTTGGTTAAGGGCCCTACCATGATGATGGGAAAAAGAGGAGCAGGATGTGACCCCATATTTATAATGGTATAGATATGACATGGATGACAATGCTTTACAACCTATACACAATATTTGAATATGGCAGGCTAGAAATACCCGACTTGCAATATCTTCTAGGCCATTACTAACCCAGATAAATGACCCCCTCACGCTCCGCTATGAGAACCATTTAGGACAAGTTAAACCTCCTCATGGGTGAGGCATCGACGTAATATGGAATATACACCTTGTCTATATAACGTATCACTGATTATGAGGTAGTTTTTTGCATTCAACCTTAACTTGTGCCAATCTTCCCATGAGAAGGTTGCAAGACACTTCAAATTCTTGAGATATACCAAGATATCTGCATACCAAGGGTCAAAAGTTGATATTAAGAAATGTGCTCATCTTCTAGCTCCATGCTTTCATCGATTGGGAACTCTAAGATAAGCTTCGCGAATACTAGGGACTTCTTAGATTTGGTGGACTAAAAATCTAGGTCAAAATCCTAGAGAATGACAATCCACTTATTGAATTTTCCCCCAATTATGCATCGGGAGAAAACATACTAGAATGGATTTACATCCACAACTACAATGGTTATCCTTATTAGAATGTAGTGTCTCAACCTCTGGATGACATAAACCACCGCTAAATCTAGTTTCTCGACATGCAAATATCTAAGTTTAGGACCAGCCAAAGCACAACAGAGATAGTAGATAACGTGTTCTTGGAATTCATCATCTTCCAAAACTAGCACTACACCAATCATAGAATTAGATGCATCTAGATATAATATGAAGTCCTTCGTGTAATCTAGTAGGCACAAAAGAGGAGCTGATAGCAGTGCTTTATTCAATACCTCGAAGGATTGTTGTACAGCTTCATCCCATAGAAATGAAGCCCTTAATGATCTTTCCATAGTTCAGAATAAACCGTTGGAGAAAGTTTGACTTTCCTTGTAGAATTTGTAATTGTTTGATGGTTCGAGGAGGAGGCATATTAACAATAACCTCTACTTTCAATGGATTGACCCTTATACCTTTGTTGGAAACTATGAAGCCTAGAATTCACTTCGATTCAACGCAGAAAACACACTTATGGGAATTTAAGTGAATCTTGTAGTGCTTGCATCTTTCAAAAATCAAATGAAGATGATCTGGATGATCTTCCCTCTTTCAAGAATGGACCGGAAGATAATCTAGGTATTTTTCGACAATGTGCTTGATATCTGTTGGAAAGGGATTTTGGGATACGCTTGATGCGTAAGCTCAAAGACATTACACAAGGCAGAGAACAAAATATTTTATATATTTTGTGTCACCTTTTTGTAGTTTGGACCATATTTTGCGGATATTGGTCATTATTTTGTAGAATCAGTTAAGAGTTAGTTAGGTATTTGTCTAAGTGGACCTTGAATGTAAAGGCGCAAGCCTATAAGTATATTTTGAATTGTAAGTGTTGAGGATCTAGAGAAACATAGTGAAGAATATCTTTGAGTATCTGAACTAAGATCTATTGATCTGTGAACTATGATTTTGTTCGAAAGTAATATGACAAGATGGAAGTTGATCTGAATCGATGTGTTCTTTTTTGTTTCACTGTTTAACTGTTTTCTGCAACTCAATGAAGAATGTTATGTGAATCTATGACATGGATCTATGATGCAATGTTTCCCTATTTTAAATGATGTTATTATGTTGGATATGTTTGTGCATCAGTATGCTTACCGCAGTTATGATTGAATGATGTAATCTGTTGAATAATAATGGTGAATGATTCTGTTAATGCTTAAGTGAGTAATCATATCTTTTAAAATTATGCTAAGTTGATAAGTTGATAAGTGCATCTAGTTTTGAAGAGAGCGCCAGCAAGTGTGACTGTGCAGGAGTTCACATAAATCAACATTAAGATTTGGGTTAGGAGTGTTCAAATTCCCTCGACTGTGATTGATGCTAGAAGAAAGGATTTGAATACCTCCCTATAGCAAGTGCATGATATATCATTGGATATCAAGGTGCTGTCCACACAAATGTTGGTACACATGTAGTGTGTTTCCAACCAGGAGTTGGGAGAAAGATAGAAGGAAATCCGAGATTGATACTTGTGATTGCAGGAGGAAGAGGGGAAAGCACAAAAGAAAGTTGAGGAATTGCAACAAGCAAAGAAGAAGTTGATATAATAGAAAGCACGGGAAATCAAAGCGCTAAAGAAAGCACACAAGGATTTGAGGAGAAAGAGCACTGAGGAGATCAAAGAGCTAAATAAGGAACAAGATCACCTTGTTGTTGATAAGGCACATCTCTTTGATAGTAGGGTCGAGTTAGAAGCAATAGTTGTGGAGGCTTGTCATCATGTATTGGAGAGTACCACAAATTTGGATGCATTGGAAAGAGTATAATGACTTGGAGATGTTATTGCGCAATTGAAGAGTGAGAACATCATTTTGGAGGCCATGGTGCACCCACCCATGCCACCAGAGAAAATAGTAGCATAGAAGAGGACTATAGAATATTTGGAAACCCAACTTGATGAAATGGAACAAGAGGTAAAGAAAGTTATGGATGAGGCCACAAATTTTTTGGGAAGTGTAGTACAGGATGAGTAGTTGGAACAACTGACCACATAGTTTCAGGAAGCAGAAGGGAAACTAGTGACCTTGAAGATGTCACTCTGATCGATGCCACTGATGGTCCAGATCACCAATTCCATGGAGCTAAAGGAGCTGCAATAGCAGGTAGTAAAGGAACAAGAAAGGAGAAAATGATGTAGGACACAACTAGATGAGTTCCAGGATATTGGAGCACAACTATAAGTGAAGGTTGTTTCTACGCTCCAAGCAGCATAGGAAGGAAAGAAGGAGATCGCTAAAAATATGGTTGAGCACCCAGTCACACATGATATGACAATGAGCCAGGAGATAGCTGACAGAGTCAAAGTGCAAGTCAAGGAGATTACTTAGCAATATGTGGATTTCAAGATCAAGATTACTAAGTACACCATGTCTAGCTAGCGTGGCTCGAGGGCGAGCCACAACATTGTGTTGGGGGCCTATTGGCAAGGGGTTTTGTGATAATCTAGTTGCGTAACATCACAGATGTTGCACAAGCTCAAATACACTGTGCAAGTGGGAGATGGTGGGCAAGGATGAGAATATAATATTTTATATATTTTGTGTCACCTTTTTGTAGTTTAGACCATAGTTTGTGGATATTGGTCATTATTTTGTAGAATCAATTAAGATTTAGTTATGCAGTTGTCTAAGTGGACCTTGAATGTAAAGGCACAAGCATATAAGTAGATGTCGAATTGTAAGTGTTCAGGATCTAAGTGGACCTTGAATATATTTTAGTATCTAAACTGAGATATGTTGATATGTGAACTGTGATTTTTTGCGAAAGTAATATGACAAGACAGAAGTTGATTTGAATCGCTTTGTTCTTTTTTGTTTTACTTTTTTTCTGCAACTCAATGAAGAATGTTATGTGAATCTATGACATGGATCTATGATGCGATGTTTCCTTATTTTAAATGATGTTATTGTGTTGGATATGTTTGTGCATCAATATGATTATTGTAGTTATGATTGAATGATGCAATCTGTTGAAGAATAATGGTGAATGGTTCTTTTAATGCTTAAGTGAGTAATCATATCTATTAATAGTATGCTGAGTTGATAAGTTGATGCACATAGTCCTCTCCTATTCGATGGAAACTTGGTTCTGTTAGATCTCCCTCGAACATCTCGAGTGAGACTTCATCCACTCTACGGGTGTTGCTGGATGGGGTAAAACCTGTCTAGGACGGTGCCCAAGGAGATCCCGATGGTTGAGTGTCAACAGATTGGAAACCCTAGTCGATTGGTTTTTTGGGATGGCTTTGTGTCAACAATATAATGGAAAGAAAAGTTCATTGGAAGTTGAAAGGTTTCCCCAATGTTCTTCAAGCCAAAATTCATATTTTTGTATATGAGCATACCCAGGGAAAGATAAAGGTAGTTTTTTCCTGGTCTTTGGGTTTAATCTGAATCTAGTTATATCCCAAAAATCCATCCATAAATGAGAAAACCTTGCTACCCACACATGCATCAATAATCTGATCAATGAATGCTATGGGGTAGTTGTCCTTAGGACATGGATTGTTTAAATCCCATAAATCAGTACAGGATCATATGGTCCCCTGCTTCTTATCGAACAGAATGGGATTGGATACCCATTTCATAAGAGAGATAGGGTAAATGAAACCATATTTCAACAACTTTTCCACTTCAGCTTTAATGGCTGCCGCTTTCTGTGGATTTACAAGCTGAAGCTTTTGCCGAATGAGTTTAATGTTAGGGTAAGTTTTGATATTATGTTCCACAATTGATGGGATGATGCCTATAATATCCTCATAATACCAGGAAAAGACATCATGTAATTCCTTAAATAAGGCAGTATAAGTGGCAATCTCTTCAGGATAAGAGTTTTCTCCAATATGAACATTTTCCATGACATTCGGTTTTGTAGAGATATTGATCGGTATGGTGGAGAAAATGTTTTTCATATTCCCCTCAGCAAACACTCCTTCCTTCATCAAAGGATTCACATGCTTATCAATACCTTCATCTAGTCTCACATGGAACTCAAAATTTTCTATCCCACTCAGGTATGGAAGGAAGTAGGACTTGCGATGTAAGTATTCACAAATGTTCTTGGGTCCTATCATAGCCTCCAGAATGGATTCATCAGATGGAAATGTGGAAATTAAACCCAGAAATAGATTAATTTTACTCACAACAATTATCAATTGATTATGCAAAATCACTCACAAAAGAGACTAAAAATGGAGCTGTAACACTAAACTGTATTATGTAAGTGTACAATAGCCAACCCTGTAATAACATAGGCTGATGAATAAATAGCATACATAGGAGATTCAATTGCATGAGAAGGCACATCGAATCTAGTCAAAAGCAGGCTTACCAAAAATAAGCAAATCCCCCATAGGTGTAAAAAGTTGATCCCAAATCTGTCATGGAGCTCACGAATTGGAAAAAAGGCTTAGGCAAGATAAAGAGTGGTGGAATGGTAGATCATACATGCTTTTGCATGGAGAAAAGAGAGGAGGATGGTAGGACAAAAAACAAGTTCACCTCACCTAGTCTAGCTTTCCCATTTGCCCTAAAACACTGAAAAAGCAGGCAATAAAGCAGAAAAAGTAGATAGGCACCTAGGAGGCCAGGAATAAAGTAGATTTGATTCCTTGGGATTTCCCATGTGCTACATGAGTCAAATTTGGCAATTTTGACCTCTATGGATAGGCAAATAACAACTTGCACAAGGTGGGACACATGAACTAGGCAAATAAGACAAAAATAAATGAATTAATGTCTAAGTGGGTAAACTATGGGTTGATTATTCTAACAACCCCCCTTAAGCCTGACTTATGAGTAATATATCAGAAAATTTTAGGGCCTAGAAACAAGGCTTAGTCACCCTTTTACATACTGCATGTCCATAGAACCAAGGAAAGAGGCAAAACCAATTTGGGAAAATCCTCCCTTAAACATGGACTATAAAACAAAATTTTGGAATCTTGTCTTCACTCATGCTTCACAGCCTGATCAGCAATCCCCGGCAGTGATTTGAGATTTCTGAAGATCTTCTCACAAAATGCTTTGTTGAAGATATCAGCTACTTGTTCTGAAGATGAACAGAAGAGTAGGTGAATGGTGCCATCATGCACAAGTTCTCTGATGTAGTGCATATGGATCTCAATGTGTCTGGTTCTCTGCTTCTGAACTGGATCCTTGCAGATTCGAATGGTACTCTGGTTATCACAATAGATGGTATTTGAGTACTCAGGTTCGAAGACACACTCTCCAAGTAAACCATGCAACCATAAACATTGAGTTGCTGCATTAACAACTCCTCTATACTCAGCTTCTGTAGATGAGAGTGCAATGGCACTCTGTTTCTTGCTTGACCAGCTGATTGGCCCTTCTGCAAGAATGAACACATATCCTGATGTGGAATTTCTATCTGTGCTATCACCTTCCCAATCACTATCAGTAAATCCAATCAAATCAAGATCATATTTTGCTTTATAGAAGATCCCATGTGTCCTTGTTCCCTGAACAAAGTTAAGGATCCTTTTGGATTCTTTCCAATGGATCTCTTGAGGCTGATCCATGAATCTAGAAGCCACACTTACTGCATAACAAATATCAGGTTGAGTATGTGTCAGATACAACAAACATCCAATCAATTTCCTATACAGTGTATTGTTTACCATCGGTGAAGAATCAGCTTCTTCCAGCTTCACTCCTGAAAGGAAAGGAGTTTTGCTTGCTTTGCAATACTTCATTCTGAATTTTTTCAGCAAGTCCAAGGCATATTTGGACTGGTGTACCTTGATTCCAGCTTTGGATTGAGCAATCTCAAGCCCCAAAAATTGACTTAAGAGCCCCAAATCTGTCATGGAGAAGGCTTGGTTCATAGCACTCTTCAAGGAAGCAATCTCAGCCTGTGAGCTTCCTGTAATGAGGAGGTCATCAACATATAACACAATTATCATTAATGAACCATTAACTAACTTCAAATAGACATTTGGATCTGATTTTCACTGAACAAAATTCAGTGATAGCAAGAAGCTATCGATCTTGGCATACCAAGCCCTGGGGGATTGCTTTACCCCATACAATGACTTTCTCAACTTGCACACAAGAGAAGGATTAGTAGAAAAACCTTGAGGCTGCTGCATATATATCTCTTTAGTGAGATATCCATTCAGAAAGGCACATTTTACATCCATGTAATGTACCTCCCATTGCCTTGAGGCTGCAATGGCTAAGGCTAGCCTGATGGAATCCATCTTTGCCATTGGGGAAAAGGTCTCATTGTAATCTATGCCATGAACCTATGAGTAGCCCTTGGCTACCAATATGGCCTTGTACTTAAGTGGTGAACCATTAGCAGAAAATTTGGTCTTATAGACCCACTTACACTGGACTAACTTTCTTCCTGGAGGAAGATCCACTAGCTCCCATGTGTTGCTCTTCTGGAGTGAGCTGAACTCTTCCTTCATGGATGTTTGACATCTTGGATATCTTGCTGCTTCTTCATATGTTTGAGGATTATAATCCACCATCAAATATCATTTTTCAGCAAACATAGGATCCTTCATGCATAGACCACTCTCAAATTGAGATATAGTCCTCCTTGGGTCATTGGGATCCCCCGCTAGCTCTCCTACTGCATGTAGTGTCTTGGCTGCCCATTTTGGCCTTGTAGGGATGTTAGGGTCTGAAATAAACTCATCTCCATCAGACAAATCATAATCAGCATGTTCAACAAACTCTTTACTTACTTCTTGAGGTTCAGGTGGTGAAGAGGCTTCACCAACTTCCACTGCTGCAAGGGGTTCTTCTTCAAACTGAACACACCTTTCAATGAAGGATTTGTTTGTGCTCAAATTTATCAACTTGCATCCTTTTGAATCTTCAGAGTATCCAACAAAAATACACTCTTGGATTTGGGGCTCCAAATCCTTCCTCTTCTCTGTTGGAATCCTAGCCCAAGCCTTTGAGCCAAAAATCCTGAAATGGGTCACATCTGGCTTGTGCCCACTCCATGCTTCGAAGGGAGTTATTCCATCAAGCTGTTTGTGAGGCACCCTATTCTAGATATAGGCTGCACAATTGATAGCTTCGGCCCAGTACTTTGGTGGCAAATTTTTGTCCTCCATCATGCATGTTGCCATCTCCTTCAGTGATATGTTCTTCCTCTCAGCAACACCATTTTGCTGTGGTGTGTAAGGGATAGAATGCTGCATCTGAATACCTGCATCTGCACAATAATTAATATACTCAGACTTGACATACTCACCACTGTTGTCAGATCTGAGGGCCTTGAGTTTCCTTCCAGATTGGTTTTCAACCAAAGCCTTAAAGACTTTGAATAGGCCAAAAACTTTATACTTGTGTTTCAGGAAGTGAACCCAACAATACCTGGAAAAGTCATCAATAAAATTCAATGCATATTTGGCCTGACTCATGGACATATGAGGGAATGGGCCAACAACATCACTGTGAATCAGCTCGAGGGGTGTAGAGGTTCTCTCATGACTAGCTCTCTCAAATTTGTGCTCTGGGTGTTTTCCTAGGATACAACCTTGGCAGACTCCTTTGGAAAATTTTATCTTGGGAAACCCTATGACCATATCTTTCTCACTAAGATCAGATAGATACTTGTAGTTTAGGTGGCCAAATATTTCATGCCATAGCTTTCTAGCTTCATTAGCATGAATCAGAAGAGCAGAGGGGTTTGATTAGGGTAGGAAGTGTGAGAACATGTATACCTTTTGAGCATGATTTGCAACTCCTTTTGTAATGACTCTACCACTTGAGATCTCTGTGATCTCAACTTCATCAAGGGATAATATGACCTTCTTAGGAGACCCAGTGTGGGTCATCTGGTACACTGACAGGAGGTTGGAGGCAATACCAGGGACATACAACACATTGTTGAACTGACCATGATCAAGATCTATCCTTCCTTTGCCCATACTTTCAGTGAGAGAGTCATCTCCCAGTACAATAGATGGTCCTTTCGACTTGTCCAGTGAGGAGAAAGCCTCCTTAGTCGAAACCATGTGTCTTGAAGCTCCATAATCAATGATAAAACTGGGTGAGCTTGATGTGCCAGCAACCAATGCATGAACTCTCTCTCTATCATCTGAACTTGATCCTCCTTCTCTCTTCTTTGAGCTTTCTGGAAGGGAGATGCCATTCTTCTCCAGGAGTTGGGTCAGCATATCAATCTACTTTTTCATACAAGAGCTTTCAGAGTGATTGCCCTTATTGCAGTATGCACACTTGTTCATTTCACCTTTGTTTTTCTTCTTCTGGGTATTCTTCTTGGGACCTTGTAGATCCTCTGGAGACTGTTTCTTGTCTCTCTTTTGCTCAGGTGGCTTTTTATCTTTCTTTTTTCTTTTTGAATCCACCTTCGAATCTCCAGCAATCAAGGCTTGATATTTGGATGGTTTGATGGTGCCCATCATCACCAGCTTGTCTTGTTCTTGTGTGAGAGATTCCATGAAATCTGCAAGGATAGGCACCTTCCAGGATCGAGTTGTCAGTTTTGTGGCATAGAAGGTCAAAAAAAACACTGAATAGTCAGGGCCTAGCTTTGAGAGGACGTCCAGTATGAGCTGATCATCTTTATTTTCAATACCACACTGTTTCAGCTGCAAAACTAGTGCTTTGAACTTGGAGAAATATAGCTGTAGGGATTCAAAGCTATTTGGACTCAGATAAATCAGCTCATTTTCGATTTGATGTCCCCTCATCTCATTTGTCTTTCCAAAAATATCAGCAAGATTCTCCCATACTTCATTCGGTGATTTCAATCCATCAAGATGGAAAAGGAGGTCTCTGGAAATACTTAGGCACAGAAGGCCATAGGCCTCATCCCTCCTGTTGTGCCATTTTATCTTCTCTGCAGCTGCATTGGGCTCTGCTTCTGTTGCCATAGTCACCCTGTAGAGGCCTTTAGCTCTCAAGAGTATCTCCATCTCTGCTTTCTATTCAAATAAATTGAAGGGAGTCAAGATAGTTTTCTGTGATTGATCCATAGCTCTAGAAAATCTGTCCCGGATGTCAGTAGAAGGCTCCCAGACTTTGATGTCAAACCTGTAAAACAATTTTTGAAGGAGAGAATACAATATATACCATCTTTGATACCATTTGGAAATTAAACCCAGTAATAGATTAATTTTACTCACAACAATTATCAATTGATTATGCAAAATCACTCACAAAAGAGACTGAAAATGGAGCTGTAACACTAAACTGTATTATGTAAGTGTACAATAGCCAAACCTATAATAACATAGGCTACTGAATAAATAGCATACATAGGAGATTCAATTGCATGAGAAGGCACATCGAATCTAGTCAAAAGTAGGCTTACCAAAAATAAGCAAATCCCCCATAGGTGTAAAAAGATGATCCCAAATCTGTCATGGAGCTCATGAATTGGAAAAAAGGCTTAGGCAAGCTAAATAGTGGTGGAATGGAAGCTCATACATGCTTTTTCATGGAGAAAAGAGAGGAGGATGTGTAGGACAAAAAACAAGTTCACCTCACCTAGTCTAGCTTTCCCATTTGCCTTAAAACACTGAAAAAGCAGGCAATAAAGAAGAAAAAGCAGATAGGTACCTAGGAGGCCAGGAATAAAGTAGATTTGATTCCTTGGGATTTCCCATGTGCTACATGAGTCAAATGTGGCAATTTTGACCTCTATGGATAGGCAAATAACAACTTGCACAAGGTGGGACACATGAACTAGGCAAATAAGACAAAAATAAATGAATTAATGTCTAAGTGGGTAAAATATGGGTTGATTATTCTAATAGGAAAAACCATATCCAAGAATTCATATGAATAAGTTGAGTTCTCTTCCCATGTGGGCAAGTAAGATTCATTTGATTCCTCTGACACTAAAGGAGTTGAGATGGAATCAACAATAGCATTGAATATAGCTTGATAGGATACTTCTGTTGCTGATAAGGTCACTTGGGGCTCTTCTTGTGATGGAAGAACCCATGGGTCCATTCTATATACAACTGTACAAATGTTCTTCCCTACACTCATTGGGCCTAAGTAGTTTATAGGAGTGGGCATATCAAAAGTTCCATCAATGATGTATACATCCTGACTCCCAAAATTTCATTCGTTGGGTGCGAATGATAAATTAATGGTACATTAGACCCTAAAGTATCCATATGACCCTTTTGAGTATATTTCAGTTGGTCAACAGTTACCAAATTTGCTTTGTGTGGGAACACTAGAACTCAAAAAATAGACAATGGAATAATGCACATTGCGTAGGTACAACTTCTCCCCAAAATTAAATTATAGTTTAGCAGGGCATCCACAACTTTGATTTCTACAGAGACTACTTTCCCTACCAGTTTATTTCAAACTACAATAAGATACCATGTGGATGGAAATATATTCCATCGAAAGCAGTCAATAAAGTGTTAGATGGGACAAACTCAGGGGATCCCAAATCATTCCAACATGAAATGGATATTACACATGTGGATGCACCTTCATATATCATAGTTTGTCTAATGGTTTTTCCACCATGGACTATATCAATAAAAAAGGCCACATGGTAGGGTAGGAAAGTTTTGACATCAGAAAGATTAAACTTAGCCATTAGGTTCATAGATTCCATATTGTCTATGGCCGCCAAATTGCATCTCACTGTGAAGGATAACTCTAGAGAACTTCTAAGGCTAACATCACACACGACGTTTGTTGGCTACTTTGGCCAGACCCGGGTTTACTGTAATTAACCAACAACACCCCTATCTCACTGGCCCTTTCGGCGATAGACCGCAGAATGGCCTGAAGTCTCACCCGAAGTGACTCTAATGGGTTGGCCAAAAGACTCAAGTGTCTTCGACCAGGTTTTGTGGCATCCTGCGCACCTTGCAGCTCTTCTAGATGCAAGATCTCACTTTCTGCGACATGCTACCTTCTCCTACGTGTAGCGAATCTAACCTTTATCGCATCACCATGCCTCAGCTAACACGTAACTCTCGCCTACGCTAGATTCTCAACCGCAGTGCACCATAGCTCCTCTGCTGGTGTGATATCGCCTCCCTGCGATATCCTACCGCTGCGGCTCTGCGTAGTCAGTGCTACCCATGTCCGACTTACAGGATTCAATGCTCAAGGCTAATTACTCTATGACTCTTAACTATCTGGGATGAACACCATTAAATTCTTATACAAAATACTTAAAGAATTTGCTGCTTTTATCCTTAATAGTGTTGTAGACTGAGTAACGCATACATACATTAAACTGTAAATAAGGTTCAAGTACTAACTGATAGATGCAACAAATAAACACAACACATAAATCAATCGCATAACACTTAATTTTAATGTGGTTCACCTCCAGGATGGAAGTTACGTCCACAGAACTGTGTTTCTCTATTATAACTTGAGGGAAGCAAACACAGTTCTGTTGCACCGCATATGCAGCTAGAGATCTTCTGGGTAACTCCACACACATCCTAGAGCCCTTCTCTCTTATATCTCTTTTCTATATCTATCTCTATATTGCCTCTCTTACAATATACTCTTCCCTCTCTGCCAATCCCTGTGGATTGTTACATACAAGCTCAATGAGCCAGCTACTGGTTACAGTAAGATACTATAGCTAATAACATAACCAGAGCTCGACTCCTACAATACAACTGACTATGAGCTAACTAATAGATTGGATCAAGGCCTTACAATGATTAACTGGATAGTTCTCTGAATAGCTAACCTTTTACAATACAAAATATATCCCTTTATAGGCGGCCCGAAGGTCTCGCCATTACAACACTGTGGGCCTGTCCCAACAGTAAACCCCAAACCCTAACTGGTGACAGTCGTCATAACTGTACTTGGAGTAGACACTTTTCATCACACCACAGCTCCTCTATAGTCTTCCATGCTTCCCGGCACTGACCATGGGTACTATGCACTACTTCTCTCTACCACAGCTTCCTGTAGTCTTCCATGCTTCCCAACGCTGACCATGGGTATCGACGCTGCTTCCTCTTCTGTCCTTTTCCTTCAATACCTCGGCCTCGTCGCTCCTTTTCCTTTATGAGGGTAGCTGAACCCTCTTGTCTCCACCACTGCCTTTAATGCAATGGGTGAGCTCTCTCTTCTCGGTCGCTCAGGTACTGTCGTCTTTCTTGACTTCTCTATCCCAACAATAATGGTTTCTGGCTCCGATCTGTATCTAGAAACATGCTACAGCATCATAGATTTACCTCCTATATCTCCACCAAAACTGTCTATCCGTCAAAATAATAGATTCTTCTGTAGCTACGGGACCCTACTCCAACAGTCCCCTAACACTTACTTGTGGCTCGTCCTCGAGCCACTACCAGTGGGATTTTCTTGCTGTAGCTTCTCCTTGGCTTCCTGCGAAGTCTGTTGCAACTTGTCTCGAAGTCCTGTGACTTCATTCTGCATCGCTTCGACACACTGTCATGCCAAGTCAAGCAAAGCTTGACTAATCTTGGAGTCTTCTATTTAAGTTAGTTTGTAGGGATCTCTTACTTTTCCTTATTGTCACGCTTGCCGTTCTTTCGCTTGCAGGGCTTGCTATCCCGTCTGGTACTATAAGGATTCAAATCCCTGGTATCACAAGAACTCCTCCCTGTCTGTACTGGAGCTCGTGCTATGAGGAAGATATAAATCTCTATCTTCCTGCCTTCCCAAAATTTTTCACTCGACCTGGAATCTTTCATATGTGCACGATACAAACCATGAATTCCATTCCGAGAACAAGCCTTTGTCTGCATGCTGGAGTTCGGCTTGCTGGATTTGCTTTTCTGTTTCACTTTTCTTCTCAGCAAATCGCTCCAGGTGATCATGATGCCTATGGTCTATAGATTGTCGGTTCTTTTCCTTGGCAATCTCTTGTTCTTCTCTTAGCTGATCAGATAGGGCATCTTCCTTCTCCCGTTGCCGTCTTTTTCTCCTTTTTACTTTCTTCCTAGCGGGAGATTTCTTCTCATCATTCTTCTGCTCTGCTTTCTTATCTTCAGTGATTGGCTCACCATTCTTCCTCTCTATGGCAGAGCTTTTGATGACATCTTCGACATCCTGCAATTGATTCTTCATCCTTGGCAGCTGTCTGACCTGTGATGCACCTAATTTCAAAACCTTGGGTGGTGTCACCATTGCAACTAGAAGGCCACCACACTCAAATATTTTCAAAATGGCTTCTATAGGTTCGTCCTCGGACAGAAACCACTTGGTTGAATACACTGGATGTGCAATGGATTCGAAATTTGGAACTCACAACACTCTGTAATGTAATTAGCTCTGCACAGGGGAAACTTATCAGTGCTCTCTATATCTCTTGGCTCTTTGCAAATGTAACCCTTTCGAACAAATAATTTTTGCTTTTATGCTGAAGGCAACAATCCCGGACTCAACAGTCATCTTGGATGAACCCGTCGGTCGTGATAATTGACTGGACAAGACCATACTCGTCACACCAATCCTCAATAAATGCTGAGATCCGATCAAATTTCCCTCGAAGCATGTGTAAAGGCGCCGGTTTCATCGAAGATTTACCAAATATGGAAACTTGATTATGCTGCTGCCAAATCTACGGTAAGGTATACCGGTCATTTCCTCATTAACTACCTGTCAGAAGGCGACTTGACTGGCCCTTTGTCGGTTGCAAAACTGGATACGTGGCATGGGGAAACATCGCATTGCTGCGATGCTACACCGCATCACCTATGCAAAAAAACTTTAAGCATTTTTTTTCAACCCCGCAAGCCGCTTATGACTTGCACAAAATGACCCATCCCTTATGTGATTCCTCATACTTAGAATACCTGTTGGTGTAGACTAATTCCCGGTGTGATGCCTCCTTTCAACTACACTGGACATCTGCATCGTTCTGTTGTCTTAGCTAGGGCTGAGAGGTGGAGTGGCTATCACTGTAGAGCTTAATCCTACTGCCATTAATTAACGTGGGAAGAAGCTCCCCATTCAGTTTGCTGAGCTGAACGGCACCTCCCTCTATCACTTGTTGTATCTGATATGGCCCTAGCCAATGCGTCTTAAACTTCCCTGGAAAATTAATGAACTTACTGTCATAGAGGAGTACTAGGTCTCCAATATGGAAAGTGTTACTCTTAATCTGTCTGTCATGCCAAGATTTTTTTCGTGCCTTCTGCACTTTTTGGTGAAATCCTGCGATGAATCTGTCTTCCTCTAGGGAAAGCAGCTGTGCTAGCCTTTCATTCATCGTGTCTATATCATCCATCCCAGTGATCTGAGAAATTATTAAACTGGGAAGAATATACTCCATAGGCATAACAACCTCTTGTCCATACACCAAGCTGAAAGGTGTGTGTCCTGTAAGCTTCTTGCATGTAGTCCTGTAAGCCCATAATACAACATTAACTCTTAAGTCCCAATCATTCCTTTGACTGTTGCAAATATTTGTAAGGGAATTTTTTAGAATCTTGTTAAAGGCCTCCACCGTACCATTAGCTTGTGGATGGTAGGGAGTGCTATTATAGTGATGTATCTAGAATTTTTCTGTCAAGGATTCAATGGTGCGATTCAAGAAATGTGTACCTTGATCACTCATCAAAATTACTGGGCATCCAAATCTACTGATGATGTTCTCAAAGAGGAACTCTGTAGCTGTAGCAGCATCACAATTTCTTACTTCCTTGGCCTCCGCCCACTTGGTGAGGTACTCTGTTCCAGTGATGATATATCTTGCACCAGTCCGTTTTCCTGGTGGGTTGATAGGACCCACAAAGTCTATAGCCCACTTGTCAAATGCGCGCAGTGAAATCTGCGGTCACAACGGCATTCCATCACATCGCGAAGGTTTTCCTACCCTCTGGTAGATATCACAGCATCTACAAAAGTCCTTAGTGTCTTTGTGCAACGTAGGCCACCATAATCCTGTGGCTAGGATTTTCTGTGCAGTCGGCTTTCCTGCGAAATGACCTCCTGCGGTACCTAAGTGTGCCTCTCTGATAATAGCCTCTTTTTCGTGCGGCATCACACATCTGTACATGACTTCATTTGGACCTAGCTTGTATAGGTGTCCTACGTTCAGAGTGAAATATGCTGCTTTAACAACCAACTGCTTCCTTTGATGTTTCGTAAACTCAACAGGTTCCAACCCTATAGTGAGGAACTAGATGATATCAGCATAGTAATCATCTGTGATCTGAATAGAAAACAACTGCGCATCTGGCAAATTGTCCTCTAGGTTACTTGGCTCTTCTCCTGAGTCTATCCGTGACAGATGGTCAAGTCCGGTGTTCAATTTTCCTGGTTTCACGATGATTTCAAAATCATACTCCTGAAACAGGAGTAACCATCTGCATATTCTTCCCCCTAACACTGGCTTATTGACTAGATACTTCAACATGGAATGGTCAGTAAACATTTTGAATGAGGCACCCAACAGGTAGTGCCTAAACTTTTGTAGTGCATACACCATGGCTAAGCCTTCTCTTTCTGTCGTGGTGTAGTTCTTTTCTGCAGTTGATAGCTTTCTGCTGGAGTATGCGATAGGATGATCGATACCTCCTTCTCCTGGTTGCGTCAAAACAATGCCTAGTGCGATGCCAGATGCATACACATGTACATGAAACGGCTTGGTCCAGGTTGGAAATACTAAGATGGGATCTATAACCATCTTCTCTTTAAGTGTATCTAGACTCTGCTGGCATTCCTCATTCCATAGGAATTTTACATCTTTCTTTAACAGTTTTTCCGTCGGCACTGTAATCTTTGCATAGCCCTTGATGAATTTTCTGTAGTACCCAGTGTGACCAAGTACTGTTCTCAGTTGTTTGACTGAGTTGGGTGCTGGAAGATTCACAATGATGGCAATCTTTGCGGGATCTACCATCAAGCCTTTCCTACAAACAATGTGACCCAACAAAATACCGAATGGCGCACAGAATATACATTTTTTCAAGTTTGGAGAAATCTGATACTGTCTACATTTCTCTAGCATCAGCCTTAAATCTCCTATGTTCTTTTCAATCAATCCAAATACAGTCCAATCATCGAAGTAAACTTCTAGGAATTTATGAATGTATTCTTTAAATACAACAACTACTACTCTAGAAAAGATAGCTAGTACATTCTTAAGACCAAAGGGCATTACCGTATACTGGAATGAGCCCCATTCTGTAGCAAAAGTGGTCTTAGATCGATCTTTTGGGTGGATTCTGATCTGATGATAGCCTAAAAAGCCATCAGTGAAGGAGTATACCTCCTGTCCTCCTACGTTGTCTAGCACTTCATCTGTGAAAGGTGTCGGGAATGGATCATGAAGCGATGCATCATTGAGCTTACACAGGTCGACACAGATCCTGATGTCTCCTTTTGTTTTCTTTTCTTGCACGACCATGGGGCTAACCCATTCTCTTTCTTCTACGGGTTCAATGATGCCTGTTGCTAGCATCTTGTCGATCTCATCCTTAACTTTTTCTTTATAGCATGGATTTAGTCTGTAAGGACGCTGCTTGAATGGTCTGGCATCCTCCTTTAATGGTATCCGCATTACTCCTAGGTCGCCAACTATTCCCTTCATTTCTATGAACTTGGTGGGAAATAGGTCCTGGTAGTCATGTAGCAAGTCTGCAATTTGTCCAACTGTTTTATCGTCCCAGTAGTCTCCAATAGAGGCAAACTTTGGTTCTGTGTCTGTGCCAATATTGATCTTTTTAGTCTTGATGGGCTCTGTGATTGCTAGAATTTCTAGCTGCAGTCCCTCAACATCGCAAGTCCCTTCTGACTCCGGAATGTTAATGTTGAGAGGATCGTCATCCTCCTCCTCTAGTTCTGCTGTGAATTTATAGCACTCAAGCACATCTTCTAACTGGATGGCCCACTCTGGTGGAGTATGTACTAATAGGCTACAATCCTCAAATATCTTAGTCTTTATTACATCTAGGGCCTGATCAACACTTGAATACTCAGATTCGAAAGATAAGGTGAGTAGAAAGCTGTCTATCATAAGTGACCATGTAGTCGTTCCCTTGCGCAATTCATTTTCTGTGTACCAGTTCCTTGGGACTGTGTCCAACGTGTGAATGAATCGATGGACCCATTCATCCTTAGGAATGTTCGACCAATTCTGTTCGCATGTCTGAATGTGTGACCTGGGGTCACTTTTTCCTATGTATTTCTGTTGGGCATACTCTCTGTCAGTAGAGAATCTGATCGCCATCAGTCTCTTAAGATCATCCCATGATGCGATATTCTCTTTATGCGCATACCACCATCTTGCAGGTGTGGCTCATACTGCAAGGTCCATAGCTGTGATCCTATGCTCGTAAGGAATTTGTTGTTCAAACTGCATGAGAAAGTCTTGGATATCTATTAGACCATAAAATGCTGGAATCTCACTGATCTCTGCACCAATCCATCACAGTGACTTAGTCATGTATGCACATCTGCGCGCTGAGACTTCGTAAAGTCTGTTCTGCCAGTTCTATAGACCAACATCTGAATCCGATGCGCATGAGCTGTCGCATCGCCAACTAATGTTCCCTTCTGTGGTTGGATTGATGTAGTCGCTCTGGTTTGTAGTCATCTGATAGAGACTCTCCATGTTACGTGCATCTTCCTCTGCTCGGATAGGTTTGATATATATAGGACCCTGAAGAGGATCCAGCGGTGCGATGACCCGGATATGCGCATCCTCAAAGGTCATTTGTATCCTCTTTAAGTTGATAATGGCCATGTTACTGATCGCCCAATCAATCCCTAGCAATACTGGATATGGTCTTCTATCGCCAATGATTTCTATCACTTCAAATTCCGCGGAATTGCGAACTCCGTCAATGTCAATTGGTACCTACGGTAGTCGACCCAGAGGTGATACTCGCTACTGATTAGCTAACCTCATATGGATAGACGATCTAACTAACTTAGGGATACCCATCTGCTCCCATGTCTGCTTAGTCAGAACATTTACCTCTGATCCTAAATCTAGGACTACCTCATCCATTTCAAATTCTCCAACTTGTGCTGTGAGCTTCATCTCTCTTCCTGTTCTTGTATGGCCCATAATGCTATGAACAACGCACTATGCACTGCTCAAGAGAGAAGGTTGCTGACACTGATCTATGATGCACTGCAGTTCTGTGATAGCTTTTTCATTTCTGACGAGTTTCAAGCAACTGCGCAAGAAGGAATGTACACTTCCTGTCGGTTCATCCTCGTCGCATCTTCCCGATGTGGTAGCCTGTGGTATCTGTACAGGGATAATGCCACAAGGTGTTTGCTGCAGTACGCCCCTAGACGGCGGTACCTACGATCCTGGTTGCATAGGGTCATCAAAGAAAGTTTTAGCTTCCTAAAATGTCTGTTTATTCTTCTGTAGGTCAAGTGGTGTTGCTTTGTTAGGAGCTCTACGCACCCTTTCTTGTTCTGCGTTCTTTTCAGTATCCGACGATGTCCCACTGGTGGAAGCATCACTGCGAGTCACAATGTTGACTCTTGGTTCTGGTTCTACCTGCTCAGCAGCAATGAGCTAAATGTTCTAGTGTACTACTGGCTTAGGTTCTCTGATCTTAGCTATCAAGGTAGGCCATTCTTCTATTGTGTGATCATAATATTTGTAGTAATTACATGTGGTGGTAGGCACTAGTACAAGTGATCAATTTTGCCATGGAAAAAACGTGGCAATATCCACGGATAAGCGTGGATATTGCCACGTCTAAGTGTTTTTTTTTCCGTGGCAACTTTTTCGTCGCAATAGCGACGACCCCTAATTTTCCATGGAAAATTTCCACGGCACGCCGTCACTGTATCCATGCCTAGTCGTCGCTGTATCCACGCTTGGCCGTCGCTGTATCCATGCGGAGCCGTCACTGTATCCACGGCTGTGAAATTTTAAAAAAAATTGCCGTCGCTATATCCACGGCTATAACTGTTTAAAAAAAAAAATAGAAATGCCATAAGACCAATTCCATGTGGAAGTAGGTCATAATCCTTACATAATTAGTATACCCCCCTCACATGCATACATACATCTTGCACATCTTTATCTCATGCTTCATTAAAATTTATCTCGCACATCTTCATTACATGCTTCATTACCATGGTTTAAACTTTAAATAGCGACCCATAACCTCAACATGCCCCCTGTACATTAATTTTGGATGCCTCTCAGTTGCAGTAATGATACTGATCAACCGGCTGAAGAAGGCTTGAAAAGAGTTCAAATCTAAAATATTAGGCCTTACCAGCCTCAAAAGATTGAAGAGCTCTTTAAAATTGTTCTGAAAGAGGGTGCCTGACAATAACACCCGTCTCCTTGTATGTATTTGGGAAAGAGCATGGAGTATGTTGGTGTCAATTGAACCACCCCATAACTTGATACGATCCTCGGCAGCAGAGGCCTGCATTTTCATGCATATCAAGAATTAGAATCTTGAACATATAAACAAATACAAGAATTCCATAACTTCATCTCCAGATAGGATATAAGATCATTTCATACCTCTTTATTCCAGTTTCTAAAATATATGATCAATAGGAGAACAAAGGTCTGCAATGCAGTTCCACCAATCATCCCACTCCAAATGCCATGTTTTCCCATTTCAACATCAAATTTACACTTAGGTGGATGAACAAATTATTGCTTTCACTGGACGCAATGCTTACCAATGAAATCATTTCTTAAGTTTGGAATTGAGAGACAAGAGGAGGCCTACTAGTTTTTTCCTTCTATAATGGTTTTGATTCAGAAAAATCCAAAGTGTTGGAAGCATAACGAACAAAGCAGGAAAATAAAGAACAAATCATGAAAATCATAGTAAGTTTCTGGAGTAAACTGTGTTAAAAATCATACTAACTATTTAAGTAAACACTCGACCCATCATGAAAGGATAACTTTTGAACAGCCCTTTGATGATTTGTGGATTGTCCACTTGGAAAGTTTGTCTGTTTTGATT
>LPNX010929257.1:13364-52456 GCA_001517045.1 Pseudotsuga menziesii | reverse complement strand
TGAATTCAAAGAGCTATGCAAAGACTTAGGGAATAAGAGGGAGTTGTCCACTCCTTATAATCCACAATAGAATGGGATTGAAGAAAGGAAGAATGGAACTATCAGGGAAGCTGCAAGAGCAATGCTTCATGATCAAGATCTTCCTATGCATCTTTGGGAAAAAGCTACCAGAACAACGGTGTATGTACAGAACCGTACTCCACACAGAGTAATTGAGAACAAGACTCCTAAAGAAGTCTTCTCTAATAAGAAACCAGAAGTCAGCCATCTCAGAATATTCGACTTTCCAGTGTACATACACATTCCAAAAGAGAAGAGGACTAAATTAGATCCTTCAGGAAAGAAGGGTATATTTGTGGGATACTCTGAAAGCTCGAAGGCTTATAGAATATAATTCCCAGGATTCAAGAAGATTGATATCAATAGGGATGTGAAATTTGATGAAGACACAGCTTACAACAAATCCAGAAAGAAACCTATTGAAGAATCTGAAGAAGCAGAAGCACCCATAATTCATGATACAACCATGAATGAAGAAGCTCAAGAAGAAGATCGAGAATTTGAAGAACCATAAAGACCTGTAGATCCACCTCCAGAAAAGAATCCTCATAAGAGGAAACCTACTTGGGTACGAGAAGTTATCCAAGGTGCAGAAAGATATGGGGCTCTAGAAGAGAATCACAGAGAAAGGAAGAGGACCAGATCCTACTCCGGGTATGTAGCATTACTATGTGATTTCATCGATAAAGAACCTTCCAATTATGAAGAAGCGGCAGAACGAAAATAATGGAAGGATGCTATAATTGAAGAATATCAATCAATCATGAAGAATGATGTTTGGGATGTTGTCCCAAGACCAGAAGGGAAGTCAGTTGTAACTTCCAAATGGATCTACAAGATCAAGCATGCTGTAGACGGTAGCATAGAGAAATATAAGACAAGATTCGTGGCTCGATGTTTCTCTCAGAAAGAAGGAATAGACTATGAAGAAACCTTTGCACCTGTAGCCAGATACACTTCCATCAGAGTAGTACTTTCTCTGGCTACAGTGATGAAATGGAAGATACACCAAATGGATGTCAAGACTGATTTCTTGAATGGTGTAGTGGAAGAGGAAGTGTATGTAGAGCATCCACTCGGTTTCGAGACACATGATAGGGAGTATCATGTGTGCATATTGAAGAAAGCTCTATAGGGTTTGAAATAGGCACCTAGGACATGGTACGGTAGAATTGACAGTTTTCTATCCAGTTTGGGATTTATCAAGAGTAAAGCAGATTCCAACCTTTACTACAAGGTTGAATATGGAAACCCAGTGATGCTTCTACTGTATGTAGATGATGTGTTTGTGACAGGTCTGGATGGGTTGATTGCTGATACAAAGAGAAATATTGCTACTGAGTTCGAAATGAAGGAATTGAGATGCATTATTTTCTAGGTATGGAGGTGTGGTAGAGTGTAGATGGAATCTCCCTTGGATAAGGGAAGTATGCAGTAGAGATCCTGAAGAGGTTTGGGATGATGTACTACAAATCCATGGCCACACCTATGGCATCGAACCTGAAGCTATTGAGCAATGCTTCATCAGAGTCAGTTGATGCCACGATGTATTATCATATGATTGGGTCCTTAATGTACCTGATGAACATGAGACCAGATATTTGCTTTGCTGTGAACACCTTGAGTCAGTGTCTGACAGTTCCGAGACATGTTCACTTGACTGTTGCAAAGCATATTCTGAGGTACCTGAGGGGTACAATTGATTATGAGCTCAAGTAGGATGTGAATTAGAAGATTAACCTGGAGGTTTATGTTGATTCAGATTGGGAAGGCAGTGCCATCGATAGGAAGAGCACTTCAAGATGTTGCTTTAGTATGGGATCAGGTGTGATCTCTTGGTATAGCAGGAATAAATCCTGTGTGGCACTAAGTACAGCTAAATTAGAGTATGTTGCAGCTTGTTCAGCTAGTTGTGAGACAGTATGGCTGAGGAAGCTACTGTCTGATTTATTTGATCTCCGGTTGTATGATACTTGTATACATTGTGACAACCAGAGTTGTGTGAAGTTGTTAGAGAATCCAGTGTTCCATGACAAGTTGAAGCATATCGAGATCAAGTATCACTACATCAGGGATATGGTGCAGAGGGGAGCAGTGAAGCTCCAGTATGTTGTGATGGACGATCAGATAGTTGATGTATTGATGAAGCCATTGGCCAGAGTAAAGTTTGAGTACTTCAGGGAGAAGCTTGGTGTTCTCCAGATCAAGGTCCCTTCCAAGAGGAAGTGATGAGTCTGGAAGCCATTCTGACGAGTAGGTCAGATGTAAGGGCTGAGCCATTCTATCATGGTGAGAGGATTTGGTTCCTTCCATGTCATATATGAGTGCTGAGCCATTCTGATGTGATTGTAGGATTGGTTCTTGCATGATCAGATATAAGTGTTGAATTCCATTCTTGGAATGGAGGTACCTGTTTAGTTACCAACAATACTTAGTTTGGGACTAAGGAGCCATTCTGATGAGTAGGTCAGATGTAAGGACTGAGCCATTCTGTCATGGTTAAAGGATTAGGTTCCTTCCATGTCAGATGTGAATGCTAGCCATTCTGACGAGTAGGTCAGATGTAAGGGCAACTGCCATTATTTTGGAGAATGTAGGCACCTGGTTAGTTACCAAGTAGCTCAGTCCGGGACTGGGGGCCATTCTGATGAGACTGTAGGATTGGTTCCTACAAGATCAGATGTGAGTGCATGCCCTTCTAACGAGTAGATCATATGTAAGTGCTGGGCCATTCTGACGAGTAGGTTAGATGTAAGGGAAACTTCCATTCTCCAGGAGAATGGAGGCACCTGGTCAGTTACTAGGTAGCTCAGTTTGGGACTGGGGGCCATTCTAATATGATTGTAGGATTGGTTCCTACAAGATCATATGTGAGTGCATGCCTTTCTGATGAGTAGGTTAGATGTAAGTGTTGATACTTTTTACAAATGATAGTAGTTATGTCCTATCATGCTGGTGAATGTGAGTGCTAGACCTTTCTGATGTGATTGTAGGCTCCTACATGATCAGATGTGAGTTCTAGGAATTCCTCTCTCACGAGTAGGTTAGATGTAAGTGCTATGTAGGCCATTTTGACGAGTAGGTCAGATATAAGTGCTAAAGAAGACATACATGGTGGCTAGGCCTACAACCAGCATGAAAAAGGGCTGTCTCTATAGAACTTCCTGTGATTAGAAGAATCATGAGATAGCACATATGATGATGACCCAGTGATGATCCAGATCAAGATATGATCCAAATTCAGTTACGATTTCTCCGAGATGATCCAGATCCAGCAGTGATGATCCAGATCCAGTGATGATGTCCAATGATGATCCAGATCCAGTGATGATCTAGATCCAGTGATGATGTCCAGTGATGATCCAGATTGAGTGATGATCCAGATCCACTGATGATGACGAGTGATGATCCAGATCGAGTGATGATCCAGATTTAGTGATGATGATCCAGATCAAGTGATGATCCATATTTAGTGATGATGATCCAGATCGAGTGATGATCCAGATCCAAAGACAAAGATGACTTAAATATGAAGATGACTTGAAGATGAATATGACTTAAAGATGTAGATGACAAGATGATCCAGAGAAGAAGACTAGTGATGAAAATCATGTCGAGAGAATACCTTCCTAGTTAAGAGGGAGTGTTGATGTAATTGTAACTTCAGAATGTATTCACTTGTATTTCTTATCTATTGTAACCTGATGTTTATTCCGGGATGTACTTGTGTCATGTCATGCCCCGATGTTCCAATCAGGAGGATCTATAATGTAAACAAGTCATGTCAAGTTATTGTGGGTAACCCTCCTATTGTCTAAGGGTTAAATTCCCCGTAGTTTCAGGGAACTAGGGTTATTAGACTCTCCTAGAAAGGTTGGCCCTAGTAGTGGTTTAGTCATGTCAGCAATTAGTATAAATAGAGAGATATCCTCTATATTTAGAACACACTCATCCACACTCAGTTGTAGTGCATAGTTGAGGAAGAGAAAGGCACTGGGGCAAGGAAGAAAGAGGTTACTACTGTAGGGAGATCATCTTACTGTTTTGGGGGTTTTACTTTTGGTGCTGATTCTATCTCTGAGGAAGTTGTAGGGTTTTCTCCATTTATGGTTTCCCCAAGGAAAAACACTGTGTTCATTGTCTCTTGTGTTTGATTGTTGTACTTGTTGTTCTCTCAGTTAAAGATCCTAACATAATGCTAGCTTGAATGATTAAAAACTAATAGGAACTAAGTCCATGGGGTCTAAAGAGTTTGTAGAGGGATAGGGAAGGCCATAAATATGTGATCAACCATGTGTGGTAAAATCAGCTATAAAAAATGCCCCCTAATGTGTGAGGTCAGAGGGGTAACATGATGGCTGAAATACATTATAAAATCCATCCTAGAAGTGGAGTAATGAAGACCCAGGTGGAAGAACCAGCCACTCATCAATACAATACAATAATCAATCTCTGCATATGACTGCAAATACATATAGTAGTCCCAGATACATAAGAGTACAATGGCCATGAATAGGCATAATATACAAAATGTGACATGTGTGGTCATCGCCATGTACAATATACAATAGATCAGAATCGCCAAAGTGGATGAAGATATACAATGGATCAATATCTCTATAATAGCTAACGATATACAATGGATCAATATCTCCATAGTGGATAAATATATCTAATATAAACTGAAATCAAATCACGAGAGTTGATATCTCATGAACACTGGCACGATCAAGGAGGTAGCATATATGGAATGCCACCAAACTGAAAGGTATTCTACACAAACCATTATGAGTGCATGTGCTACTATGCGAATAGACGTCCCAAGGTTGAACATAGTAGTCCATCATCTAATACCAGTCATGAATGTATACCAATAATAGATGCAAGATCACCCACCAATAATGAAAATGGGAATCAAGGTGCAGAGTGAAATCTAACAAGTGTGAATAGATGTGTTGAGGTCAAACACTTGGAATAATCCATCGATTAGGGGACATTGATGTATTCCCAAAACTGATGATAGAGAGAGAACCTACCACTGATGACTGTAAGTCTCAAGGCACTAAAATGACTCTAAAATCTTATTCTAGAATAAATGATCTGAAGTTGATGGAATGGAAGTCTTCGGAAGGAGGGAATTAAGGCATCCCCCATCAACCAACATGAGGTACTCAACAACGCTGTATAATGTGGAATAACTCTAACAAGATGTGCACGAACTAGTAACAATATCAGGAATGGCCGACATGCAAAGTCAAGATAACTGAGGAATGGCCTACTCATGCTTCAACTATGGAAATTGAACCCAAGAGATAGAACAATTACACTCACAAAATTGCTAATCAAACATGCAAAATTAGCACCAAAGGAGATTGAGATTGGAGCATAACACTAATCTGTATTGAGTAAGTGTACAATAGAAAAAAATGAAGTAATAGGATGTTGTAATATATAATTACATGAGATATTTGAATGCATAAATATGCCATTCGAAATAGTAAAAAAGCAAGCTTACCAAAACTAGTCAAATCCCCCATATGTGCATAAAGCAGTTTCCAAATCTATGTAGATGCTCATGAATTGGATAAGTCAAGTGGGAAAGCTAAAGAGGGATGGAAAGAAAACTCATACATGCTTTTATTTGGAGATAATAAGGGAGTGTTAGCACTTTATTTTTAACAGTTGATCTAAGAGCCTGACAGGAGTTCGATGAGGGTCCCATTCCCTCGAACTTCATGTGAACACCCCTTCAAAGAAGAAAATGGCAGGTGTGTTGAAGGCATTGAGCAGGACTCATAACCAAAGGTTGAGATTGATTGGAGGTGGATCAATGGCTCCAAACCATTTCGTGCGACCAGACACGTTCGACCAAAGCCACCTTTCCAAATTGAGAAATGTGTTAAAGGTCGAAAATATTCTACAGTCAAGATGAGATTTGAGTCAGATCTACAGCTTCGATCAATTTCACATGCCATACTTGTGTGCATGAATCCATGACTTCAAATCCTGAAAGAGGGATAGAGGTCGTGAAGATCAACGGCCGCGATAAGAAAGGAAGAGAATTATAAATAAATCAAAGTTTTATAAAGGTGGCTTACAAGTTTAAGTTATAAAAGAAATATTTTATATTTTTTATGAAAACAAAATTTGTTTTTATAAGAATGTTAAACAAAATTCTTTATAAAACAAAAAGTGTTGGCCTAAAAGCCCATCTCACATAAAGTCAAATTGGGCTCGCACACCAACCCATCACTTTTGCAGAAAAACTAAACATTGATCAACGATCCAGATTAAAGCACTTTCATGCGATGGCTCAAATAAATTTCACATTGTGAAGTTGCATGGAGAAATTAAATTTTCCAATTTTCTAAATGATGTTAAATGGTAGATAGGTTTTGACGGTTAGATTGGAAGGTGAGGAAAATCCACGACATACGATCATTTCACATTGTGAACTTGCATGAGGTAAGTGAAATTTCCAGTCAGTGAAATTTTGCAATGGGATCAAGTTAAAATATGTGTTGTTGTAGCATCAACTCGCCCAACAAATCAATAGTGTAAAAATATTTTCGCTTGGGAGAAGTATTGCTTGTTTAAAATTGCATGGATGGAAACGTATTTTATACTGTAAGTGGTTGAGCCAATGAAGCTTACACTACAGTATAGAATGGTTGAGAAATTCCAGAAATATAAATCTACAAATGAAATATTCAGCATTAAGAACATCCACACAAACACAGTATCTGAATTAAAGCAGTAGAGCATAGTTGTTTTTTATGGAAAATGGTTGTTTTGGTCATTATTTTAAATCAATTGTTCCTGCCAAACCAAGATGATTTTTCAGAAATTGAGAGAGGTTTTACTTCCTAACACACCTATCTACAATAGCCTCTCTCAGATTTTACCCAAGTTCTGTGGATTGAGAGAACCAAAGTCATCTTCAAAGAGCTAATTTCTAGATTTTTAAAGGACTATTTTAGTTAGTTATTTCAAGGCAATTGTTTCTAGAAAATCATAAAGAAATTTACAAAATTGAATAAGGTTTCTCTTAAGAACAATATCATGTTCAATAACCTCTCTTAGTTTTTACCTAGGTCTTATGGGTTAGGAGAAACAAAGTGATTTTTATAGGCTATGTTTTAAGGTTTCCAAAGGACTGTTTCAGACATCACATTCAAAGAATTGTTTTAGCCAAATGGAGTTGAATTTCAGGAAACTGAGAGAGGTTTATATTCATAACATGCCTATCTACAAAAAAATCCTTCATATTTTACATAGGTATCACAGGTTGGGAGAATTTAAAATATCTTCACAGGGTATTTTTCCAGAAATTTACAGTTTTACTGTCTAAGTCAGCAGTTTCAAAAGCATATCTTGAGGAGCTGGAGCTGAATCAGAGGAAAAGAAGACATGGGTTTTGTTGGAAACGTGGCCAATTACAAAAAAATCTTTCAGTTTTTACACAGCTATCATCATCTGGAATATGTGGGAGAGACTTTAATCCTATTTTTCTAGTAGTTCACATTTTTTTTTGTCTTATGTGAATCGTGGTGTGCAGGCCACATCCAAAGTTTGTTAGAAGATGTTCTCTAGTTTGTAACAAATTTCAATTCCTGAATGTCAGTTTAGGAATTCGAAAATACTACAAATATACCCCCTGAAGAAGGAGAAGAGGTTGAAACCATTGTAATTTTGTTGTGTGTGTTTTTCAAGAGAATTTTAATATAATTGCAAAGCCGAGATCGACATTTTTTGTACAGGGATTCATGTGTTGTTCGCACTTACAGTCTGTTATTTCCTTTCTTATGTGAATGATATTCAAATTTTCCTTTCCATTTTCTTTTCTTTCATATCTGAGACATAGGGTATAACAGCTCAGAATTCATACTTGCTATGCTCCATCTATTGTTTCAGGTATTCACCAAAGTTTCTTCTAAAGTTAATACATAATTCATTTCTCACAATGCTCTGTGTTGATGGTATGTTCATGTTCCTCCTTTCCACCAGACAACTATAAATCAATTGTGATTGAATGGCTACCTTGCCCTTGTGTTGAAATAGTTTGCATTTAAGTTCTGATTATTTTTGTTGTGTATCTTGACTCCACTGCCCAATGGTGTTGTGTTTTGTTTCAACCAATTTTACAAACAAATTATAGTTTTATTTGTATATATATCTGGCATATTTAATATTTGGTGAGAGATCCCTCTCATAAGAGTAGAAGGCCAGTTCTCTCTTCGAAAGTGGTTCTGTTGTTACCCGGGATTGAGCCTTCTGCAACCTTTGGTTCAATCCTGGTGCTAACAAACTGGCGTCATTGCCGAGGATGAGTTGAAGATCATCCCTTGGAAGAATGACAAAGATTCAAAGTATAAAGAGTTTCTATGGGAAAACATAGATTCTTACATGTGAAAAAGGTTGTATCATTTTCCCTGGTGACTCCATTGAAAGATTCTAGAAGGTGACTCAACTGGGGAGACCGGTGGTCAGAAAGACAGAGATGGGAAGAGGTCTCGAATATTCCCTGGATTTGAGTGAAAGGTTTAGATCTGACTATCGATGGTGAACAATGGTCAGACAATAAGATGGTCATCTCTCTTTTCACCTGGTGACTCCATCTGTGAAGGATCCATTCTTCATAATGTTCTATGGCAGCTCCATTATCAAATGGGGTGGCAAAGTTTGAGGAGCTGATTCAGTTTATCCTCCATCAAGATGACTTCTCGGGCTACAAGGTATGCTCCTATGAATCTTGTTGCCATTCCTGGTTATCCCAATAAAATACCTTTGGTAAATTGGCAAATATATCTTCCAAGATTCAATGATGAAAAGGGTGATGATGCTGCCGTTCATTTATTTAGATTTCATAATCATATACATAAGCTGGGAGTGGGATGGCATGAAAATTCTTTAATGAAACTGTTCATGTTTAGTTTATAAGGATATGCAAGGTCTTGGTATGAGGTATTTCCAAGAGGGAGTTTATCCTCCCTTAAATACTTTCATACCATATTTCATGAACATTTCAAAAGGCATTATCCTTCTTTGTTGTTACTTCAAGACTATTGCACACAAGATAGAGAGTTCATTGAAAATGTGAAAGATGAGTGTGGTGATGATCAGTATTTGGATGAAGAGGTTTTAGAGAAATTACATGAATATTCAGCTCAAAAAGAAAGACAATCCAATTTCCATGATATTCAAGAAAAATCCTAGCAGTCAGTATTGTCTTCCTTGGCTGATGTTGACATAGACCAAAGCTCAAATTCAACCAGTTATATCTCTCTTCCTAAAACTGATGATGATTTGCAGCATTCTCGCCATTCTCTATGTGACCAAGAGAGAGGTTGGGACTGTCAATCAAATACTTCCTCATGTTATTCAACTTCCAAATTTTTGTTACAAGAAGAGGCCTCCCCTTCCCAATCAGAAAATTCCTTTTTGCAACAGCAATCTCTTGAAAATTACAATGCTTGTATGATTGATTACACAGAAGATGATAATTCTGAAAAATATCAGTCTTGTGATCCCTCCACATGTTCATTTTCTGAAAATGAAAGTAAAGAGAAATCATATTTTGAAATAGTGGTTGAAGGAAGACCTCTGCATGTTGATCAAATTCATATTACACCTAAAGATTTACATGAATAGATAAAGCTCTCTTTGCTTGAAGAAGATGATCAGCCTAGTGATTTGAAAGGAGATGGGTGTATTGATTTGTTTTCTAAAGAATGCAATCAGCCTGTCACAATTTCTGTTAGTGAATAAAATTTCATTGCAATCCAAGATCAAAAGTATGAAAACATAGTGGAAACTGAACATGTTGAAGATGACTGTTTTTCATTGTGTTTTCCCTCATTTGAGTGGTTAAAAAAGAGACTTAAGTTTCTGATCACCAACATAAATTTGATATTGTAGATGAATGTATAAATTTCCTTGGAATAGATGATGAGCAAGAAGGGGAGTTATGCAATCAATCCTAGCCTTTAGAAAAACCAGCAGTATGCCATGAAGAATTGAATAACGAAGAAGAAGATGGGGGTTCTCAAATGGATGTTTCTTTTTGTTTTTCAAATTCAGAATTTTTTTGTCAAGAAGAGATCTCTTTGCTTGATCCTATTGAAGAAATGAATGATGTTTCTGCTGAAGCATATAAAGAATATGAAGTTTTAAAATCAAAAATTTTAGATAAAGTTGTGGATGTCTCACCTAGAAATTGTCATGTGTTTTCCTTGCATAGTTCTTTTGAAGATCAGTTTGATAGCGTGCAAAATAATTTATAGTTGGGACAACCTTCTCATGGTAAGCAAATGGAATAATTTTTTGAAGGTTTTCATGTTTTTTATGATCCAATGGCAGAGTACATGAGGAATCTTGGAAGTGGTAATGGCTGGTTATATCTCTACCGTAAAGATCAATTTCTTTATTATAATTTTGTGCCATTAGGTCCTTCAGTTCTATTTGTTATCAAGCATGAAGAAAACGTTGGTTTATGGGATCATTTGCTTGATTGGCTTCATTGGAAGTCAGAAGTTACTTGATTGAAGGTTGATTCTTAGTAATTAGGGTAGGTAAGTAAATATGAATAAGCTCAACATGGCGAGCATTCCATTCAGCAGATTTCAGTTTGTTTTCGGTTTCAGTTTTGATTTTAATTTCAATTTTTAAGTCCAGGTTTGCAGTTACAATTGTCTTTAGTTTTCAGAATGTGGAGAGGTGACAGGTTACAGGTTGAAAGAGTGAGATTTGTTTGCAGAATGGTTTTTAGTTGGTGGTTCAATTCAGAATAGGTTGAGGATTTCAGAGAAAATTGGGAGTAGCCCAATGGATTTGGCACTTGGTCTACGGGGTTCTTTGCTACCTCACTGGGAGGATAGCATCCCTCGTGGAGATAGTTGTCAACACTCCATTTTTAATAGTTGATATAAGAGCCTCATAGGAGTTTGATGAGGGTCCCATTCCCTTGAACTTCATGTGAACACCCCTTCAAAGAAGAAAATGGCAGGTGTGCTGAAGGCATTGAGGGGGACTCGAAATCGAAGGCTTAGATTGATCAGAGGTGGATCAATGGCTCCAAACCATTTCGCTTGAGTGGACACGCTCGACCAAAGCCTCATTTCTAGATTGCGAAATGTGTTAAAGGTCAGAAATATTCTACGGTTTAGATGAGATCTGAGTCAGATCTACAACCTCGATCAATTTCGCATGCCATACTTGTGTGGGTGAAGCCACAACTTCAAATCGTGAAAGAGGGATAGAGGTCGCGAAGATCAATGGCCGTGATAAGAAAGGAAGAGAATTATAAATAAATCAAAGTTTTATAACGGTGGCTTACAAGTTTAAGTTATAAAAGAAATATTTTATATTTTATATAAAAACAAAATTTGTTTTTATAAGAATATTAAACAAAATTATTTATAAAACAAAAAGTGTTGACCTAAAATCCCATCTCGTATAAAGTCAAATTGGGCTTGCACACCAACCCGTCAATTTTGCAGAAAAACTAAACATTGATCAACAATCTAGATTAAAGCACTTTAATCCGATGGCTCAAATAAATTTTGCATTATGAAGTTGCACGGAGAAATTAAATTTTCCAATTTGCGAAATGATGTTAAATGGTAGATAGGTTTTGATGGTTAGATTGGAAGGTGAGGAAAATCCACGGTGTACGATCATTTCGCATTGTAAACTTGCATGAGGTAAGTGAAATTTTTAGTCAGCGAAATTTTGTATTGGGTTCAAGTTAAAACATGTGTTGTTGTAGCATCAAATCGCCCAACAAATCAATAGTGTAAAAATGTTTTCACTTGGGAGAAGTATTGCTTGTTTAAAATTGCATGGATGGAAAGGAATTTTATACTGTAAGCGCTTGAGACAATGAAGCTTACACTACAATCTAGAATGGTGCAGAAATTCCAGAAATTTAAATCTACAAATGAAAGATTCAGCATTAATAACATCCACACAAACAATCTGAATTAAAGGAGTAGAGCATGGTTGTTTTTATGGAAAATGGCTGTTTTGGTCATTATTTTAAATCAATTGTTCCCACCGAACCAAGATTATTTTTCAGAAATTGAGATAGGTTTTTATTCATAACACACCTATATAAAATAACCTCTCTCAGTTTTTACCCAGGTACTGTGGATTGAGAGAACCGAAGTCATCTTCAGAGAGCTAATTTCCAGATTTTTAAATGACTGTTTTAGTCAGTTATTTTTATCAATTGTTTCTGGAAAAACATAAAGAATTTTACAATATTGAATGAATTTTCTCTTAAGAAAAATATCATGTTCAATAACCTCTCTCATTTTTTACCCAGGTCTAATGGGTTAGGAGTACACAGTGATTTTTACAGGCTATGTTTTAGGGTTTCCAAAGGACTGTTTCAGACATCACATTCAAAGAATTGTTTCATCCAAATGGAGTTGAATTTCAGGAAACTAAGAGAGGTTTTTCTTCATAAAATTCCTATCTGAAAAAATGTCCTTCATAGTTTACACAGGTATCACAGGTTGGGATAATTTAAAATATCTTCACAGGGTATTTTTCCAGAAATTTACAGTTTTACTATCTAAGTCAGCAGTTTCAAAAGCAGATCCTGAGGAGCTGGAGCTGAATCAGAGGAAAATAAGAGATGGATTTTGTTGGTAACATGGCTAATTACAAAAACCTCTTTCAGTTTTTTCACATCTGTCACCATCTAGGATATGCAGGAGGGCATTTAAGCCTATTTTTCTAGTAATCTGCATTTTTTTGGTCTTATGTGAATCGTGGTGTGCAGGCCATGTCCAGAGTTTGTTAGAAGATGTTCTCCAGTTTGTAACAAATTTTGATTCCCGAATGTCGGTTTAGGAAGTCCAAAATACTATAAATATACCTCTTGAAGAAGGAGAAGAGGTTGAAACCATTGTAATTTTGTTGTGTGTGTGTTTTTCAAGAGAATTTTAATATAATTGCAGAGCCTAGATCTGTGTTTTTCATACAGGGATTCATGCATTGTTCGCACTTACAATCTGTTATTTCATTTCTTATGTGAATGTTATTCTAGTTTTCCTTTCCATTTTGTTTTCTTTCATATCTGATACTTAGGGTATAACAGCTCGGAAGTCATACTTGCTATGCTTCATCTATTGTTTCAGGTATTCACCAAAGTTTCTTCTAAAGTTAATACAGAATTCATTTCTTACAATGCTCTGTGTTGATGGTATATTCATGTTCCTCCTTTCCACCAAACAATTATAAATTGACTGTGATCGAATGGCTACCTTGCCCCTGTGTTGAAATCGTTTGCATTTAAGTTCTGATTATTTTTGTTGTGTATCTTGATTCCACCGCCCAATGGTGCTATGTTTTGTTTCAACCAATTTTACAAACAATTTATAGTTTCATTTGTATATATATCTGGCATTGTTAATATTTGGTGAGAGATCCCTCTCGGAAGAGTAGAAGTCCAGTTCTCTCTTCGAAAGTGGTTTTGCTGTTACCCAAGAGCGAGCCTTCCGCAACCTTTGGTTCAATCCCGGTGCTAATAGGGAGGATGATGTGGGCAAAAAACAAGGAAGTTACAACTAGTCTAGCTTTTCCTTTGCCTTAAATAAGAAATAAAACAAGGTAGCTTTATAGAAAAATAATATATGTGCTTTGGAGAATCTGGAATAAAGCAAACATGCTAAAATGGGTTTCCAGGATGTTTCCCAAGCACTCCATGAATTGGTTTTAGCATGGGTTGACTTCTAGGCATGTAGAAGGAAACTAGCATAGAGTGGAATCTAGGAAACTAGGTAATAAGACAAAAATGATTAAATTAATGTCTAAGGTAGGTAAATATGGATTTATTATTCTAACACCCCCCCTTAAGCCTAAATTTATGAGTAAATATCAAAAAAATATAGGGCCTAGCAACAGGTCTTAGTCACCCTTTACATACTGCTTGTCCATGTAACTAAGGAAAGAGGAAAAAACCTAGTGGGAAAATTCTCCCTTAAACATGGACAAGAAAACAAAATTTGGAAATCTTCTCATCAATCATGATTCATAGCATGATCAGCAATCCCTAGCAGTGATTTAATATTGCTGAATGTCTTCTCACAAAAAACTTTGGTGAATATGTTTGCTACTTGTTCTGAAGATGCACAAAAGAGTAGATGAATGGTGCCATCATGCACAAGCTGTCTGATGTAGTGCATATGGATCTCAATGTGCTTGGTTCACTGTCTCTGAACTGGATCATTGCATATTTGAATGGTGCTCTAATTGTCATAGTAGATAATAGTTGAAAAATCTGATTCGAAGCCACATTCTCCAAGTATTCCCTACAACCACAAACATTGAGTTACTGCATTTACAACTCCTCTATACTCTGCTTCTGTAGATGAGAGTGCTATGGCACTCTGCTTCTTGCTTCACTAGATGATTGGTCCTTCTGCAAGCATGAAAAAATATCCTGATGTATACTTTTGATCTGTGTTGTCACTTTCCCAATCACTATCATTAAACCCAATCAAATAAAGATCAGATTTTGCTTTGTAGAAGATCCCATGAGTTCTTCTTCCTGGAACAAAGTTTAGGATCCTTTTGTATGCTCTATAGTGGATATCATGAGACTGATACATGTATCTCAAAGCCACACTAATTTCATAATATATATCAGGTCGAGTGTGTGTAAGATAACGCAAACACCCATTCGACTACCTATACAATGTATTATTTACCATAGAAGAAGAACCTGCTTCTTCAAGATTAACTCCTGAAAGGAAGGGAGTCTTGCGTGGCTTTCAATATTTCATTTTGAAATTTTTCAGAAAATCTAAGGCATACTTATACTAATGTACTTTGATTCCATTTTGGGATTGAGAAATTTCAAGACCCAAGAATTGGCTCAACAATCCCAAATCTGTCATAGAAAATGCATGGTTCATTGAAACCTTCAAGGAGGAAATCTCTTTCTTTGAACTTCATATAATCAGAAGGCCATCCACATACAATACAATAATCATCAAAGAACCATGAATTAGCTTCAAACAGACATTAGGATCAGACTTACATCGAACAAAACTCAGTGATAGCAAAAATCCATCAATCTTGGCATACCAAGCCCTAAGGGCTTGCTTGAGCCCATACAATGATTTCTTTAACTTGCACACTAAATATGGATTAGAAATAAACACTTCAGGTTGCTGCATGTAAATCTCCTTATTGAGATCTCCATTTAGGAAATCACACTTCACATCCATGTAATGTACCTCCCACTGCTTCGAAGTTGCAATGGTTAAAGCTAGCCTTATGGAGTCCATCTTTGCCACTGGTGCAAAGGTTTCATTGTAGTCAATACCATGTACTTGTGAGTATCCATTAGCTACAAATATTTCCTTATTCAAAGGTGAACCATAAGCAAAAAACTTAGTCTTGAAAACCCACTTACATTGAACTAGCTTCCTCCCTGGGGGAAGATCAACCAGTTCCCAAGTGTTGTTCTTCTGGAGTGAGCTGAATTCTTCTTTCATGGCTGTTTGTAAAATTGGATCATGTGCTAAATCTTCATATGTCTATGGATTTTATTCAACCATCAGATATCACTTCTCAACAAATAGATGATCTTTCACACAACGGACACTCTCAAATTGAGATCTAGTCCTCCTAGTGTCATTAGGATTTCCAGCTAGTTCTCCAGCTACATGAATGGTCTTTGCTACCCATTTTGGTATTGTAGGACTGTTAGGATCTGCAATCAAATCATCATTATCAAACATATCAGAATCATCAAACTCATTAGTCTCTTCACTTACAATCAATGGATCTGGTGATGAAGAAGACTCTCCAACTTCAATTGCTACTAAAGGCTCTTCTTGGAACTGAACACTTCTTTCAATGAAAGATTTGTTAGTTCTTAAGTTGATCAGATTTTACCCTTTTGAATCTTCAAAATACCCAACAAACATGAACTCTTGGCTTTGGGGCTACAAATCCTTCCTCTTTTCTGTTGAAATTCTAGCCCAAGCCTTTGAGCCAAACATCCTGAAATGGGTCACATATGGCTTGTGCTCACTCCAAGCTTCGAAAGGAGTCATACCATCAAGATGCTTATGAGGCACCCTATTCTGGATGTAGGATGCATAATTTATAGCCTTAGTCCAAAACTTTGGTGGCAAAGTCTTAGCCTCCATCATGCAGGTTGCCATCTCCTTTAGTGATTTGTTCTTTCTCTTAGCAACACAATTTGTTGTGGTGTGTAAGGGATTGAATACTGCATCTGAATACCTACATATTTACAATATTGAATGAACTCAAACTTGACATACTCACCACCATTTTTAGATCTAAGGATCTTGAGTTTCCTCCCAGATTGGTTTTCAACCAAGGCTTTAAAGACTTTGAAGAGGTCAAAAACTTCAGACTTATGCTTTAGGAAGTGAACCCAATAATACCTGAAAAATTCATCTATAAAAGTGAGTACATATTTGGCTTGACTCATGGACATGTGAGGAAATGGACCAACAATGTCACTATGAATCAACTCAAGAGGTGCATAGGTTCTCTCATGACTAGGTCTCTCATACTTGTGCTCTTGGTGTTTTCCTAGGATACAACCTTAACAGACTCCCTTAGAAAACTTGATCTTTGGTAACCCTATGACCATATATTTTTCACTTAAATTAGAAAGATACTTGTAGTTAATATGGCCAAATATTTCATGACAAAGCTTGTTTTCCTCATTAGCATGAATCAGAAGAGCAGAGGGGTTTGAGTAGGGTATAAAATGAGAAAACATGCATACCTTCGAAGTGTGATCAACAACACATTTTTCCATGACTTTACCATTCGAAATCTCAGTGATTTCAACATCATCAGGGGAGAAGATGACCTTCTTTGGAGACCCAATGTGATTCATCTGATACACTAAGAAGAGATTAGAGGCAAGACCTAGAACATACAACACATTATTGAACTTACCATGGTAAAGATCAATCCTTCCCTTCCCCAAACTGTCAGTGAGAGAGACATCTCCCAAAACTATCGGTGGACCTTTCGACATGTCAAGAGAGGAGAATGACTCTTTTGTCGAAACCATATGTCTATAAGCTCTAGAGTCTATGATGAAGCTAGGTGATCTTGATGTGCTAGCAACCAAGGCATGTACTCTCTCTTTGTTCTCTGAATTTGATCCTCCTTCCCTTTTCTTTGAGAAATCATGAAGGGAGATATTATTCTTCTCTAGGAGTTGGGTCAACATGTCAATTTGCTTCTTCATACAAGAGCTCTCAGGATGATAGCCCTTATCACAGTATGCGCACTTGTTCATTTCTCCTTTGTTGTTCTTCTTCTTGGAGTTCTTCTTGGAACCTTGGGGCTCCTCTTGAGACTTAGAATTGTCTCTCTTTTGCTCAGGTGTATTTTTAGCTTTTTTGTTTCTTTTTGAATCCACCCTTGAATCTCCAGCAAACAAAGCTTGGTCTTTGGAAGGTTTGATGGTGCCCATCATCACCAACTTATCTTGTTCCTATGTGAGGGATTCCATGAACTCTACAAGCTTAGGCATCTTCTAGGATTGACATGTCAACTTGGTGGCATGGAAGGTAAAAAAAACATTGAATAGTCACGGCCAAGCTTAGAGAGTATGGCCAAAACTAGTTTCTCTTCCTTCTTTTCTAGCCCACACTGTTTGAACTGCAAAACAAGGGCCTTAAACTTGGAAAAGTAGAGTTGCAATGATTCGAAGCTACTGGGACTCAAGGAGATTAGCTCATTCTTGATTTGATGTCCTCTCATCTCATTTGTCTTTCCAAAATTATCTACAATATTCTCCCACACTTCATTAGGTGATTTCAATCCATCAAGATGGAAGAGGAGGTCTCTTGAAATGCTCAGACACAAAAGACCATAGGCCTCAATCCCTCTTGTTGTGCCATTTGATTTTCTCTGCAGCTGCATTGGGATCTTCCTTAGTTACCATAGTCACCTTATAGATACCTTTCTCTCTCAACAATATCTCCATCTCAGCTTTCCACTCAAAGAAATTGAATGGAGTCAAGATGATCTTCTGAGATTGGTCCATAGCTTAGAAACTGTGCTCTTTAGTCCGCAGACTATGCTCCCAGTAAAGATGTTGAACCTGAAATAGAAATATGGAAGGAGAGAAAGAAATCTACAAAGGATCTAATACCATGTGGAAATTGAACCCAAGAGATAGAACAATTACACTCACAAAATTGCTAATCAAACATGCAACATTAACACCAAAGGAGACTGAAATTGGAGCATAACACTAATCTGTATTGAGTAAGTGTACAATAGAAAAAAAATTTAAGTAATAGGCTGCTGTAATATATAGTTACATGAGAGATTTGAATGCATAAATATTCCATTTGAAATAGTAAAAAAGCAGGCTTACCAAAACTAGTCAAATCTCCCATAGGTGCATAAAGTAGTTTCCAAATCTAGGTAGATGCTCACGAATTGGATAAGTCAAGTGGGAAAGATAAATAGGGATGGAAATAAAACTCATACATGCTTTTATTTGGAGAAAAGGAGGGAGGATTGTGTGGGAAAAAAACAAGGTAGTTACAACTAGTCTAGCTTTTCCTTTGCCTTAAATCAGAAATAAAACAAGGAAACTTTATAGAAAAAGAAAATATGCACTTTGGAGAATTTGGAATAAAGAAGACATACTAAAATGGGTTTCCAAGATGTTTCACAAGTGCTCCATGACTCAGTTTTAGTACGTGTTGACTTCTAGGACATGTAGAAGGCAACTAGCATAGAGTGGAATCTAGAAAACTAGGTAATAAGACAAAAATGATTAAATTAATGTCTAAGGTAGGTAACTATGGGTTTATTATTCTAACATCAACTTCCTTTGAACACAATCATAAGGGTGAATGGTGACTGAAGGTAGGCATCATGGACTCGATATGAAAACATGGACATCTCTGTGGCATAGGAGGCATCAACAGAGGCTCCATAGGGATTGGAAGCTTAACCAATCGGTGGAGATAAACTTAGAGTAATGAGTACAGATCCTAAATTCAAACTACTAACCCAACCAACATATGTGATATACATTACTCTGTTCGAAGGTGACACGACTTGACTGCTTCCAAAGATGACATCTTTTCCTGTCTGGATTTTTGGTTTTTTGAATTTTTTTGGACTTTTTCAAATATTTTGAAAAGCTTGAAAAAGAATAAAATTTATTTATAGTACATATGTAGGAGGATACGAGTGTCAGGGGTAGGCAAGCTAGTTCCAAGTAGTGGAACATACCTATGCTCAATGCAAGGAAACATGTGCATGATAATGACACTCGAGGGAAGGTATCCTCCTGGTAAAAGGGATGATCAAGCTGCAAAAGATATATAAAAAGGCTCTTCTTGGCTATACATGAGACAATCTTGGGCTATGTGGCTGATTACTCAAAGTTAGGGAGTCGGCATAAAGCTCAAGAAGGCAATAAAAACTCATGAAAATGCAATTACAACTTGATATATACAAGGGAGTCTTGGGGAAATGGCCAGCATAAATTTCAAGAGGAGTATGAAGCTCTTGCTCAAGGACATGGACTCCCACAACCTAAAGGAGAAATGTCAGCATGTGCACCAAATGAAAAAATAGGATCTAACTAGGGAACCGATGTATAGGAAAGCTCTACCATTCACATAACGCCACTTCTAATAGCAGCAAGAAGGTTTCGTGACATCATGGAATGGGTTTGTACCTAAGGTTAAGATGAAATAGTCATAAGGTCATGCAAAATGCAGGTGGATGTGAAATCCTAACTTATATGCTAGTTTAGACATGATACCAGTAATAGGCATGAACGGATCAGAGACTCGGTCAAACCATGCTCAAAATGGGCTCCTACAACATCATATTAGTCCAAACGGTCCAAAATTGTTAGAAACAGTCCAAACCTATAGGAAGTGGGTAAAAATTTCAAAAAAAAATCTATAAAATAGTGAAAAAATAAAAATTTTCATACCATTTTGAAAATTCACCCACCATAGTGCTTTTGTATCCAGAATTTCAAGAGCTGATTCTGGGAGCATTGTCCGACGAAATCACTCCACGTTTGGTCCAGGTAAATACCCATGCCCTCCTCTTTCACTTTCATGCAAATTTTTAAAACTTTAGTGGTCAATTTTTTTATTTAGGCCATCCCAAATAGTGTGTTTCCGCCCATGAGGAAATCGGGTCTTTTTCTATGTATAGGGATGGGTATACATGGAAAAAACCATGATACCTGCGTACATATGCAGCTGTTTCAATAAAATTTGCGTATAGGGCCTCAAAGATGATTTTAAAATGAAAAGACTTATGAAACTTGGCAATGTTTGTGTAGGATGGTGCTAGAATGGAGAGAGACAGAGAGTATGGTGATGTTGAAGAGGATGTGCAGGCTGATATCATGGCTCAACAAGTGCTGAGGGATTGTGGGTTGTATAAGTTTTGTCACCTTCGAAACTTGAGGGATAAGCCAAGGCTACTCTAGATGCTATTTAATTACTGGGATATAGACTCTAAGACCTTTTAGTCAGATGGTATGTCACTCAGCATAGAAGTTGAGGACATATAATTTATCACAGGTTTGTCCCATCGAGGGGAGATGGTGAACTTTGATCCCGAGGGCCAGGAGGCGGGTTGACTATAGAGGACTACATAGCTATGTATTGCCTTCCTAATACAGAGAAGGTCGGGAGTCAAATCTTGACAAACTCAATATAGAACCTAGGTCTAAAGGCCATACTATTGGCATTGGGAAGGATCGCGGGTTTAGAATCACTCCACTAGGCCTCAAGGCCAATGATGTTCTATACCATAGAGTGCACGTGGCCTACAATATATTACTGGAGTACCTCGCTACTAAGCAACATGAAGTAGCAACTCAGTGACTGTAAGATGGGAATGGTATGAAACTTTGGTTTCGACAGTATACTGAGTGCATTCTTTTTCGAGTTGGTGCCAGGGATAATCCCTAGAGCTGACATTGCTCCACATGGAGTTAGGGATCTGGCTCAACTGCACTGGGCCAATGTCATGTAGAGACTAGGAGATGGAAGGGTGGCTAACCCCTATCCAACAGACTATTTCCTTTGGTGGAGGAGACAAATTGTCACCATAGATGACTATCCCTATGCAGGGATTGACTTCTGTGGAGATACGGATATGCCCCTACCACAAGGAGCAACATATGGAGACATAGGTAACGAATCCCAAATCACTTTTTTTTTTAATTATTAAATTTTTTTTTGTGTTTTTTGATATATATGAAATCAAAAGACATATTTTTGGTGTGACGACATCTAATGATACCATGTCATGTACATACATATGTGGGACCAAAATGGCTAGATGGATTTCCTCAACATCAACAGAGGGGAAGAGGATATGAGATCATGGGTGTGGATGCGGAGTGGATGCACCAAAGAATTCACACAAACTTCGCTCGCTTGACATAGAGGGTTCCCATGGTGCAATTCTAGGACTTGCCTGAGGCCATGCAACGCCAAGTGGTTGGTTTACCATGGGCATGGGTTCAATTATTCCGCTAGCTAGCTAGAGCCGTGGTGTGCTACCATGATCAATAGCCTCCTCCAACTTAGGCTTAGAGACCTAGGTGCATATATTTTTTGTATGACCGTGTAGTATATTTTGGTGGCTCGGAAGCCCCAATTTTGTATATGACACTTTTGTATTATGAAATCACCTTTTTTGGACTTAATGAAAATATTTATGATGATCAATTATTATTCTATTTACATGTGTAAAATGTGTTTGTGAAATGCTCTTATCGCCTGTGAAACAAATGTCAATCTAGTACATAGTTAGCATATGAATCAACAAATTGATTAAAATTTCTTGTAATGTGAATGTATGTTATGCTATCAAATTGTCGTTCTAGCAATCTTACACACAAGAATCTTCACAACAATGCCGGATCCCTAACATGATATAAGCCAGTAAGTTGTGAGACCATTAATTGCGAATCAAGACGTACCTCAAGAGAAAAGACACCATGTGAATTGGAATCACACAATAACTCAATCACGACACTATATTCAGAAAAATTGTTTGACGAAGGCCGTAAACATATGCCTCCTGAAGACAACACTTGACCCGTAGGAGTATAAATCACCCAAGTAGTCGAAGCTAAGTTTTGAGTGTGGTGGCTAGCACCATCAACGAATCCTATGTAAATTGAAGACTCCATCGATATCTGCCATAACAAATGAAAGCTAATAAACAAACCCAATCACCATAAAAATACCAAACTATGCTATGCAAAATGTATAATAATATACAAAAATCAGCCTTGGCTTAAGATCATGCATAGTATTTCTTAAGATAGAGTCCATTTCTAGGCTTTTTTAAGGCTGTCCCTTTCTCTAAGACATGTTTGACCATGTAAGGACCATGCCACATCGGATTAAAATTTCCTTCCCCCAAGGGTTCCTTAGCTTGATCCCACAAAAGGACCAAGTCACCTTCACTAAACTTCCTAGGACATACAGACTTATCATACTGGACCTTAACGCGACGCTTGTTAACTTCAAGAGCCACTAAAGCATCTCAACGTTACTCATCAAGCTGCTCCAAGCGGACCAGATGTTCTTCCAATGCAGAAGTATCCGGTAAAATCTACACAACTAGCTTCAAAGAATGGATTTCACATTCAACCAGTAATACTGACTCCAACCCATGCACAAGCTAATAGGGAGAAAAACCGGTGGCAGTCTTAACCGCGGTTCTATAGGCCCACAAAGGAGGATACAACATGATATGCCAATTAGTCTTGCTTTGTGTGATGGTTCGTTGGAGAATGGACTTAAGTGACTTGTTCACTGCTTCAACCTATCCATTTGCTTGAGGATAATAAGAATATGAATGCTCTTGCTTATACCCTAACTTCGAAGACAACTCTTCCATCATTTTGTTCTGCAAGTGCCTGCCATGGTTAGTGACAAGCTCCCTCAAAATGCCAAACTAGGTGATAATTTGGTTAAATACGAAATGTGTGGCTGTTTCACCATCGGATTTGATAGTGGGAGTATCCTCTTCCCATTTTGTGAAGTAATCAACAGCCACAATAATATAAAATAGACCAATCTCTTAGGTTACAATCCATAAAATAGACCCCCCACTTGGAGAAGGGACTGGCGGTGATAATGGGATGCAAAGGGGCAGGATGAGAGTGCATATTCCGTGTAAACATCTGGCAAGGGTGGCAGCTCTTGACCACATTAGCACAATCTTTAAATATAGATGGCCAAAAATAACCCGCTCTCAGTATTTTTTGGGTTGTAGAAAGCCCAGATAAATGACCACCACATGCCCCTCCATGGCAATCATTAAGCATGAACTCAGCCTCTTCATGAGTTAAGAAACGATGTAAAATGGAATCAACCCCATGACAATACAAAGTGTCTTCCACTATGAGGTAGTTCTTCGCTACGTGACGTAGTCATTGACACTCATATCGTAAGAGGTGAGTAGGAATATTCAATGTTTGCAAATAAAAAATAATATCCTCTTACCAAGGGTCTGTGGATGAGATGAGAAAGATATGCTCATCAACAAGAGAATCCTCATGAACCTCCTCTTCATCCAAATTTGGAAAATACGATATGAGATCAACAAATATTAATGATTTCTTCAATTTTGCTGAAACAAACTTGAGATCAAACTCTTGTAATATCACAATCCATTTATTATACTTTCCCCCAATCATCCTTCTAGTGAGGATGAATTGAAATGGATTATTGTGAGCTATGACCAAGGTTTGGCAAAGGAGGATTTAATGCCTCACACACTGAACTGCATGGATGGTGGCTAAGGCTAGCTTCTCAACATGGGTATAATGAAGTTTCACATCAATAAGGTTTCGGCTAAGATAGTAGATGACATGCTCATGTATCTCCTCATCCTCTTGAACCAATACCATACCAATTGTCTCTTGATATGCGACCACATAAATCAAGAAATCACGGCTATAATTTGGCGGACTAAGCACGGGGGCCAATGCTAAGGCTTTCTTCAAAGAATCGAAAGACTCCTGGACCTGCTCATCCCAGTAAAAAGGGGCATCTTTCTTCAATAAATGCACAAATCCCTTGGTCAAATTGGAAAAATTGACCACAAACCTTTCCAAGAAGTTCACCATTCCTTGTAAACATTGAAGATGTTGAATGTTACACGGGGGAGACAATTGAAGTATTTCCTCAGCTTTCAAGGGATCGACTCTAATGCCCTCCTTGGACACAATTAATCCTAGTAAATGACCAACCTTCACACAAAATATGCACTTATGAGGATTTAACCAAATCTGATAATGATGACATCTTTCAAAAACCAATTTTTCAAATGATAAGGATGACACACTCTCAAGCGAGAGTGATTAGCTAGATCATCCAAATATACTTCAATAACATTTTTAAGATCATGAAAGGAAAAGATCATGGCCCATTGAAACGTAGCTCCGACATTTTTAAGGCCGAAGGGCATCTTCCGATATGCAAAAGTTCCCCAAGGACAAATAAATGTAGTCTTATGTTGGTCCTTGGGTTTAATCTATATTTGATTATATCCATAGAATCCATCCATAAAGGAGAAAACCTCACATCCCGCACACTCATCCAAAACTTGATCAAGAAAAAGGTGTAGGGAAATAGTCTTTAGGAAAGGCTCAATTTCAATCACGGAAACTAGTGCATATTCTGATCGTTCCCTGATTCTTATCCACCGAAATAGGATCTGAAACCCACTTCATCAAGGGAATGGGATAGATGAAACTAGCTCTGAGCAGCTTCTCTATCTCTACGTTAATAGTGGGTGCTTTTCTAGGATTCATGGAACACAAACATTGTCGAACTGACTTAGCATCCGGATAGGTGTTGATTTTGTGTTCAACAATGCGAGGGTCTATTCCCAGCATCTCTTCATATGACCAAGTGAAAACATCAAAAAATTCCTTAAATGACTCGGTGTACTCTTTAATATCATCGAGGGAACAATCCACCCCAATGTACATATTCTCAATATTACCAGGAACACAAGAAATATTGATAGGTATTGTTGGTGACAAATTAGCCATGTTCCCTTCAACAATCTGACTAGGGGAGCTTAACAGGACCACGGTCCTACCAACTTTCTCATTTAGAACCACCCTAAATTCATCACACTCTAAACGATCAAGCTTGGGAAGGAAATACAATCTATGGTGCAACTCTCCCCAAGGTTGTTCTATCCCATACATAGCCTCAAGAATAGCTTCATCTGATGGAAAAACATCATCAAGGCAGTCTTGAGAGTGAGATGACTCTACTTCCCAAGCAGGCAGCACATAAGGGTCCTCCTCCTCTGTCTGCAAAAAGGAAGGACTAGGCTCTACAACATGATCAAGATTAGCTTGATACACCACCAATGTTGTGGGAAATGACACGTCTATCTCAACAGGTATAGAATTACCACTCAAAGTACTCGGTGAAGGAAGAATCCAAGGATTCTCGATATGAGATGTGCAAAACGAGACAGGATTCAATGAGGTTGAAGCCTTACCAAGACTAGACCCAATCATAAGGACAGGCGCATAACAACTAAAGGTTCCCATGAGAGAAGGATACATACCTACACCCACATTCTCAGTTGTCGGCTGAGAATGATTGATAATCGGGATAGAAGCTCTCGATGATGCTTTTAAAGATGGATTCTAGAAAGATTTTTGATCAATAGTAACGATCTTCCCATCCAAAGGAAAACAAACCACTCGAAATAGAGAAGAGGCTAAAGCTTGCATATTTTACATCCAGTTTCTACCCAGCAAAAGATTGTAGTCAAGGGGCGCATTAACGACCTCAACCTCAATCGTAATAGTATTCCCCTCCAATTAGACCTCTAGGGAAGGAAGTATAACATGCAGCCGAAATGATCTTCCATCAAATGCAGTTAACATGTTCATAGATTTAGACAATGTGGGAGAACCTAAGCCCTTCCAACAATCCAAAGACATCACAGAAGTGAAAACACCTTCATCAATCACAGTGTGCTTGATGGTGTGGTTTAAACACTCTACATGAATTAGAAGAGACACATAGTAAGGTAAGAGAGGTTGTATTCCATGATTTTTAAATTTGATCATGGAAGGAGAGCTATCATCACTAACCCCAAGAGTAGACAATAAGGACTTCCTTTGATGAGGACAAGTCTGAAGCACTTCTAATGCAGACATCACACAAGGATTTTGGCTCAAATCCTTGACAATTGAATAGTTTTTGGTAGCTCGAGCATTAGGATTGTGCATCGAGCGCTTTAGGACTCCCTTAGGAATGCGAGGTGAAGATTTAGGCTTATATGTACAATTTTCAATTCGCAAAGATCTCTCAGGTGGAGCAGGTTCTTTCCTAGGGTTTGGTTGTGACATACCATATTTTTCACACATGTCACAACATTCATAGCTTTCACCATGTTAATGCAACCATGTTAGCAGAGTCACCATATTTGTAAGCATGAATATTTCACCTTCTGCAGACAAAAGTTGTTCCTCTGGTCTAAATGGTTCATATCAAGAACAAATGAGTGAACGACAAAGGATGAAGACCTTCCCTGGATGTTGTAGATGCCTAGAATGCTACTTCGATAGTGAACCTGTGTACCTACATTTAGATCAAACACGCAAACACATCAAAGCTACCAGAACATAATCTATTTATCCATGTCAGTGACTAAGGAACCCAATAACATTTTCATGCGAAATCAAAACAACAGTAATGTGGGATGGAAATCAACTTTGCATTAAGATGAATGGAGAAGCTTACAACCAATTAAGCCTTATTGTTGACATGCATCTCCATGAAACCAACACTTTCATCCCCATAAGCTCCAACTTTTCTCTCTATGCTCTCAAATGGCTTAAGCCAAGTGGTCAATCCAACAACATAACAATACCTCTCAAGTTCTCCCCCTCAACCATGGACATGAGCTTGTATTTATAAGGCTCAATGGATAGGAATGGTTGAGATATTTGTGGATGAGGTGGCCTCTAATATCTTATGATGGGGGATCTCAAGCTCAACTAACCCACAATGTTAGGGATAAGGGAGGATACGAGGCTCATGATCTAGAAGCATCAAAAAAATTCTCTTTTTCCCATTTTACCCAGGGTACCACTTTTCTTCTCTTACGATAGAGCGGTTTAAGTTAGAAACGCTTATGGACCGAAGGCCATAGGCAGTGGCACTGCTTATGGTAAACAAGATACAGGCAGTGTGAGCAGGGTACCGCTCATGGTTAACGAGGAAAGCGTGGTGCTGAGTATTTTTATGTAAGATTGACAAACAACATGGGTTTCGACTCCAAGTGTTGGGATTAAGGGAAAATATGTAAGTCAAGGGTCTTATCACATGGTGGTGACAAGATTTGGGTATAACAGGATGCCCCCCAAAGCATGAGTCTTATAGGGATACGATAAACGAGAGCTTTGAGAGAAAAATTTGTCACTTCAATGTGCAAATGTCAGTTCGATTGGAGCATGTCATCTAGTAGGCATCTGTAGTACATCATCATTTTTGACTCATAGACACAAGTAACCAACTCATGGCTGCAGACCAATACAAGGCAGATCCATGGGAGGAATAAACAAGCATGGCTACTAGAATACAATGTAAATCCATGTGATAGAGGACTCAAACTTGGACATAGCTACCCGACATACAATGTATATTTATGTCATACAGATGCAAATTTGAGCATAGCCATGACCATACAAATGTGGATCCATTCTAGATATATAAAAATCCATCGCAACCTAGGGAAAGCAATGAGTGCTAAAAAAATACCCAAGGTCTTCCTCTCATCTTTCCACAAAGTATGATTCTATCCACATGATTACAATGATCTAAAGTCGAACATGGTAGAAACCACTTGATTACCGGTCAATGATGTGAACCGTTAACAAGTGCGAGGGAGATCACCATTGATGTCAATGATTCCCAAGGTACCTTACTACAATCTACTAAGTGCGAATAGATGTCCTGATGTCGAACACCCAGTCGATTCTATCGATCAAAGGTCAATGATGTGAACCTATGTCAAGAGCGAGAGAATGTGTCATTAAGGAATACAAATCTCAATGTACTAATTTTTTGTTTCTAAGACTATTTCCCAGATAATGGGCGAATGTCAACGAGATTAGTCTCATCGAATGAGGGCCATGATGAGTCCCACATCGATGACACAAAACTTGATACATAGTTCTGGAATGATGTGAATGTAGTAACCATAGTACTGACTCAAAAATACTGACACAAAGACTATTTTGACTGTAGAGGAAAAACGTCTTCAAATTCCCTTTTGAACATCGGGTGGCACGATAAAAAGACTTGGTAGCATGACTAAATGGGACAAACACACAATGCGACAGTGGACAATGCATTCTTTTGAAAAGCTCAAAGGAGTGGCATGACTCATGAAAGTAGATCATCGTGGAGATCAGCTAAATACCCAATTGACTAAAATGATATGCAGACAAGTGCCATGTTCAAAGGTAACGACAAACTACTACCATTTATTTTCAAAATGATTCCCTTCCCATTTCCCCATCATGATTGATGAGTGTCTCTTTTTGGTTTTACGAGTTCAAAGAGGGTAACAAACACTTGGTATAGCTCATCTGAAGACAAGTCCAAACTCATATGTTTTATGAACTTGGGAGAGGAGGGGTTCGTTCCCAAAAATGGGTCTCTCAATGTTTAATTTAACGAGTCCAATGAAAGAAAACTAGGCATCGTTCATGTTTAGAGAGTCTAAACGATTACAGAAGAAGACTCCAAAGGGTCCTTTTTCGTATGATTTAGTCCCTAAGGACCGAAAAAGTATGAAATCATTCCTTAGAGAACTCTTCCAGTCATGATTGGCTGGAGTGTTCCTTTTTCGTAAATAGTCCATCCGAATCGAAAAAGAGATAACCTACTATCAGAGAGACGACTCTTCAAATACTTTAACGAGCATGAAGAATACAAGATTCCTCGACAATCTTTTTGTATTTAGGGATCCTGAAAAGAGTTTAAAGAAGACTCCATTAACCTTTTTCATGTTTGAATCTAGAGCATGAAAAAGTAATAAACCAATCTCAAACCACTTTTCATGTTTTAACAAGAGCGCGAAAAATGAAAAGTAAGTTCAACACCATCTTACTATTTTTTAACAAGCTTGAAGATCAGTTGAAAGAATGCTTGAATATTGGTTTCATTTTTACGCAAGCTTGAAACCAATGGGTAAACTATGCTTGAAAAATCCCATTAACATGAAATACAGAGGTTGGAATCTTTCCCCCAACATGATTGCTTGTGAATCTTACCCTTAGCATGGTTTCTAGGGGCTCGACATGCCCCCAAGCTTTGTTTCATTTGAGGATTCTTCTTCCATACCCAACCTAAAAACGTGGTTACTAATGTGAAAATGTTAACCAGGGGGGTAAGAAGAATGAGAATCAGGTAGGTGAAAAGAAGGTTCAAGTTATAGCACTAAAGAGAAGACTCGACTCAAGGGAAGGGGATCTGTTTCATTTTTACACAAGCTTGAAATAGAAGGTAACTATGCCTGGAACATGGTTTCATTTTTATGCAATATTGAAACCCAAAGGTAAACTATGCTTAAGGAAACCTACTTCAATTTTTAATGAGCTTGAAATAGAAAATGAACTATGCTCAAGAATGGTTTCATTTTTATGCAAGCTTGAAACCAAAAGGTAAACTATGCTTGAGGAGATCTATTCATTTTTTAACGAGCTTGACATAGAATGAGAACTTTACTCAAAGGCATATGTTTCATTTTTTAATGAGCTTGACACAGAATGGGAACTATGCTCACAGGCATCTGTTTCATTTTTTAACAAGCTTGACATAGAATGGGAACTATGCTCATAGGCATAGGTTTCATTTTTATGCAAGCTTGAAACCAAAAGGGTAAACTATGCTTAAGGAGTGGTTTTATATTTTAACCAGCTCGAAACCAAAAGTAAACTATGCTCTAAAACCTGCTCCTACCGAACATGATATCCATATGTTGGTAGGTTTCCCCCATTACATAAAAGCTAGCAGATTAGCTCCTTTATGATGTCCATAGATTAGAGCCATGCCCCCCATTTTACCAAATATTTGTAAGCATGAATATTTCACCTTTTGTGGATAGAAGCTATTCCTCTAGTCTGAATGGTTCAGATCCATATAAAATGAGTGAATGAAAAAGGATAAATACCTTTCCTAGAATCTCAGGGATGATTTTAAGGAACCATAATTATTTAAAAGTGTATAAATGTTGGCGAATATTACCAATTCTTAAAACACCAACTCTAAAATGATTGGTGATATTTTTCAAAAAATATTTTAATTTCCAAGGATTTTATATTGTTTATGTAATAATTTGGCGATTTTTAGGGTGAAAATTTTTTACCTCATCAAAATTGGGCGAAACAGTGCTTCAAAAAATGCAAAATGGCGAATCTTTTTTGGGAGAAAAACATGGAAAAATAGCCCACTGGGCTAAAATTCGCCCCTAAAATTATCCCTACCCTGAACGTCGTAGACACCTGGAATACTGATTCGATAGTGAACCTGTGTACCTGTAATCAGATCAAACACACAAACACATCAAAGAGACTAGAAAATAATCTATTTATCCATGACAGTGACTAAGGAATCCAACAACACTTACATGCAAAATCAAAACAACAGTAATGTGGGACGGAGATAAGCTTTGCATTAAGATGAATGGAGAAGTTTACAACCAATTAAGCCTTAGTGTCGACATGCATTTCCATGAAACTAACACTTTCATCCCCATAAGCTCCAAATTTTATTGTCTAAGCTCTCCAATGGCTTGGACCAAGTGGTCAATCCAACAGCATAACAATACCTCTCAAGTTCTCCCCCTCAACCATGGACATGAGCTTGTATTTAGAAGGCTCAATGGATAGGAATGGTTGAGAGATCTGTGGATGAGGTGGCCTCTGAGATCCTATGATGGGGGATCTTGAGCTCAACTAACCCACAATGTTAGGGATAAGGGAGGACACAAGGCTCATGATCTAGAAGCCTCAAGAAAAATCTCTTTTTCCCATTTTACCCAGGGTACTACTTTTCTCCTCTTATGACAAAGCAATTTAAATTAGAAAGGCTTATGGACTAAAGGCCATAGGTGGTGGCACCGCTTATGGTAAACAAGATACAGGCGGTATGAGCAGGGTACCACTAATGGTTAATGGGAAAAGCGTGGTGCTGAGTATTTTTATGTAAGATTGACAAACAACATGGGTTTCCACTCCAAGTGTTTGGATTAAGGGAAAATATGTAAGTCAAGGGTCTTATCACATGGTGGTGATAGGATTTGGGTATAACAAGATGTCCCCCAAAGCATGAGTCTTAGAGGGATATGATAAATGACAGCTTTGAGAGAAAAAGTTGTCACTTCGAGGTGAAAATGTCAACTCGATCGAAGCATGTCACCCAGTAGGCATCTGTAGTACATCAATATTTTTGACTCATAGACACAAGTAACCAACTCATGGATGTAGACCAATACAAGGCAAATCCATGGGAGGAATAAAAAAGCATGGCTACTAGAATACATGGTAGACCCATGTGATAGAGGACTCAAACTTGGACATAGCTACCAGACATACAAAGTAGATCTATGTCATACAGACACAAATTTGAGCATAGCCATGACCATACAAATGTGGATCCATGCTAGATATACAAAACTCCATCGCAACCTGGGGAATAGCAATGAGCACTTTAAACAAATACCCAGGTTCTTTGTCTCATCTTCCACAAAGTACGATCCTATCCATGTGATTACAATGATCTAAAGTCGAACATGGTAGGAACCACTTGATTACCAACCAATGATGTGAACCGTTAACAATTGCGAGGGAGATCATCATTGATGTCAATGATTCCTAAGGTACTCTAGTACAATCTACTAAGTGTGAATAGATGTCTTGATGTCCAGCAATCAGTCAATTCTATCGATCAAAGGTCAATGATGTGAACCTATGTCGAGAGCAAGAGAATCTGTCATTAAGGAAAACAGATCTCAAGGTACTAAGTTTTTGTTTCTAAGACTACTTCCTAGATGATGAGCTGATGTCGATGGGAGTAGTCTCATCGAAGGAGGGCCATGATGAGTCCCACATCGATGACAGGAAACTCAGAACATAGTTCTGGAATGATGTGAATGTAGTAACCATAGTATCGACTCAAAAATACTGACACAAAGACTGTTTTGACTACAGAGGAAAACTTCTTCAACTTCCCTTTTGAACATCGGGTGGCATGACAAAAGACTTGGCAGAATGACTAAATGGGACAAACACACAATGCGATAGTGGACAATGCATCCTTTTGAAAGACTCAAAGGAGTGGCATGACTCATGAAAGTGGATCGTCACAGAGATCAGCTGAATACCCAATTGACTGAAATGATATGCAAACAAGTGCCATGTTCAAAGGTAATGACAAAATACTGCCATTTGTTTGCAAAATTATTCCCTTCCCATTTCCCCCATCATGATCGATGAGTGCCTCTTTTCGGTTTTACGAGTTCAAAGAGGGTAGAAAACCTCAGTATAGCTTGTCCGAAGACAAGTCCATACTCATATGTTTTACAAACCTGAGATAGGAGGGGTTCAATCCCAAAAGGGGTCTCTCAATGTTTAATTTAGCGAGTCCAATTAAACAAAACTTAGTATCGTTCATGTTTAGAGAGTCTAAACGATTACGGAAGAAGACTCCACATAGGTCCTTTTTCATATGATTTAGTCTCTAAGGCCCAAAAAAATATAAAATCATACCTTAGAGAACTCTTCCAGTCATGATTGGATGGAGTGTTCCTTTTTCATAAATAGTCTATCCGAATCGAAAAAGAGATAACCTACCATCGGAAAGACGACTCTTCGAATGCTTTAATGAGTGTGAAGAAGACAATATCGCTCGACAATCTTTTCATATTTAGGGATCCTAAATTTTTTTTAAAGAGGAATCCATGATGTTTCTTTACATAATGTCAATTTTTACGAGCCTGGAAAGAATCAGAAATGGACTTGACGATCTTTTCATGTTTAAGGAGCCTGAAAAGAGGTGAAAGAAGACTCCATTAACCTTTTTCACGTTTGAATCTAGAGCATGAAAAAGTAATAAACTACGCTCAAACAACTTTTCATGTTTTAACTAGTGCATGAAAAATGAAAAGTAATCTCAACACCATCTTACGGTTTTTAATGAGCTCGAAGAGTAGTTGAAAGAATGCTTGAAGATTGGTTTCGTTTTTATGCAAGCTCGAAACCAATGGGTAAGCTATGCTTGAAAAATATCATTAACATGATATACATAGGTTGGAATCTTTCCCCTAGCATGATTGCTAGGGGCTCGACATGCCCCCAAGCTTCATTTTATCTGACGATTCTTCTTCCATACCCAACCTAAAAACCTGGTTACTAATGTGAAAATGTTCACCAGGGGGGTAGGAAGAATGAGAATCAGGCAGGGTAAAAGGAGTTTCAAGTTCTAACACTAAAGGGAAGACTCGAATCAAGGGAAGGGGATCTGTTTCATTTTTACACAAGCTTGAAACAGAAGGTAACTATACTTGGAACATGGTTTCATTTTTACGCAATCTTGAAACCAACAGGTAAACTATGCTTAAGGAACCTACTTCATTTTTAATGAGATTGAAATAGAAAGTGAACTATGCTCAGGAATGATTTCATTTTTATGCAAGATTGAAACCAAAAGGTAAACTATGCTTGAGGAGATCCATTTCATTTTTTAATGAGCTTGACATAGAATGGGAACTTTGCTCAAAGGCATCTATTTCATTTTTTAATGAGCTTGACACAGAATGGGAACTATGCTCACAGGCATCTATTTCATTATTTAACAAGCTTGACATAGAATGGGAACTTTTCTCAAGACATGGTTTCATTTTTATGCAAGCTTGAAACCAAAAGGGTAAACTATGCTTAAGTAGTGGTTTTATTTTTTAACCAGCTTGAAACCAAAAGTAAACTATGCTCTAAAACCTGCTCCTACTAAACATGATATCTATAGGTTGGTAGTTTTCCCCCATTTCATAAAAGCTAGTGGCTTAGATCCATTATGATGTCCATAGACTAGAGCCATGCCCCCCATTTTACCTATTATGGGAAGAAGCTAACTAGAAGGGGAAAGAGCCAGAAGAACATGCGGTACATTCAGGGCAGTTTGATTACTAGGAGTAATACAATGGTCAGGTGTAACAAAGGAAATCTGATCAATGGTCACAATCTTCCCATCATGGGGAAAATGCATAACTCTAAAGAGTGTGGACACAACAACCTTCATGGCATAAACATAATCACATCCAAGGAGTAGATTAAAATCTAAAGGACCTTAGACCACCATAACATCAATACAGACAATTTTCCCTCCTAATGTAATAGGAAAATAAGGAAGGGTCCTGTTGTAATCTCACAGATCACATAAGGTTACCAATAATACATACTAAAACATAACTATAAATCAGATACAAGAGACAAGAACAGATAGGAAAACAGATTATATCAATGTAATGAGTTCATAAAAGGTACAAAACTGAACTGAGTTCTTTCTTGGCTCAACAGCCTAATATATACAAGTTACAAACAGTTACAAAATAACTACCTGTCAGTTCGGTGAACCGACACGACTGTTAGTTAGCCGACTAATCTTTCTAGTTTAGTCGACCCATCGACTTAGTCAGTTGACTAAGTCGGTCTTCGTTCAAGTCGACTTATGTCGACTTGCTCCTTCTACATCTCCCCCATGAACAAAACATTTCTTCGTCCCGAAGAAACAGGGAGATACAAAAAACAAACTCTTGTCGAACCATTCAGTCTTGCTCTTGCTGTGGACTGTGCAGACGGATGGTCGGTCTTCTCTGGACGCAGACTTCGACGATAGTTGGAGCTGTGATGGCAAGATGATGCTGAAAGTCGGTCCAACTTTGCAATGCCTTCTGGATATCGATCATTAAGGTAGTGAGACTTGAAAGGATCGACATCTTTTTGGACATGGGCATTTCTGCTATATTTTCCATGTTGGGGCCCAACAGTTGGTTTTGCTCTTCTGCAGCATTGATGAGTCATTTCATTTGTGGGCAGAGGATGTCGACTTTCTCTAGGTTGGGAAGGGCCTGTTGAACCCACTGATGTGCCTCTCGTTCTAGCTTCTACGGTTTATTGGTCTCCATCATAATTTGTTCTTCAATGGTTGGCCTTAGTTCTGCCTCTGTTGACTTTCGGCCCTCCAAAGCCTGAATGCCCTGTCGCACCTGCCTTGTCGGCTGATAGACCTGCCCATAGTGATTAGGCCAGTCTCATAATACTTCCTCAGTGACAATTGATTCTTCCATATGATCCTGTAGAACCTTGTATGCCTCCGAGAATGCAGTGTGTTGGGCCAGGAGCAGTCGAACAGTCTCCTCCTTTTGTCCTTCCTTAGTCTCTTGCATCCGGGTCCGGATGGTTGATACCCTCGTCTCAAAGAGCTGATATGCTATTTCTAGTGGTCGATCTGTGTCAACTTCGAGAGGGCCTGGTATCACGTCCTGTACTAAAGCTCTGCATCTGCCGAGAAACTCGACTTCCTCTACATTTTTGGCTACAAGCTCTTTATTTTTTCGTTCTGTCCTTTTCTTTGACTCTTTGGCCACAGTTTTAAGGAGTTGGATGACCTCTGTGTTGTCCAAGGAACTTGCATCCCTTAGGCTAATCCAGAGACCGGATGTTCTATGATGCTCTTTCTTTTTCTGTTGTTTGTCTGTCTTTTGCTCTTGGGTATCTGCAGTAGTTTAGGTTGGGTCTATGGTTGGTGGAATGGAGGTCGAGGGTTTTTCTGGTTGGTTAGGTGGTATAGAAGTCGGGGGTGTTTCTTTTTGAGGAGGGGGTATGGAGGTCGGGAGTTGTTCTGTTTGAGGAGGTGGTATGACCACTTCTGGTTGTGAAGATAACGGTGGCTGTGATGGGTTTGGCTGTAATTCTGGTGGTGGGGATTTTGACGGTGGTGGTGGCGGTGAAGGAGGTTGTGATGATCGTGGTGTTGGGGACGGAGTAGGGGTATGGACAGGGGTCGAAGTTTTGATGGGAGTGTGTTGTGAAATTTGGTCAGAAGAGATACCTGCTTCTGAAGGTGTAGTGGGTAGGTCGTCCTAGGCGTCGGTGTCGATTGGCTCTGTGACAGACTTTGATGTTCCTATTACGTCACCTTGTTGGTCTCGGGTGAATGTCGTTGTAATAGTTGCATAGGGATTTTTTCTGGCATAGAGAGGATATTTTGTTTGTATTTTTTGGGCCAACTTAAACAGTGCAAGAAGTGTCACGAAGAAAGCTTTAAGCTCAGCGTCCTAGTCGACCCTGGCTCTGAGTGCCTCCAGGATGGCACATTGATATTCCTCAGGGGGATTGTCTTCCTGCTGGATTGGTGCTTGTTCCTCGACTATGGTTTTCGGGGATGGGGGGGGAGGTGTCGACACAAGGTCGACCACATTTATAGGTGTCGGTGTTGTTTTTGCTTTCTTTGGCTGACCTTCCGGAGCTCCTGCGTCCAGATACCGTTGAAACTAAATTTTAACTGATACTTTATTTGCACGGGCATCCTCGACAATGTTGACGGCTGCGGCTGCTAGTTCCTCCTCATCATCGGATGAGTTAGCCAGAATAAGCTTGCGCTTACCCCTACCTTGTTGTAGTTTTTGGGCCTTGATTTTTCTCCTGGTGACAGCTATCTCTTTAGCCAACTTCTTAATGATGCTTTTGGAGAGAGCATATTCCAGGTCGTTTCCTTCGACTTCACCTGTCGGTTCTTGAGTGGGGTCGACGGTTGCTGGAGCCGGAGGGGTTGTCTGTTGCTGTGGTTCTACTGTTGGTTGTTGTTGTTTTGTCGGCTGGGGGTCGACTACCTTTGCAGTCGGAGGTTTGATAGTGATGTGTACCCGACTAGTGGGCACGGTCGGGGTATCCTCCGACACAAATGTGCTGATGTATAAGTTCAGTTTGTAGTCCTCTTCTTTTTCCTGGTCAGTGAGTGGATCTATGATGGAGAAGTCGACCTGTTTGGCAGCCTCCGGAATTGGTATTTTTGTCTGCGCTTGTCTGGTCAACTCCCGGAAGATCTGGTCGACCGTCGGATAATAGTCGAGGTCCTGTGCTTTGGGGTCCTGACCTTGCATGTACCATATTGATGTATGATCAAGTTCTAACTGTATATGAGACTCAGCAGGGAGGTTTCTTCGGATGTTCTGGGGAACCCTCCACCTCGTTGTGCGAACCTTCAACTGCTGAAACCAGTTTTCCAAGAAGACTTTCCCCTGTGCCAGCTCATGCAGGGTTCCTTTCTATGAAAAGGGTTTAAAGCGGTTCATTTGGAACTTGGTCAGCTCCTGGAAGACTGGACTACCTTCTAGACAAAAATGGTACAGAACTATCCAGAGAATGAGAGAGGGGAACTTGATCATACCTCTCGTCTCTTGGCATCTTTCACAGATGGTTTTGACCATGTCGGCAACATAGTCTCCCCATCTGTAGATTCGACCGTCGGTCGCGATAGTGTTGACCGCTTCCAGCATCTCCAGTTTAAGGTCACTGCCCCGACCTACCAATGTAAGGGTGATTGCTATGATTTTAGCCATGATTTGTGGCGTCCTTGTCGCAATCTGTCTGATCATCAAACCTTTGGAATTCTTTCCCAACGGTGAGCCCGTAAGTTCTTGGACTAACCTGTCTTTGATCCCAATAGGTACAGGGCTGCCTTGGTTGGACAGACCCGTAAGCTTGGAGATAACATCTCCGGTGATATCAATCAGCTGGTTGAAGTAGAATCGGCCGTTGTGGTAACGACTGATAATGAATTTAACAGCTGCTTCTTTCGTCCCACCGAAGCTTGCCATTAGTGGTGTGTTAGGGTAGTTAAAGATGGAGCTCTTCTAAATTTTCTCAGTGGCCTGGGTCATTTTGTTGTCGACATAGGCCCACTCTTGGATCTCTGTCCAGAGTTTCTGGAATGGGCCCTCCTGTACCTTTGTGTTTTTGATGTTCTTTAAGAGGTTGAGCAAGGGGGTGTCCTCCGCTTGCAGCTCCTTTGCCTTGGTCATGGCTCTAGTTAGTTTGGGTGCCATTGTATCGGACTGGTCAGGGTTTTGACAGGGTTCTTGGTCTTTGGTCGACTGAGATTGCGGGTGCTCTGAGGGTAAGTGGTGTGGTGAATGAACCTTCGACTGTCCATTATTTATAGGCATGGGTGGGGTTGAGTGTCGAAATGGGTGTATTAATGGCAGACTTGACAGTCCAACTGCAACACTTGAGTGCGATTTAATGGAGGATCTGTTTCGGTGCTCGAGGCCATCAATGCGTGATGGGACTTTCAAAGTCGATTGTCGGTGTCGTTGGTGAAAATGGTCAGCCTGACTGGTCGATGGAGATGGTCGATGGTGGTGATGTCGGGTGTCAAAGTAGTGAGTTGCTGTCATGGCTGGATGTATTATTTTGTTTTTGGAATTTTTCTTATCTTTTTATGGGTTTTGATTAACGATTAAGGTCGTTATTTGATTTTTTTTTTTTTTAGTTTCTGTAACGTTTGAGTCGGGCTCCATTCACGAGCTTCCGAAATACTAGGACCTGTAATGTCTTCAGTCGGACTGAACCGTTGGGATGTATTTCTTTGACAACGTAAGGTCCCATCCATTCTGTATGTAGTTATGTAGAAGGAGCAAGTCGACATAAGTCAACTTGAACAAAGACCGACTTAGTCAGCCGACTAATTCGGTCTTCGTTCAAGTCGAATTATGTTGACTTGCTCCTTCTACAGGTCCCTAAATGTCCAGTAGGTATTCGATTAAAAGATAGTATCTGATCGATGGATAGCACAAGCTGAGGAGAACCTAAAGCTTTCCAAGCAGTTGAGGATAGAATACTAACAGAATCCCCTCTATCAACAATAGTGTGAAGTATCCGCCTAGCAATAACATTC